>CAWUFW010001440.1:275000-697500 GCA_963921515.1 Calotriton arnoldi
ATCTTGGGCTGTAGGGGCGCCACCTGGCCGCTTCCTACCTGGTGTCCCAAGTACACCACAGAACCCTGCCTGATCTTGCACTTACTGGCCTGGGTCGTGAGGCCTGCCCTCTGCAGAGCCTTCAACACTTCCCCGAGGTGCAGCAAGTGTTCTTCCCAGCTGGAATTGAACACTGCAATGTCATCCAGGTATGCGGGACTGAAATCCTCCAGTCCAGCCAACACCTGGTTGACCAACCTCTGAAAGGTGGCAGGGGCATTCTTCAACCCAAAGGGCATCACCCGGAACTGGTAATGTCCTTCTGGGGTTGAGAATGCTGACCTCTCCTTGGCCCCATCGGTTAAGGCAATCTGCCAGTACCCAGACATTAAATCAAACGTGCTGAGGAACTTGGCAGCTCCCAACCGATCAATGAGCTCATTAGCTCTCGGGATGGGATGTGCATTGAGCCCACAGTAGTCCACACAAAACCGGAGTTCTGGAGTGGCACCAGGTGCAGCAGCCTCTGGGACCAAGACCACTGGGCTGGCCCAAGGACTGTTAGAGGGCTCGATCACCCCTAACGCCAACATCTTAGAGACCTCCTCTTTGATGCTGGCCCCGACCCGGTCAGTCAACCTGTAAATCTTGTGTTTTAGAGGAGGGCTGTCACCAGTGTCCACGTCATGGGTACACCAGTGAGTAACACCTGGGGTCAGAGAGAACTGTGGGGCAAACTGTCCCAACAACTGGTGACAGTCACTCTGCTGCTCTGGGGTCAGTGTAGGGGAGAGGATCACACCTTCCACTGACCCATCGTGCTCTTTGGTGGACAGGAGGTCAGGGAGAGGTTCACTCTCCTCTTCCACCCCATCTGTCGCCAAGAGCATGCTCACTTCGGACCTCTCGAAGTGGGGCTTGAGGCTGTTCACATGGAGGACCCTCAAAGGGTTCCTGGGAGTCTGCAAATTCACCAGGTAGGTGACATCACTTTTGCGCTCCACCACCTCAAAATGCCCAGTCCACTTGTCCTGCAAGGCACAAGGTTCCACTGGGGCCATGACCCACACTTTTTGCCCAGGTTGAAATTTGACCAGAGTGGCATTCTGGTCATACCACTTTTTCATTTCTTCCTGGCTTGCTTCCTGGTTTGCCTGAGCGAGTTTCCTGAAGCGGTCTGTTTGGTTTCTGAAGGCAAGCACGTAACTAAACACATCCTGGGGAGTTTTCCTGGGAGCTGCCTCCCAGACTTCCTTCACCAAACTCAGAGGTCCTCAGGGTGGCCATACAGAAGCTCAAAGGGACTGAACCCAAGAGACTTCTGAGGCACCTCCCTGTATGCAAAGAGAAGGCATGGCAAGAGGACGTCCCACTTACGCCTCATGGGTTCTGTTAGACCCTTAATCATGCCCTTCAATGTCTGGTTGAATCTTTCCACCAGACCGTTACCTTGTGGGTGGTAAGGAGTGGTGAACTTGTAGTTTACACTACACTCCTTCCACAGGGATGTCATATACTTAAATATGAAATATGGGTCCACGATCAGAAACCACCTCTCTGGGGAAACCCACGCGGGAAAAGATCCCCATTAACGCCCGGCCCACCACTGGCGCCGTCGTTGTCCTGAGAGGGATTGCCTCCGGGTACCGGGTGGCATGGTCCACCAAGACTAGGATGTACCTGTTGCCCATGGCTGTCTTGGGATCCAGTGGCCCAAAAATGTCCATCCCTACCCTTTCAAAAGGAGTTCCAACAACTGGAAAAGGTTGGAGAGGAGCGTTGACCTTCCTCCCACTCTTATCACTTGCCTGACAAGTTGGGCAAGACCTGCAATGTCCATCTGACTGCCTTCGCATTTGGGGCCAGAAGAAGTGTGTGACAAGCCTGTCAAAGGTCTTGTCCCGCCCCAAATGTCCTGCCAAAGGCACGTCATGAGCCAGACCCAGTTGGAAGGTCCTGAAGCGCTAGGGTACCTCCAGCACACAGGCTGACCCAGGCTCAGCGACCTTAGGCTCGCTCTACAGGAGACCATACTCCCGGTAAATCCAATGTGATCCAGACTGATCACCAGCTGCCTGGTCTGCAGCCTGCCGCCGCAGACCCTCTGGAGAAGGGCATTCTTTCTGCTCCTTGCAGAATTCCTCCCTGGTGGGACCCCCTTCTTGCTGCCAATGGGCCAGCTCAGAGATGTCTCCCAGTTCAGCTACCTGCTCCCCTGTAGGTACCGGGGCGTCCCCCTCAAGGTCAGCCTCCTCCCGGTCCATGGGAACCTCAGGGGCCGGTTTCACGCGCCCCCTGCCCTTTCTCTTGGCAGGGACCTGGGCCACTGTTTCAGGCTCCAGATCCTTTTGATCACCCTTTCTGGCCACCATTGACCGAGTGGATACGCATGCCCACTCTGGCAACCAGAGCATCCCCAAGTGAGACCTGAGCTCAACATCCTTCCACAAGGACTGCTCCAGGTCGTTACCTAGCAGACAATCTACAGGCATTGTAGGGTTCACAACCACCCTCAAGGGACCTGAGACCCCCCCCATTCAAAGGGAACCTGCGCCACCATACACTGGCGCTCTGAGTTGTCCACAGCAACTACTTGGTGGAATGCCCCTGGGACGACCTGCTCTTCAGAGACCAGGTGACACCAAACTGAGGTCACACTGGCTCCAGTATCTCTGAGAGCCTCTACCCTTTTCCCATTGATGGTCACCCAGGTGCTGTATTTCTTTGTGTTAGGGGGCACCTGGTTTCCTGGGACCATTTCACTGTCCCCGAGTGAGACGAGGGTCATTTCTGCGGGATCCCCACCCTCTTGTGGGCACCCCTCCTCCCCAAGCGCTACACTAGCCAACACCTTGGACTGCCCACCGGTGGGTGGCTGTGCCCTCTTGGGACACTTAGGGTCCCCTTTCAAGTGACCCACCTGGTCACATGAAAAACACTTGCAGGGGCCGGTCTCAGCAGGCTTTCCTGCAGAGACCCCTTGTTTCTTATCTCCTGGGGGTTGGGAACCTTTACCATCGGTGTTCGTTTGGGGCCCTTTAGAGAACTCCTGCTGTGCTTTACCCTTGTCCCCCCTACTTTTCGGCCGGGGACCCTGCCCACCTTTGGCTGAGTCTCCCCCAAACGCTTTCTTGTGGACCCTGGTACTCACCCAGTGGTCCTCCTCCATAGCAAGCTTCCTGGGGTCAGTCTGCTTACTATCAACCAAGTGCTGGCGCAGCTCTGCAAAACATAGACTAGACAAGTGCTCCCATGCAATCAAATTGTAGAGCCCCTGGAAATTTGTTACATTACTGCCCTTCACCCAGCCATCCAGAGACCTGCAGAAAGAATCTACACGTTCCAACCAAGTGTTGGCATCAGTTTTCTTGCTAAACCTAAACTGATCCCTATACTTCTCAGGAGTGAGACCATACCTGGTGAGGAGAGCGTCCTTCATATCAGCATAGGTAAGGTTCTTCCCCTTACCCAAAGCTATCAGAGTATCCCTAGCTTCTTCTGGAAAGAGAGGCCACAGCCTTGCCCCCCAATACCTTTCAGGGACCCCATTCATATGAATAGACGCCTCATACCCCTGGAACCACCTTTGTATGTCATCCCCCTTCTTGAATTCCTTGCCTACATTCTTGGGGATGTGCACAATTCTGTCTGACTGCCCTGATGAATTGCTGCCACCATCTGAGCTGGTTCTACTCCTCTGATCCAGCTCCTTTATCCTGATCTCATGGTCTAGCATCATCCTTTTCTCCTCCATGGCTAACTTAAGCTTCTCAAGTTCCATAGCAACTCTCCTTGCTTCCCGCCTGTCCTCCAGCTCCTCTGGGGACAAGCCACTGCTGCCTGGTATAGAGGGTGCCCCCCCTCCCAAAAGCACATCCACCCTTGGAATAGGCTTCTCTGCCTCCATGCCAAGATCCCCAGACAGCTCACTAGCATGTCTGGCTGCTACCCAGGCCCTCAGCGCCTTTTGTAGCTCCTCTTTTCTGGTGGGGCCCCTGATTTGGACTTTGAGGTTTTTGCAGATCGCCTTCAATTCCTTAACATTGTAGGTTTCTAACTTTTCCTCCTCAAAGACCACTTCCAAGGATGCAGCAGATGATGCAATTGATTCAGGCATGTTGTACTGGAAAGTCCAAGATCAAGACCAATGGAAAGGCAAACATAGACCAAAAAAACAGTATGTGGTACTTAATGGTCTGCGATATGGTACTAGTGCACACTAATCACTGTAAGTCAAGTGCAAATGCAAGTCCTATCCTCACCGCTGACAACCAATGTTAGAAATGGGGGTCTCTAATTGGCAGAGGTAGGTACCTTTGTCCAAATAGGGACCCTTCTTCCTAGTCAGGATAAGGGAGTTACACTCCTAAAATAACCCCTGCTCACCCCCTTGGTAGCTTGGCACGTGCAGTTAGGCTTATCTTAGAGGTAGTGTGTAAAGCATTTGCACATAACCAGCAGTAACACAGTGAAAGCACTAAAAAAGGGCACCACACCAGTTTAGAAAAATATCCAATATTTTTATATACTCAAAACAAGACCAAAAACGATAAAGAATCCACAATACAGTACTTGAAAAATAGAAACCTTGCAAGATGTCTTCTAAACTGCAGAAATACCTCAAAAACACAGTTCGCACGAGTTGGTAGCTCCATCCGGGGCTACCGGGATGCTGAAAACAACAGAGACTAACAGTTCCAGCCGACCGCTCGATACTGGCCAGCAAAAGCGTGAACAGACTCGATAGCAGTACCTTTCTCGTTGCGGCTTACACGGAGGTGCGAGCTGGTCGTGGCAACCGTCGCGGTTGCTTTGCAAAGTGGAAGCGTGCAGGGCGCGGTGTCCTCTCGATGCGGTGCAGGGAGCCGCTCGGTGACGATCGCCCAGACGGCGTCAGTGAGACCAAGGCTTACGGTGCAGGGCGAGACGGTGCTCGATGCGGTGCAGGCAGGTTGCGGTGCAGGCGACAGAGCCGGTTTGCGGAAGCTGGCGTCGGTCGGCCCAGACGGCTGTGTGGGATGAGGTGGTGCGTCGTGAAACTTTACGAGCGGTGCCCCAAACCACGATGCGGTCACAGGTGTCGAGTCAGCACCAGCGACAGCGTTGGTGAGACCAGGATGGCGAAGTGAAGCATGGCGGTGCGGTGCGGACTGCAGTGCCCACAGGTCACGGTGCAAGCAGCGGCTCGTGGCGGCGGCGTCGGTTGTTGTCGTGGGTGAGACCAGGGTTGCGGTGCGAGATGCAGACGGTGCGGTCTGCGGTGCCGTTAGGACACAAAGCCAGCAGCGGAGTCGGTGACGGAGTCGGTTGTGGTTCCCTTCTCTGTGGCAACTGAAACAGCGGCTCCAGAAGTGGTACCCAGAGGTTGGTGAAGTCTTTGCAGTCCCTGAGATTTCAGAACAGGAGGCCAGCTCGATTTCAGGCCCTTGGAGATACTCAGCACAAGTAAAGAAAGTTCAGTGCAGTCCTTTCACTGCCCAAGGCAGAAGCAGCAACTGCAGGCCAACCCAACAAAGCAAAAGCACAGCAAAGGGGCAGTGCTCCTCCTGGCAGCTCTTCCAGCTCTTCTTCTTGGCTAGTTCCTTGATTCCAGCGAGTTCTAAAGTTTAGGGGTTTGGGCCCTACTTTTTATAGCCCAAAATCCTTTGTCCTCTCAGGCAGAGAGTGTCTGTGCCCAGCCAGAACCAGTTCTGTCCTCCTTGGTGCAGCTTCCTGGCAGGAGGTGGAAACAGCTTTGTCAGAGGCAGACCAGGCCCACTCAGGTGAAAGGAAATCTCCTCCCCCTACTCTAAATGCAGCCCAGGTCTATTCAGCCCTTCCCTGACCCATCTAGACTCTCTGGAGTCACTGCTCTTCTCCCGCCATTGACATCCAAAACCCAGAAAGTCAATCCACAAACCTCGCAGAGGCCTACTGGATGGCTGAGCAAGAAAATACCTACTTTCTTAAAGTGGTATTTTCAAACGCAGAATGTAAAAATCACCTTCACTAAAAGATGCATCTTTAGATTCTGAGTTCAGGCATACTAAACTTTATTTCTCTACCTGGTTCCCAGGGCCAGTTATGTTTATAAGGTGTTATAAACAAACTCCCCATTCTGTCCAATGGGAACAGGTAGCCTTGCCATAGTGAAAAATGAAATTGGCAGTAATTCACTATTAGGACATGCCACACACACCAGAACATGTCCTACCTTTCACATACACTGCACCCTGCCCACAGGGGTACCTTGGGCCTACCTTAGGGGTGACTGACATGTAAGAAAAGGGAAGGTTAGGGCCCGGCAAGTGGGTACACTTGCCAAGTCGACATGGCAGTCCCAGACTGCACACAGGCTCTGCAATGGCAGGCCAGAGTTCCATTTACAGGCTGCTTGTGTGGGTGGCACAATCCAGTGCTGCAGCCCACTAGCAGCATTTGACTTACAGGCTCTGGCACACTCAGTGCACTTTATTAGGGACTGACAAGTAAATCAAATATGTCAATCATGGAAACACCAATCCATAACACAATTTACAACAGGAGCACTTGCACTTTAACACTGATCAGCAGTGAGAAAGTGCGCAGAGACACTAAGCCAGCAAAAACAGAGTCAAAACCGGGAGGTCAGAAAGCAAAAAGTCAGGGGAAACATGCCAAAAGATGCCAAGTCTAACAAGGCAGCTGCAAATGTGCTACATGGTCTTAGTATTGTGTTCATGAGTATTTGGAAGGTCGCTGGGGCCCCATGCAGACCAAAGGGTAATACAGTGAAATGATATAACACCCCCCCCCGGCGTGGAAAATGCTGTTTTCTCCTTATCTTGCTTCCTTAGTGGCACCTGCCAATAGCCCTTGCATAGGTCGAGAGTGCTGATATATTGTGCCTCCCCCAACCTTTCTATCATCTTGTCCACTCGAGGGAGTGGGTATGAATCTTATTGTGATATTTTGTTAACCTCACGAAAGTCAATGCAAAATCTGATAGACCCATCGGGTTTGGGAACAATAACAATTGGGGAATTCCATTTGCTGGTGGAAGGATCTATAACCCCCATTTTAAGCGTCTGTTGAATTTCGTTTTCAACAGCTCGCCGGGATTCTGGTATTCTATAGGGGCGTAGTTTGATCACTTTCCCGGAAGAGTCTGAATCGAGTGTTCTATAATTGATGTTCTCCCCGGAATTAGAGAAAATACTGATTGAAAGGGTTGTAAACAAGAGTTTACTTCTTCTTTCTGGTGATCTGATAAATCTGGGTCTATGCTCTGTAGATACAGAGGTGAGGGGCCCTGATACTTAATAAAGCGGGTTTGGCTCCTTCCCACTTCTTTAACCCCTTGACCGCGATCGGAATTCCGCTCGTATGCTGGACATTCCGATCGCGGGTGGGGTCGTGACGAGCTCAGCTCGTCATGCGCACAGCGCTACCCCGCAGCATGACGAGCTGAGCTCGTCATGAGCACGGAAAGGGTTAACAGATTAATATTGAAAATCTGTGTATTTGTTTTCTTTTCTGGATCCATCTCTAGCCGGTAGGTGACCGGAGTTACTTGTTCTATCATTCGAAATGGACCTTGCCATTGTCCCAGTAGCTTATGATCAGAGTAAGTCATCATAAGCAAGACCAACTCCCCTACGGCAAGGGTCCTTTCTTTGGCTTTTTTGTCATACTAGATCCTTTGAGCGGCCTGGGCTTGTTCTAAATGTGCTTTTACAATTTCGCGAATCTGACCTAATAGATTCTTCTAGGTAAAGACATACTCAGGTAAGGGCTTCCCTATCTCCTTTCCTCTTTTCCTTGAGCATATCTAACAAGGTACGGGTTTGTCTCCCATATAATAATTCAAAGGGGGAGTATCCAGTACTTTTTTGCTGTTTACATCGAATAGAGAAAAGGGCGAGAGGTAACATATCCTCCCATTTGCGCATTTCCAACTCTAATAACTTTTGTAGTGTTGTTTTTAGTGTGGCATTATATCTCTCCACTAACCCGTTTGTTTGTGGGTGATAAGCAGATGTCCTTATCTGTTTAATATTTAACTGTTGGCAGACTTGTTTTAGTTGTTTGGAAACAAAGGGTGTACCCTGATCATTCACAATCTCCCGTGGGAACCCTACTAGAGAAAATGTTAATCATGGCCTTAGCTATTTGGATAGCATTGGGCTGTCTCAAGGCTACTGCCTCAGGGAATCTGGTCGCATAGTCAGCCAGGACAAGGACATATCGACATCCGCTGCGGGAAGGAAGGAGAGGACCAATCATATCCATGCCTACCCTTGAGAAAGGTTCTTCTATTATAGGGAGTGGTTTTAATGGGACTCTAGAAGGTAGACTTCGGCTATTTTTTTGTCAAATCGGGCATTCTCTACAGTATCTTCATATCTGAATATAAATTCATGGCCAATAGAACTTCTCTAGTATAGCCTTTTCTGTCTTTTCCCCTCCAAAATGACCCCCCCAGCAAATGACTATGAGCCAAAAATAACACCTTCTCCCTATATGAGCTAGGTATAGTTGTGGGTTATGGTCCCTCCCCCCTTTTCGGTACAGTAGACCCTTGTTTATAAAGAACTGGGGATATATTTGGGCAGGGTTTTCTATGGGAGAGGCTCTATTCCAAGCTTCTCTTAGAGTCGGGTCTTCTCTATGAGCACTTCGAAACCCTTGATCGGATTCCCATATACTTTCTTTATTAGCCTGAGCTAGGGCTACATGATTCTATTCTTTCTTCTCTGCCTTCCTCTGTCTGCGGCTTTTTCGGGGTTTGCTTATTGGCCATTCATCATCCTGTACTTGAGAAAAAGGGTCTGTCTTCCTCCATTCCTCCCCCTCTTTCCAGGTTTCCTGCAATAAACTGTCCATATGCGCATAGTCTCTTCCCAATACCAGAGGCTCCGGTAACTTTGGTATCAGTCCCACCGTCATGGGAACTGGCTTAATTGTAGCATTATGTTGGATCTGCACTTTGGTAGTAGGATATCTTTTATTGTCCCCATGTACACACTGGATATTTACCATATCGTTCATGGCTCGCACTCCCCCAGGGACCGCCTGGGGTTGCATGACACTCTGTATACATCCAGTGTCTATTAGGGCTTCCCTGGGTTCTCCATTGACAGTAACCTGGTGATGGTAACGAGGACTTGAACCTTCTTGTGTGACACCAGGTTTGTGAGGGATGGGAGGAAAATATATCTGGGAGGCCGTATGTGTTTCTTAATTTTGGCGTTTTTATTTTGAGCGGACAATGCAGCAAGGAAAAATGGATAAACACAAGGAAAAATAATGTCTTGGTTCTGGGTATTGTTCCTGGTTTGTGAGGGCTTCTCCTTTCATTGGTAACCCTCTTTTCCTCTTCCTTCTCTTAGGTTCCAAATCCTGTCGGGAAAAGCCGCAACTCTCTCCTGAGTTGCGGCGGGGACTTCAGGCCTCCCAGGGTGACCACCACTCTTGGCTCCACCTTTCTGGAGCCTCGTCGTCCTCTTGTGTTGGCCTCCACTCTTCGACCGCCGAAAATGGACGTCCGTCTCCTTCCTCGGGACCGGCGTCTTCGTCCTCCTCTCCTTCGTTCGGCTGGGTTTCGGCTCCTCCTTCCTTTCTAGAGTCTTCTGGGTTTCGCCTTCCTACTCTCTCCGCCTCTGGCCCGAGCGTCTGCTCTTCTTGGTCCGTGCTCGCTGGTGATTGGCCTCTCGCGTCTATGACTCCACCTTCCTTCTTTGCCAGCGTCTCTCTGCCATTCACCTTAACCCTTTCCTTCTTTTCTCTACAGGAATCAGGCCTTCGGAGCAGTTCATCGGGCTGAGGACGAAAAGGTAAGTTTAAATGTGTTACGGGTGCTGGGTTTGGATCCGTGGGATGGATTAGGTTGTTTTCAAGGGGGGGCGGGGTCGGTTCTTCCTTACAGCACCTTAAAACATGTCCCAGGCCTGTCACTGCAGCCTGAATGCAGTTTTAAACTGCCATGTCGACTTGGCATTTAAACCCCCTGCCAAGCCTTAATCTCACCTTTTATTATATATGTCACCCCTAACACAGGCCCTAGGTAGTCCAAGGGCAGGGCGCTATGTAATTAAAAGGTTTGACATGTACTATAACGTCTTACATGTCCTGGTAGTAAAAACTCCTAGATCCGTTTTTCACTACTGTGAGGCTTACCCCTCCCATAGGATAACAATGGGAATTCCTTATTACATGTAATAAATGTAATTTCCAGTTGAGAGAAGGTTGATGTCTCATGTTTGGTACCTATGAAATTGTAATGATAAAACCTCTTTAATGGTGAAGTCGGATTTTTCATTACAATTTTGAAAATGCCACTTTTTGATAGTTGGCATTTTCCTGCCCTTAGCCTTTTGTGCCCTTAGCCTGTCTTGGGTCACATGACTGGGTGTAGCTGACAGACTTTGTGAATTCCTCCCAGACAGTCACACAATAGAGGGATTAAGTGTGTCTCAATAGGTCATCAATAGGCAGGATCAGGAGCAAAGCTGAGCACAGCCCCACTTACACCTGAATAGGCTGTGCCCTGTCTCCACACACACAGGGCCTAATGACTCTGCATTGTCACTTCAGCCAGCTTGGATCCAGGGCAAGGGAGTCAGAAAATTCCATGCTGTAGGAAGCTGGCTCTCTACATAGTGTAATGAAATGAAGTACACTGTGCAGAGAGTCCAGTGGATCCCCAGTTGGTATACAGAGGCAAACCAGATAACACTAATGCTCTATTTTGTGGTAGTGTGGGCGAGCAGTTAGGCTTATCAGAGGGTTGCGCTAAGCATTTGTTGTACTTACAGAGGCAATAAATGAGACACAAACTCAAAGAATAAACTCGAGACCAATTTGCAAAAATAACACGTATTTTTATATAATTTTTAAGACCAAGAACTTTGTTCAAAGGCAAGTACTCATATCGAAGGTCGTAAAATAGAACATACTTAAGCATAATTACACATCATATGAATCAATGGAGAAAAGCAGAAAAATGCACATAAAATCAGTCAGTAGGATATCTGGATTCACCTTCGGGAGTTAACGTAGCAGCAATGCCAGGTCCAATGTTCCAGCAGCAGATCGTCGGGGGCGTCCCGGATTCGGTCGGGAACAGGGTGCTGAGGTTGTTAGTAGCAGGTGCTACTGGGAAGGAGGGTGTTGAACTTGGCCCTTTTGCAGGGTCATCCCTGAACTTTTTGCCTCGCTCCCGGTTTTTGTTTCTGACCTGGTGTTAGTGGTTTTAGGACTCTGGGCACTTTATCACTGCTGTCCAGCGTAAAGTGAATGTGCTCTCTATGGTAAAACGTGGTAAGATTGGTCTACACCTGTTTGGTGTATTTAATTTACCTATCAGTCCCCAGTAAAGTGGTATCTCATATACCCGGGGCCAGTAAATTAAATGCTACTGGTGGGCTTGCAGCACTGATTGTGCCACCCAGCAAAATAGCCTTTCAAACCTGTCTCAGGCCTCTGCCATTGCAGGGCCTGCGTGCGCAGTTTACTGCCTCTGTGACGTGGCACATAAAGTGGGTTCCACGTCTGTGACTCCACTTTTACTACATATCAGTCACCCCTAAGGTAGGCCGTAGCTAGCCCTATGGGCAGGGTGCGCTGTATGTAAAAGGTAGGACATGTACCTTAACTGTGTGGCATGTCCTGGTAGTGACAAACAGCCATTTTGGTTTCTCACTACTGTGAGGCTGCCCTCTCATAGGAATGCATTGGGGATTCCCTGATATGTGCTTCAGCGGTAATTCCTGACCTGAGAGGAGTAGAGTGGTCAAGTTTGGTGTGTTTGGAATAGTGATAATAAATGCTGCGTAATGGTGTTCGCAGATTTATTATCACTATTTTAGAAATGACACTTTTAGAAGTGGGAATTTCTGTGTGCTATGTGTCTTTGTGCCTGCCTGTTGTGTATTCCATGTCTGGCTCTGGAGTGACAGGGGATGGGGAGGTGCAGTGGCTCCAGAGGGGCTGGGTGATTCAGCACTAGGCTGAATAGGCCCACCTGCATTTGGAGTGGTGGGAGGAGTAGCACCTGGGCCTGAATAGGACAGAGCCTACCTCACACAATGCTGGCTCCGCCCCCCTGTGGTGTGTCTGGGGCCAGGACCTACACTGACAAAGGAGGGTGTTGTGCACATGTGTAGGTGCCCTCAGAACTGGTTTGGACCGGGCGCATAGCCCTGTACAGGGGGAGAACAAAGACCTTTGCAATATAAATATTGGGGCTGTGACCCCATGTAATGGGCTGTTGGGCCTACTTGGGACCTGCTGGGGACTAAGACACTGCGTGGACTGCAGTGTGTGAGGAGGAACTGCCACATGGACTGACCTGCTGTCTGCTGGGGGAGCTGGAAGGACTCCCCCTCTACTGGAAAGCCCTGTGTGCTGGCCTGCCTTGAGGGTCCCTGGAGACTTGGCACCGGGCTGAGAGCTTCAATTTACTTTGAACTGGTGCTGCAGTGGAAGCGCAGAGTGTGGAGCGCTGTTGCCACCGTTATTTTTGGAGACCAGGGAGGGGGCTCAACCCTGCAGTGGGCGCAGAGTGTGTGTCCGCGTTGGGAAGAAGGCAGGGGCCCCGACGGAGACTCCGCAAAGCCTGGTTGTGGGCGGAGCATCGTTCCTGGAAGCCTGATCCTGGGCGGGGCAGGTTGGAGAAGGCCAAGCCAGACGAAGAAGCCGCAGGAAGCGCCGCCCAGCAACCTAATCCGAGCCGGAAGTCAAGCATAGTCAGCCTGTTTCAGGGCGGGGCTCCCGTGTGGCCGAGGAGAGCCCCCGCGTGCTGCTGGAGGTCTGCTAGCGAGTGGAGGCGTTGCAGCCCTGCCTCCCCTGCAAAGGCCAACTACGGAGGACAGGGAAGCCAAAACCGGAGCCGGAAGTCAGGCGAAGGGCGCCTGTTTGTGGGCGGGGCTCCCGTATTATCAAGGAGAGCCATGCGTACTGACTGCGTCTACTAAGTAGCGAAGAAAGGACAGGAGCAACGTGGACAGAGACTTCACTCTGTGTCTGCCACCGCCGCACTGAGGAGGTCGGGCGGAATCCTTGCCCCTCCCGGCAGTCTTCCAGGTACCACGGGAAGCACCTCACGAGTAGGTGGTGGAGGGGCCCCCATCCTGACATCTGTGACCATTGCGGGGTGAGCCCAGGACGGGCCCCCGATTGGGAACTGGCCGCGAGCACGATGTCGCCCTTGGCATGATCGCAGCTGTGCCGCATGGTCACGGGCAGCTGCACACTCATCTCTGGTCCTTGGGGTAAAGGGAGGTCCACGGCCTACTTGGGCAGGGCGGGTGCCTCCCCTGCCAGTGGTGATCACTCGCGTGGGGCACAAGAGAACAGGACAGGGTGGCAACCCTCGACGGAGGTCCCGTTCCTGCAATTACTGCGCAGCCCACACTGTAAGCGCTGTGGCTGCCAAGTGGAGTAGAGGTGCCCATACTTCGGTACCTGTGAGTACCCCAATGTACTTGTGTCGTGCCCTGACGTGAGACAACATTGCCAGTGAGGATCTCACGTGATTGATATTGCATGGTCTGGGCTGCACCCTGGGTACCGTAATGGTGACCTGCAGATGCTAGGGAGGGCCTGATGTGATTCTAATGTGGGCACGCTAATAATGTTTGCTATGTGCCCTGCTGATGGTGTCTATGCATAATGTTTTTTTATGCTGTCCTAGGTGATGTTAGGATGTTCACATCAAGGAGGTGCTCATGATATGTGCAGCAAGTGTTTGCCTTGGTGCACTGTTACTGATACTTGTGCCTATGCTAAGTGCAATGTTTACCAGTAGTTACAGGTTGCTTTGCTAACTGTGCATGGTGATGTTATGACAAGTGGCCCGATTGGCCCTGGAAGTGTATATAATCCCCTGTAAAGTTATACCTAGGGCCAGGTGGCGCAGTGTATATATGTGATTGCGTTCTAATGTGTTTTATGAGTAAAACAAAGGCTATTTTTTATATAACCTTGTGTGGAGTTTCTTTTGTGGTGTGCCTAGTGTGTCGCTGCTGTGTGAGTGTGTTGCGCAAACGCTTTACACATTGCCATTGGGATAAGCCTGACTGCTCGTGCCAAGCTACCAAGGGGGTGAGCAGGGGCTATCTTCGGTGTGTAACTCCCTTATCCTGACTAGAGTGGTGGTTTCTGCCTGGCTTAGGCGCATGCCCTAGCCAACCAGAAATCCCATTTCTAACAGGGGGCAACCTCAAAATACACTGCACAGAGGGACTTAAAGGTAAGTTGGAGGACCCCAAATGAGGGATCAGGTTGCAAGCACAACAGGGCAGTGGGAGCACATGTGGTTTATTGGTACCCAGGCCGGGCGGAGTGGGTGCAGAGCAGGTAGGTCAGCCCGACTCTGTGCGTTGAGATGGTCTTTGCGGTCAGGGCAGGCAGGTTGCAGGAACGATTTCTTGACAGCTGGGCCACTCACACAGTGGGTCTCAGGGATCTTGAAGTCCCTTGACAGATGTTTGCTTCCTGGGCAGCTGGAGTCCGGATTGGATTCTTCGTCTCGGAGTTGGTTGCAGGGCGTTCGGTACTCTGGGTATTGCTCTGCCATGGCTCCGGTAGGTCCTGGTGACTTCACACTTGGTGTGGAGGCAGACTTGACCCTCTGGAGCTGGTGTGGACTTTTGGTTGGGCTGCTACTTAGGCATTGCTGGTGAGCGGCAAGTCGGTGAACGGAACTCTGTTGTTTTGGTGCCTGTGGACTGCAGGGGAGTAGTATCTCTACTCCAAGGGAGTTCTTTAGTGATTCTCGAAGCGTTAGAGATCCTCTTGGCTTCTTAGAGTCCTCGCAGTGGCAGGATGAGCTGGCACATCTCGAACGTCGAGGCCTGGGAGCAGCTGCAGGGTTTTACGTCAATTTTCTGAAGCAGGCGCTCTGTTCTCAGGCACAGCAACTCTTCTTCATCTTCTTCTTCTATTGTCCGTGGAAACTGAGTTGTGGGTCAAGGGATGCCACCTAAATACTGAATTTAGGGGTGTTAAGGGGAGTACCAGGTAGTAGCAAATGTGCTGCTACCTTTAGGATGTCTGCACCCTCTAAGTGTCCATCTTTAGTGGGAGGGGGCAGGACCCTGACCCTAGTAGGCTAATTCCTCGCATCTCAAGATGGAGGACTTGGAAAAGTGGGGTCCAAATCGCCTGGCCCACCTTAGGGGTGGTACTGGTCAAATGTGGGCACACCTCCGAATCTGTCAAATTTTTCCGCCTGTCCTCCCACCAAAAGTGGGGTCAGGACAGGGGGGTCGGCATCTGCTTTTAACAGCAGAGCACTGGGGCACACCCCAAAGGCAGAATGGCCTTTGAAGTTTCCCCCTCTGGAATGTCCTTCCTGCCTGCCTCGTCCCACTGGAGATTTTTGACTTCCATTTTGGCGACTAAGTCTTCACCATGACTTTGCTCCACGGCCATTCTACGACAACGCTCCCTCCACTGACACTCCTGCAGCCTTGCCCCGCTGAGCTTCTACCTGCTCAGACCTTTTTCTTCAATAATTTTTCAAAGTCCAAAGGTAAGCACTGACCAGGCCCAATCCACTTCATGTATCCAAACACCCTCCATTGGGGTCGACCTTAAATTTCGACTTTGACTTGGCCTTGTGCGACCAGATGTCTGCAGTTGGCGCTTTGATATTTTAGGTGCTAGATTTCACTAAAAACGTTAACAATTCATAACTCCGGTTCTACTGATTGGAGTTTTGATATTTTGGTGTTAAATAATTTATTAAAATTGACTCCGTTTTTCTAAATTGGTTTGGGATTTTCCTGTGTTGAGTTTTTATGTTATTACTGTTTGTGTGCATCATAAATACCTTACACATTGCCTCTTAGTTAAGCCTGACTGCTTTTTTTGTGGCAAGCTACCCAGGGTTAAGCACAGGTTTATTTAGTGACGTTTTGTGGGTCACCCTGCAAGGGATTGTGGCTGTTGCTTGACCAGGGCTCACACCCCAGTCAACCAATAACCCAATTTGTCACATTCCCTCTCTATCTGGGCCTGCCGGGTCTCGGTATCTGTCAAAGCTCTGCTGGTGTATGCGATCCGGACTCATGTGCTGTGGCAACACAGCTTCCACACCAACGTGGCTGACATCCACTAACAGCTCCGTGTTATGGTGAGAGTCGTAGTATGCAATTGCTGTGTCCTTCAGCAAAACGTCCTTTACTATCCTGAACACCACATCTGCTTTGGCATCCCACTCCCACTCTCACATTGTGCCAGCTTCTGAGAGGCCCCTCAGGGGTTCCGAGATGGGAGCTAGATTCTTTATGAATCACACATGGAAGGTGGCCGTGCACAGAAATCTCTGAACTTCAGACGCATTCTTTGGCTCTAGTGCCTTACAGATTGCCTCCGCTGTCTTCAGATCCACCTGTAGGCACGGGTGGCTCCTCCACTAAGGCGGAAGAGCATTGCCCAACTGCTTTTCAGTACTGCAAAAAATGACAAAATTATAATAATGCGATGTTGTTATCATTTTATTTTTCCGTGCTGAGGTAGCTTTGCGGGGCGGGGCTGGGTGGGGCTGGGCAGCGCAGGGGAAGGAGTGGTGGCACTCTCTAAGTCCGCATGATTGTTTGGCCGGCCATCTTGGGCCGGCCAAACAGTCATGCGCACTTTGCATGTGCTCCACCCAGGCTGTATTACAGCCTGGGTGGAGAACATGCCCAGGCTCCCAGTCCCTGTCTGAGTGCCGAACAATGGTGCTCAGACCAATCACAATGCTGCATTGCAGCATTGTGATTGGCTTAGGGGAGTCTGTGTGCTTCTTGCTTCCTGTTTGCACAGAAGAGGCCAGGAAGAGGACAGAGAGGATGGGGGAAAGGCGGCGGACAGTCAGCCGGCAGGTAAGTGAATTTGTTGTTTAACCCCCTCACTCTTCCCCCTCCCCACCCCACTGTTGCTACCCAGGAGCAGCCGCCACTGCCAGTAGGCTGTTCTTGGAGAAGATGTATCCAAAGAACTCTATAGACTGCTGGAACAATGAGCTTTTGTTTCCTGATGTAGTGTGAGGCCGTGGTCTGCAAGGCAAACAAGTGTCGCTCAGAGTAATCTGTTTTGGTCTTCCATCGTGTTAGAATGTACCAGAATATAATCATTGATATTAAGAACCCCTGCTAGTGTGGTCAGCACCTCTCGAATCATGTTCTGGAACACCTTGGTGGCCGAGAAGATGCCAAAGTTCAGGCATTTGTACTGCCTTCATCTAAGATGTGTAGAGAAGCTTGTGACGTAGAGGCTGGTGGGGTCCAGCTCTAGATTGTGGTACCCCTGGTTGTGGTCCAGCATAGAGAATGACTGCATGCCATTTAGTTCCAAGATGATGTCATCTGTTATTGGTGTGAAATGATGCTCCCAGTGGATTGTCATATTCCGGAAAGGAATATCCACACATAGGCAGGTGGCTCCCGGCTGTCGCAATTTTAGTACCTCTCAAACCACAAAAATGGAGAGGGGGAGTGAACCCCACCACACGTCCTCCCAAAGTAAAAGACCCAAAACACAAAAAGGTATGGTGGCTTCTCCAGTGCTATATTTTATCAGTGTTCTGGTACAAATCACTGATACCTAAATATCCAGGATTCTGGCATGGATAAGGGTAAGCCTAAGAGGGGGAGAAAGACCAATCTTATTGGACATGCTTCATCATAGGCAACCTCTCCTCACCCAGATACCACCAGGGTGGACTCGACCTCCCAGTGAACCTGATGGAGGGAGTGCTTAAACGAGATAATTTCCTGGACAAAATAGGGGGATCCAGATAGAGTTAAAAGTACGTAGGGGTCACCGGGTTTCTACCTTTATTAGTAGTGACCTCCGGTGCTAACAAATAGTAAAACAGTAAAAAATTAAAACCATGTACAAGAAGGACCAGAGCGAATCCTGCCTGGTCTTAGTGCTAGTACACCTAGAACAATACACAAACAAAAATCAGAGGGGCAAATTTACAATAAACTAACGCAGCGCGGTGCAGCAAGTCATTTTGCTGCGCTGTGCTGCGTTAGTTTGGAAAGCATAGCGATGCGACATATTTACAACAATGTCGCACCTCTGTGCTTCCCCCGCGCTGGCGCACAAACTGTTGCCATGCGCCGGCCCAGGCACCCTTGCACCATGGTGCAAGGATGCTCATGCTCGTGGGGAGATTGTTTTTGTTCAGGGAGGGTTCCCTTCCTGAACAAAAACAATCTGAAATGCCGTTTTTCAACTTCTATGTGTGCTGCATTAGCACACATAGAAGTTGAAAAACAGCATTCTTCCAATGATTGTTTTTGTTCAGGAAGGGTTCCCTTCCTGCACATAAACAATCATTAGAGGTGATTTCTTTCTATGTGTGCTGCAGAATGCAGCACACATAGAAACAGGAAACAAAAACGAGGAGAAATGAATACATTTGGCCTCGTTGCACCTCCCTACGCCTCCCCTGGGGAGGCGTAGCATTCACACGCATTTCCAGATTTACGATTCCTCGTAAATCTGGAAATGTGTCTGGTTCCATGGGTGTTGCGTGGGAACACCCACAGCAACACCCATGGAACGCCCCTTTCACACCAAGTGCTGCGTGTTAAGGGGCCATATTTACAAGGACAGGAAAAGCCACCCTGCGTGGCTTTTCCTGTCCTTGTAAATATGGGGCAGTGTATTGCGCTGCCAGTGCGTCACAAAAAGTGACGTACTGGTGGCGCAGGGGGGTTGTAAATCTGCCCCAGGATTTTTTATCAGCTAGGTATTGTCAAATCAAGGACCTCATATGTGGGTCACACATGAAAAGACACTGCAAAATGCAGAAAACACATGAGCACATGTGTAATAGTGACAAACATGCACACGGCTTGATTGGTCCCAAATCTTACCCTCACTAAGGGGATCCTGCCTGGGAGGGACGATGTCCTCTGAAGTCACACACTAATTTTATATGAGGCAGTCATTATTATTTATCAAAAATATGCTCTTGCCTTTGTATCTCAGCCTGCAATTTGATAGGTCACATATAAAAATATACCCTGGTGCACTGTGTTTCAACAGGAGCATAAAAGGTTAAGTCACAGTTTGCTCAACTTTGGCGGGGTACTCCCCTACACAGGATACACCTCATAATGCCCAAAGTAGATGTCTGCTATGAAGAGGTGACGAATGGTTAAAGTAACCATGTATGGTAAAAGAAGGGCAGTAATGCCCAGTAGGAGTCACCCCTGTTTCTGGGGTAATTTCCAAGTACTCATGCAAGCTGTCCTCACCCAGCCGCAGGTACAACTGCAATGGTGGCTGTGGCCTCTGTTTAAGGTGTATTAATTCACCTCGCCTGAAAGCCCCATTGCAGTCTGGAGATTGTAGTTGACATGTGCGTGGGGCGGATTGGTTGATTCTGCGATGTCGGGTATGGCCATAGGAATGTGCTTATATGGGATTCAGCTAATAAACTGTTAGCCCATAGTAGCTGGGGTCGGATAGATAAATTATTTCCTTGCTGGATACATTAACATCCTGCTTTCAAAACACAATTGCACTTTACTATAGGTTTCTGCAAAATCTTTGTACCATCCATACTACAAATATGTTTATTTAACCCAAAGATATTACACTTGTTTTAAACATCACTTAAGGACATAATACATTTTCATACAGACAAAAACATTACAGGATTTTCCCAAACACACATGCTGTTAGGCCACGCCACGTTTGTTGTTGTAGGCTGCACAACATGTGTTTTGCTTGTGCAACCCGTGACGCTGCAGAGTAGGTATTTTTTTTATATTTAGAGCTGTGTAACATGCCGTTTGTTTTAAACAATTTTAACCATTGAATTAGTGCTCAATTTGAACCGGGGTTTTCTGGGGCATACCATGGCAATTAATTATTAACAAAAACCAAAGGGGATGATGGACGGAGTGTTGAACATTGCAAGCACTCACCCCCAGTCAACTGATCTGGGTTTAATCCATCATCATTCTATAGCTCACTCCGCCACCCCAGTTCAGACATGGCCATATGCAAATCAGTCTGACCCTGTGCCTCATGGGAACAGTCCAGCCCGAACTGCCAAGCCATGTCTTCCCTGGACTGGAAACAAGCATCCTGGGACCGGTTTCGGGTTCATAACCCTCATCAGCCAGGCTATCTTGAATCCAGTGGCAAAGTGAGCAAGGGACCCACGTCTGGGCATACCCTGCCAACTTAGGGCGAACTTAGCAAAACCAAAGGGGATGATGGACGGAGTGTTGAACATTGCAAGCACTCACCACCAGTCAACTGATCTGGGTTTAATCCATCATCATTCTTTAGCTCACTCCGCCACCTCAGTTCAGACATGGCCATATGCAAATCAGTCTGACCCTGTGCCTCATGGGAACAGTCCAGCCCGAACTGCCAAGCCATGTCTTCCCTGGACGGTTTTGCTGAATTAATTATTAACACCTGCTTTTATAGCAAAAAATTCACCAAAACATGTGATTTCAAATAGCAGCAGTTAAGGCCATAACATATGTTTTTACATATAAGGAAACAAATTTATTTGCCCAGGATCACAGGATGTTGGGACCACGGCAATACTCGGACTAATCCCCAGCTTCAAAGTTGGCATCTTTCTCCCTTTATTTTTGCCAAAGTTTTTTTTCGTCCTAGTTCTGTAAAATACTGTTTCTTTGCTAAAATAAAACGTATTTCTACTCTAGTTTAGCAATATATATATATATATATATATATATATATATATTATTTTTTTTCTTCTTCTGCGCAATGTAGGTTTTGGGCGTGCTGTATAATGTGCGTGTTCTGTAATATGCGGTTTGTCTTTTATAACACCCAGTACTAAAAGTCATCTGTGTTATACTAACCATTTAGTTTACACTATATAGTGCTTTTCTTTGCAGTTTTTTATAAATATGCAGTTACATTATTTTTACACTTTAATACCTATAACATATTTATGTAGCAAACCCATATGAATCTTTTAGCCACATATGGTACTGCACCCTGCAGCATGGCCTGGAAAATAAGCATTTGCAATGCAATAGGTCTCACATTTGTTAAAGTTAGAGTTATTGGAGTTAAAAATGACAATGTTTTTTACTTTTGCTTTTTTATACCAATGGCAATGGCACTATGCAAATATAATTACTCGACTGCAAATAAAAAATGTAAAAGTAAAAACATTGCCATTTTCAACACCAACAGCTCTAACTTTAACAAATGCGAGACCTATTGCATTGCAAATGCTTGTTTGTCTAGCTAAAGGCCCATTATATACTACGCAGTGGGTGGTGGTAGCTGGAGGGGGGTTGACTTGGACTCAGTGTCTCCCATCTTCTCCCAACCTAGCTTCATCCATCCTGTAAGTCATGCTCCTATGGGTAGCCCGCTTCATGCTCGCTTCACTGCCAGGAGGTGGGAAGACCCAATTCCTGGGGCCATTCAGCTGGCTCAGTGTCTGCGAACTCCACAGAACACTTTGAGCAACCCATATTTACACATCACCCTACAACATCAGCACGCATCAGACACCACTCCTAACACCATCATGCAAACAAAATGGTTCCAAGCCATGTAGGTGGGTAAGCTTTACCACCTCAACAGTACATACAGATCAAACCACACTTCAGCCTCGCCTATAACAACACTACACATTAGACACTGCGTCTGTCACCATCACATCCACAATACGAATCCATGCCATACAGTTAGCTAAGCGTTTGCTCCCTCAATAGTACATCCTTTCAAGTTATAAACCTTCACCAATCTACATGCCCGTCACAAAAAAATCTAAATGAAACCTCTGACACCCGCAAACACTAAACGTAGCTTCAAAGCCACATAATTAGCAGTTAGCACAAAACTTAAGGACTGCTTGAAGCAGCCAATGGGCATCCATAGACCCCAGTAGAATGAAACAGAGTGCAATCTCGTTCAGCACACGAACCCAAACACGTGATCTTCATGTCATATCATTACTACACTCTCTACTCAAGGGGGGTCGCTGGTTCCTTTCTGTGTAGATCCCCACAGTGCACAAGAGATGTATGGTTTTGGGTGCCTTATGCCATTCATGTTGTTAGATACCCTGCAGCTTTGCCCCTAGTTCCCAGCTTTCTCCAAGCCTGCATTCTCTAGCGCCTCTATTCTTTAAGCATGGCTACCACCAGACCGGCTCTCGCTGTCCTGCTCAACCTGGCCTGCTGAAGCTAGCTCTGGGTAGGTGACTAGCCGTACCTTGATACATACCTCAGAACTCATGTTTCCAACCCTATGCATCGCCCTGCCCAGCGGCCCGAGCCCACTTTATCCTTTTTAGTTGGGGGCACCACGTTGCTTGTTGGGATATGTCAGACTCACCTCTTCCCTCACATAACTGAGTAAGCTGCACCCCTGGTTCATCTCCCATGGGACCGCACATCTTCTGTTCATCCCTCAGTTTGTGAAGTGAATCATATTATAGGACTAGTCCCCACGTTACCACTTCTAATGTTCTCCTAACTGAGGCAGTGCACGAGGAAGCGGAGGCGCAGGTCCCACTCTTGAAATATTTGACCTTGTTCAGGCATCATTTTGTTTTGTTCTGTCTCTGTTTAGGTTCCTCAATAGGTTGCACGTTTTATTCCTTCTTTGATAACAACTGCACAACTAAACACGTCATCAGTGCATGTAATTAGATGCACGTGCATACACACACCTGAGAAAATCTACTTCCTCAATCCTATGCACTCCCACTCACCCTGTGCAGCTTCGTGTACAGACACACACACACGTGCACCCACCCACACACACACGTGCACCCACCCACACACACATGTGCACCCACCCACACACATGTGCACCCACCCACACACACGTGCACCCAGACACACATACATGTGCACCCCCCCACACACACATGTGCACACACACACACATGTGCACACACCCACACACATGTGCACCCACACACACCACGCCACAAGCAGCAGTCACACCCTGTCCATTATTCACAGAATAGACACAGAACAGGAGGCAGCATCACCAGCCTCTAGCACACACAGAACTGACACAGTGCAGATCATCTGTCCCTCTTGCAATCCAATCCAGGAGAAGAAAAATCAAGGCTCGAAATGCCATCCCCCTGCCACACACACACACACACACACACACACCACTTGAAGAGCACAAGCAGCAGCCACACACCATCCATCATTCATAGAACAGATAACAGCTCCCCACAACACAAACACACTCACACCCACCCACGCACACACATACACACACACACACAGCACAAGCAGCAGCCACACACCTTCCATCATTCATAGAACAGGGGGCAGCTCCGCCGCCACACACACACACACACACACACACAGCACAAGCAGCAGCCACACACCATCCATCATTCATAGAACAGATAACCGCTCCCCACAACACAAACACACTCACACCCACCCACACCCACACATACACACAAGCAGCAGCCACACACCTTCCATCATTCATAGAACAAGGGGCAGCTCCGCCGCCACACACACACACACACATAGCACAAGCAGCAGCCACACACCTTCCATCATTCATAGAACAGATAACAGCTCCCCACAACACAAACACTCACACCCACCCACACACATACACACACAGCACAAGCAGCAGCCACACACCTTCCTTCTTTCATAGAACAGGAGTCAACTCCACCGCCATACACACCCCCCCTCTCTCTCTCTCTCTCTCTCTCTCTCTCTCTCTCTCACACACACGCACAGCACAAGCAGCAGTCACACACCCTCTCTCTCTCTCTCTCTCACACACACACACAGCACAAGCAGCAGCCACACACCATCCATCATTCATAGAACAGATAACAGCTCCCCACAACACAAACACACTCACACCCACCCACACCCACACATACACACAAACAGCACAAGCAGCAGCCACACACCATCCATCATTCATAGAACAGATAACAGCTCCCCACAACACAAACACACTCACACCCACCCACACATACACACAAACAGCACAAGCAGCAGTCACACACTCTCTCTCACACACACACACACACACACACACAGCACAAGCAGCAGTCACACTCCTTCCATCTTTCATAGAACAGGAGTCAACTCCGCCGCCACACACATCCTCTCTCTCTCTCTCTCTCTCTCTCTCACACAGCACAGCACAAGCAGCAGTCACACACCTTCCATCATTCACATGATAGAACTCGTGGCAGCATTGCCAGACTCTAGCACATATAGAACTGTCACAGTACGGACCATCATCCCCTCATACAACCCTCTCCGGGACAAGAACACGCAAGGTTTACGGTGCCAGCCCCTACCCACGCACAGCACAAGCAGCAGTCATACCCGTCCCACCATTCACAGAACAGGTGGCAGCCCTTCTCAATACACATACACACAAAGAACTGGCAAGGTGCAGACCATATGTCGCTCTTACAGTCTACCCCAAGACAAGAACACGAAAGGCTTGCAGTGCCACACCCAACACACACAGCACAGTACAAGCTGACACACACACACAAACATCACAAACAACAGTACTCACACACACACAAACACACACAGCATAAGCAGCTGACAGGCACACACATAGCACAACACAAGGCAAGCAGCAGCCACACACACACACAGCACAGTACAAGCAGCAACACACACAACACAAGCAACAGGTAAACTCCCACTCAGAACAAGTAGAAGCTCCTCCCCGCCACACACACACACCACTTGCACCGCACAAGCAGCAGCCACACAC
This sequence comes from Calotriton arnoldi, assembly GCA_963921515.1. Taxonomy (NCBI): domain Eukaryota; kingdom Metazoa; phylum Chordata; class Amphibia; order Caudata; family Salamandridae; genus Calotriton; species Calotriton arnoldi. Next base: position 299,697 of record CAWUFW010001440.1, read on the forward strand.
CTTCCATCATTCACAGAACATGGTGCAGCATCACCAGCCTCGAACACACAGAGAACCGACACAGTATAGGACATTTGTTCCTCATACAACCCACTCTATGACAAGAATACGCAAGACTTACAGTGCCAATCCCCCTCACGCACAAGCACAACACAAGCTGAGACACACACCTTCCATCATTCACAGAACAGATGGCAGCTCCTCCCTGCCCCCCCGCCCCACACACACACACAGACCTGACACAATGCAGACAATATGTCCCTCTTACAATCCACCCCAGGACAAAGACATGCAAAGCTTTCTGTGCAGCTCCTCCCCGCACACAGTACAAGAAGCAGCCACACACACACAAACACACAGCACAGGCAGCAGCCACCCACTCCCCCTCCCTACCCACCCACACAGCACAAGTAGCGCGCACACAACACATCACAAGCAGCAGCAACACACACACACAGCACAGGTAGCAACCACACACACACAGCACTTCACAAGCAGCAGCCACCCACCTTCCATCAATCAAAGAACAGGTTACAGTTCCACCCTCCCCCACCGCCCCACACACACAGATACTGCACAGAACGAACAGCAGCCAGACACACACACACACACACACACACACACAATCACACTGCACATCATCACACCCAAGCAATATAACAATTTGAGATCTCAACCTTGCTGGAACCAACACTGTAACACTCATCCTGCATCCAAGCAAGATAGCATTTCAAACCCACATCCCGAGAGGTTAACACAACATTCTACTGTTAACACACACCACTCATCTACTCCATATTTGCTCCTGCCTAGCAGTATTGCTCTCTTTAGTTATCTAACAACAATTTAGACATCGCTTTCGTTTCTTAAAATACCCCTTACTTAGCAGAGCACAGCACACCGCAGCGCAGCAGTGGGATAGGTTATCAACCACAAAGTTACCTGATCGCCCACATCACTCAAACTCACGTCCAGCATGCCCACCACCCTCATATACAAGAGCACCTGCCATCAGACCCACACGCATAAAACACTCTAGATAAACCTCGTACTAAGAACCCCAGCTCCAATCCTTAGCTCAACACCTGCCTCCCTCCTCAGTGCCAGGGCACCACTCAGTCATTAGAGATACGTAAAAGTGCCCAATGAAACTTTTATTAGGGAATACTTTAGTTCCCAACTTAAAAAACTCCCTATGCCAATGAGGGCACAAATCTAGAATGTCATCCAAGAACCCCTCCTCCCCCCACACACACACACACACACTCACAAAACTTTGGCCAAACTCCGCCTCTGTGCCAAGCTAGACAACTCCTCTTCGAAACAGACTCAAAGTAGTGACCCTTACAACTCCTCCAGATGCCAAAGTACAAGACCAGAGGCTGGGAGCAGAAGGGTAACATCAGGCCCCTGTGTGAGGCGCTTTGTGAAACAAAATACAGGAGACAGGGAGACAGAGGGACAACTGAAGGACCGAGGCTGGGACCAGAAGGGTAACCTCAGGCCCCTGTGTGAGGCGCTATGTGAAACAAAATACAGAGGACAGGGAAACAGAGGGGCGACTGAAGGACCCAACCGTGGCGAGGAAACATATCCAATATTAGGGACTATGAATACCAGACCCTAACCTGGAACCATGGGCCCAAGATTTCAGACTAGAACCGCTGGCATAGGCTGCAGGATACACGCACCTGCCCTGGGAACACCTAACCAGAAGCACCCACCCACCACCCCCAAGACATCCGTTTGAACTGAAGATGAGTGAGGTGCACAGCTAACATGGGCCAGGCCCAGGCCCACAGGAGACCACTCTCCAGGCAGACACAGCTCACTACACAGGCACCACTCCCAGGGCTCGGCTGAAAGGTGGCAAGGTGCGCTCTCCCTTGTGGAGCACTGCTGGGAGAGCAGCACTCACCCTCCAAACCACGCACCCACACCAGCTCCGACAGAAAACTCATCAAACCAAGCTGCAGAGCACAGTCTGCACAAGGTGCCAAGAGGCCATGTAATTGGTGCATGTGGCGCTATCGAAATACCCAGTAACATACCCTGACATAGCATACGACGAGTCACGTATTGTGCTCCTGGGTTGTTCCTGTTTCAGCGGAAGCATGCACCCCCATTCCTTGGATGTGGGGTTCCACGTCTACCCTCGGGTGCTTTGTTACCCTCTCTTCTGTTTCAGCGGAAGCATGCACCCCCATTCCTTGGATGTGGGGTTCCTCGGGTGCTCTGTTACCCTCTTCTGTTTCAGCAGAAGCATGCACCCCCATTCCTTGGATGTGGGGTTCCTCGGGTGCTCTGTTACCCTCTCTTCTGTTTCAGCGGAAGCATGCACCGCCATTCCTTGGATGTGGGGTTCCACGTCTACCCTCGGGTGCTTTGTTACCCTCTCTTCTGTTTCAGCGGCAGCATGCACCCCCATTTCTTTGATGTGGGGTTCCACGTCTACCCTCGGGTGCTTTGTTACCCTCTCTTCTGTTTCAGCGGAAGCATGCACCCCCATTTCTTGGATGTGGGGTTCCACGTCAACCCTCGGGTGCTTTGTTACCCTCTCTTCTGTTTCAGCTGAAGCATGCACCCCCATTTCTTGGATGTGGGGTTCCACGTCTACCCTCGGGTGCTTTGTTACCCTCTCTTCTGTTTCAGCGGAAGCATGCACCCCCATTTCTTGGATGTGGGGTTCCACGTCTACCCTCGGTGCTTTGTTACCCTCTCTTTTGTTTCAGCGGAAGCATGCACCCCATTCCTTGGATGTGGGGTTCCACGTCTACCCTCGGGTGCTTTGTTACCCTCTCTTCTGTTTCAGCGGAAGCATGCACCCCCATTCCTTGGATGTGGGGTTCCACGTCTACCCTCGGGTGCTTTGTTACCCTCTCTTCTGTTTTTGTGGGGTGCTTGTGCTGGAAGTCTCTGTTTCCAAGGTCGGGTGGCAGCAGGGCAGACCTGAGTTGCACCAGCAGGCGCTGCAGGGGGGTGCGCTGTGCCCCTTCACTGCTTCTTTGTGTCTTTGACGAACAGCAGCTGCGTGTGCCCTGCTGAGCTGGACCCGAGCTGGTGTAAGCTTAGCTGTGTGCGAGGCCTCAGACGCCGCTGTCATATGGGCATTGACAGGGAGGGCGCCAACATACCAGTGATTAACCCAGCCTAGTGGTTCCATCTGTAGGCCTCTCTCTCTCTCTCTCTCTCACTCTCTCTCTCTTTCTCTCTCTCTCTCTCTCTCCCTCTTCTCTCTCTCATTCTCTCTCTTTCTCTTTCTCTCTTTCTGTCCCTCTCTCCCTCTCTCTCTCTCTTTCTCTCACTCTCTCTCTTTCTCTCACTCTCTTTCTCTCTGTCTCTCTCTCTCTCTGTCTCTCTTTCTCTATCCCTCACTCTTCTCTCTCTTTCTTTGTCTCTCTATCTGTCTCTCTCTCTGTCTCTCTTTCTGTCTCTGTCTCTCACTCCCTCTCTGTCTCTCTCTTCCTCTCTATCTCTCGGTCTCTCTCTGTCTCTCTGTCTCTTTCTCTCTTTCTCTTTTTTTCTCTCCCCCTCTTTCTTTTTCTCATCTTTCTTTCTCTCCCTCCCTCTCTCTCTCTCTCTCTTTCTCTCTTCCTCTCCCTCTCTCTCTCTCTCTCTCTCTCTCTCTCACTCTCTCCGTCTGTCTCTCTCTCTTTCTGTCTCTCTTTCTGTCTCTCTCTCCCACTCTTCTCTCTCTCTTTCTCAGTCCCTCTTTCTCTGTCTCTCTCTCTGTCTCTCTTTCTCTCTCTCTCTCTCTCACTCTCTCTCTCTCTCTCTCTCTGTCTCTTCCTCCCTATCTCTCGGTCTCTCTCCCCCTCTTTCTCTCTCTTTTTTCTCTCCCCCTCTTTCTATCCCTGTCTGTCTCTCTCTCTCACGCTCTTCCCCTCTCGCTGTCTCCTTCATCGCTTTTCTCTCTCTTTCTATCTCTCTTTCTCTATCCCTCGTTCTTCTCTCTCTCTTTCTCAGTCTCTTTCTTTGTCTCTCTATCTCTCTCTGTCTCTCTGTCTCTCTTTCTCTTTCTCTCTCTGTCTCTCACTCCCTCTCTCTCTGTCTCTCTCTTCCTCTCTATCGCTCGGTCTCTCTGTCTCTTTCTCTCTCTCTCTCTCTTTTTTCTCTCCCCCTCTTTCTTTTTCTCATCTTTCTTTCTCTCCCTCTCTCCCTCTCTCTCTTTCTCTCTCTCTCCCACTCTCCTCTCTCTCTTTCTCAGTCTCTCTTTCTTTGTCTCTCTGTCTCTCTTTCTCTCTCTCTCACTCCCTCTCTCTCTGTCTCTCTCTCTCTCTCTGTCTCTCTCTCTCTCTCTGTCTCTCTCTTCCTCTCTATCTCTCGGTCTCTCTCTGTCTCTTTCTCTCTCTCTTTTTTTTCTCTCCCCCTCTTTCTTTTTCTCATCTTTCTTTCTCTCCCTCCCTCCTCTCTCTCTCTCTCTTTCACTCTTTCTCTCCCTCTCTCTCTCTTTCTCTCCGTCTCTCTGTCTCTCTCGCTTTCTGTCTCTCTTTCTCTCTCTCTCTCCCACTCTTCTCTCTCTCTTTCTCAGTCTCTCTTTCTTTGTCTCTCTATCGGTCTCTCTCTCTCTCTGTTTCTCTCTCTGTCTCTCACTCCCTCTCTCTCTCTGTCTCTCTCTCAGTCTCTCTCTTCCTCTCTATCTCTCGGTCTCTGTCTCTTTCTCTGTCTCTTTTTTCTCTCCCCCTCTTTCTCTTTCTCCTTCTTTCTTTCTATCCCCGTCTGTCTCTCTCTCACGCTCTTCCCCTCTCGCTGTCTCCTTCATCGCTTTTATCTCTCTTTTTCTCTCATCTCCCCGCCCCTTCCTTAGACATTCTGGGATATCCCTTTCTCGTTCTCTGCCTCACTTTCACTGTTACTTTTTTGAGTTTGATGTTCAGAGCACTATGATTGCACTTGATTTCGGAGTGTTGGGCAAAGACAAGCTCCCTTGAAAGGAAGTAAAATATTCTATATTTGATTAAAATCTAACTCCCAGTGGAAATTAATTGCTTTATTGTGACGTAACTACACATTTATCCCCACAGTATTCCGCTGCATTTCGTGATCTTTCTGAGTTGCCCAGGTCATGTGTGGTTATATGTGCGAAACCCTTCTTGTTTTGGTCCTATGGAAGCGCTGAACACAACCCCCACAGGAGTCATTGGGGACAGAAGAACAAAGGCTAAACAAGCATTGGCATAGCCAATAGGTCTCGCCTTTGGGACCTTATAAGTATTTAGCCATGCAACACTTGATGTTGTTGCACCAAGGATACTGTGTTGGATAACTAAACACTTATAAGGTCCCAAAGGCGAGACCTATTGGCTATGCCAATGCTTGTTTTGAGTGAGTGGCTCGTGCAGGTATGCCATTACCAAGGACACGCCTAGGCCTCTGCATACACGCTAGATTAGCGTGACAAAAGAGCCAAAGCCAATGTCAGGACACCAGTTTCACGTGCAGTCCTGTCAGGCACTCGGGCAGGGGCATGCGTCTGCTTAACGAGCAGGGCACATTCATGTTCCAACAATTACGAAAAGACTAAAGAGCAGTTTTGTAACAGGGCTGGTGCTCAGAGTCATTCTACGAGTAATGCGCATTCCCGTAGCATTTATATGTCGCCTATTGTCGTGATAGGAATAGCGTGTCCTACGATGAAACGGTGGGTGGCTATGATTGTGTGAGGATCAGTGAGCCTCACTGTGCCGTGACTGCCCCTTACTGTCAGCTTGTGATTGGTGCACTTTATCCAGACAGGACTGGAGTAAATCGTCGTGATAGGAGGAATAGTGTATCCTATTATGAAAAGACTGGAGCCTATTGTCGTGATAGAACTAGTGCATATTATTGTGACAGGGCTGGTGCCTATCAACAGGGTAGTAGGAATTAACCTTAATTAGACAGGACTGGTGCCCATCATCCTAATGAGGGAGAGAGAATGTATGGAAAACTGAAATAGAGGATAACTACCGCACCTAGACGGACGGGAGACAGTAGAAGGTGAAACATTGAGAAAGACCGAAAGAGATGAAAGTTGTAAAATGGATTATATAGAGGCGGAGATGTTAAAGAGTCGGTAGTAAGTAGGCAGGGAGAGAAAGAGGAAAAGAAAGATGGGGCCAAGAGAGATGAGATAGAGAGAAAGAAAGAACAAATGAATGATTAAATAGAGGTTACCGTGAGCCGACTGAGAGAAAGACGTGGAAAACTCCAGAATTTGAAGGGGAAGAAACGGAGGAGGGGATTTCACGTGGAGAGTGACTAAGAAAGAGGCAGAGGAAGTGAGACAGGATGGACAGAGGTTCAAGGCCGCGGAATAGGAAAGATAGGAATGGAGAGACAAGAGAGGCACATGACGAAAGAGAAATGAGGGTGAGATAAAATAGGGGGTAGACTGAAAGGAAAGAGGGAGGGAGAGAATGTCGCAAAAGAAAGACTGACAGTGAAACAGGTGGAGGAAACTGAGGAGGCAGAGTGGGAACACAGAGTTGAAAGACTGATGGAAAAAGGCAAACTGCGATAGGAGGGAAGGGTAATTGAAAGCTTGAAAGCAAATGGTTAGCGAGAGACTGCGGAATGCAGGCAGGAGGTGAGCCGGCGAGTGGTGCGCGCGCGCGTGCTTGGGAGAGCAGTCTGCTCATTTTCAAGCACTGCACTCGTGCTTGTGGCGCGCCGCTGCTCGCTCCCGGAAGGTGGATGCCGCCACAAGCACGAGTGTGTGCTTGAAAATGAGCAGAGCGACGGCTAAAGGCCCTCCTATGCAGCGCATGCACACTGTGTAGGCGAGACCTAAAAACGCTAGGAGGAGTCACTGCAAAAATAGACACACACAACTGTAAGAGGAATCCCTAAGCCCAGCCCAGGGCTCACAACACCTCTGAGAGGTGACACTGGGCTGATAGCCCAACATATGGCACACCCTTTTGAGGAGCGGCTGGGTCTTAATGTCACACAGGAGAGAGACATCCTATAAGAAAAGGCTTTAGGCCCCATAATAGCACGCACGCGGGCATTTCAAACATTTGGAAACGCTCAAGAAGGAAGGCTTTGAGGAAGATATGGCGGTAATTGGGTTTCAAAAATATCTTACATTGTAGCAAAAACACGTGAAAGAGGAGTTGTCATGTGTACCTGAATAGAGGCTTTAGGCGCCTAACGAAACAGGAAACAAATCGTATCTGATGGAGCTGAGATTCAGATGTGACACAAGCAGCTCGCATGAGACAAAGCGATGAACCAGAACCAACCAGAAGACACGTTCCTAGTAGAAGGAAATAGGACCGCTTGCATCATTCAGGCTTGGATGACGAGGAGAGTCTCTGGAATGATGCATTAGTGGTACAGTCCAAAGATAAGAGCTATAGTGGTCTGACAATGACAGGAAAACATGGGAAAACAAATATATCATAAACCCTGATCAACCACCATGAGCAACCAGAAGGAGGGGCACCTTCAGACCCAAAGAATGACAAGAACCCCCACAGCATGATGAATAAACCCTAAACTCTGACCAACCACCATGAGCTCACAGAAGGAGGGGCACCTTCAGACCCAAAGAATGACAAGAACCCCCACAGCATGATGAATAAACCCTAAACGCTGACCAACCACCATGAGCTCACAGAAGGAGGGGCACCTTCAGACCCAAAGAATGACAAGAACCCCCACAGCATGATGAATAAACCCTAAACGCTGACCAACAGGCATGAGCTCACAGAAGGAGGGGCGCTTTCAGACCCAAAGAATGACAAGAACCCCCACAGCATGATAAATAAACCCTAAACCCTGATCAACCACCATGAGCAATCGGAAGGAGGGGCACCTTCAGGCCCAAAGAATGACAAGAACCCCACAGCATGATGAATAAACCCTAAACGCTGACCAACAGCCATGAGCTCACAGAACGAGGGGCACCTTGTTGAGTATTGACTAACCACTAAAGGGATTCCTAAGGAGAGACACCTCCACAGCGAAACAACCACAAGAACGCCCATGAGTAAATGATGATACTTTGAGTACTGACGAACCCCTACAAGGAATCCTAGGGGGACGCACATGCAGATCTTAAGAGCTGAGGAAAGATGACGACGCCCAGAGCGTTCCCTATCCTACGGCGAAACACCTCGGCAGAGGCACCGAAAGAACCACCAAACACCATGTGAAGATACAAACACCCTGAGTCCTGAGGCGCTAGAGGCATAGCTGGGGAGAGGCACTCTGGGACCTAAAGACCCACAAGTTTACCCATGGACCAATGAAAACAAGAGCCACACCACCCGGTGTCCTTTGGGGGTGGGGGGCCCTCTGACCTCCCAACAATCACTAGATGAATCTCCGGGGGAAATATTATGAAACTACAAAACAACACCAAGATGTACGCCTCCAAAAGGTAATAGAAGGAGCTCCCAAACAACCAGAAGAACTATCCATGGGAAAGGAGGAGCGGACACTCCAAAGATGACTTGAGGTTCCATGGGTGAGAGGGAGCGGACACTCCAAAGATGACTTGAGGTTCCATGGGTGAGAGGGAGCAGACACTCCAAAGATGACTTGAGGTTCCATGGGTGAGAGGGAGCGGACACTCCAAAGATGAATTGAGGTTCCATGGGTGAGAGGGAGCGGACACTCCAAAGATGAATTGAGGGTCCATGGGAAAGGAGGAGCGGACACTCCAAAGATGACTTGAGGGTCCATGGGTGAGAGGGAGCGGACACTCCAAAGATGACTTGAGGTTCCATGGGTGAGCGGGAGCGGACACTCCAAAGATGACTTGAGGTTCCATGGGTGAGAGGGAGCGGACACTCCAAAGATGACTTGAGGTCCATGGGTGAGAGGGAGGGGACACTCCAAAGATGGCTTGAGGTTCCATGGGTGAGAGGGAGCGGACACTCCAAAGATGGCTTGAGGGTCCATGGGAAAGGAGGAGCGGACACTCCAAAGATGACTTGAGGGTCCATGGGTGAGAGGGAGCGGACACTCCAAAGATGACTTGAGGTTCCATGGGTGAGCGGGAGCGGACACTCCAAAGATGACTTGAGGTTCCATGGGTGAGAGGGAGCGGACACTCCAAAGATGACTTGAGGTCCATGGGTGAGAGGGAGGGGACACTCCAAAGATGACTTGAGGTCCATGGGTGAGAGGGAGCGGACACTCCAAAGATGACTTGAGGTCCATGGGTGAGAGGGAGCGGACACTCCAAAGATGGCTTGAGGTTCCATGGGTGAGAGGGAGCGGACACTCCAAAGATGGCTTGAGGGTCCATGGGAAAGGAGGAGCGGACACTCCAAAGATGACTTGAGGTTCCATGGGTGAGAGGGAGCGGACACTCCAAAGATGACTTGAGGTTCCATGGGTGAGAGGGAGCGGACACTCCAAAGAAGACTTGAGGTTCCATAGGTGAGAGGGAGCGGACACTCCAAAGATGACTTGAGGGTCCATGGGTGAGATGGAGCGGACACTCCAAAGATGACTTGAGGGTCCATGGGTGAGAGGGAGCGGACACTCCAAAGATGACTTGAGGTCCATGGGTGAGAGGGAGCGGACACTCCAAAGATGACTTGAGGTCCACGGGTGAGAGGGAGCGGACACTCCAAAGATGACTTGAGGTTCCATGGGTGAGAGGGAGCGGACACTCCAAAGATGACTTGAGGTTCCATGGGTGAGAGGGAGCGGACACTCCAAAGATGACTTGAGGTTCCATGGGTGAGAGGGAGCGGACACTCCAAAGATGACTTGAGGTCCATGGGTGAGAAGGAGCGGATACTCCAAAGATGACTTGAGGTTCCATGGGTGAGAGGGAGCGGACACTCCAAAGATGACTTGAGGGTCCATGGGAAAGGAGGAGCGGACACTCCAAAGATGACTTGAGGGTCCATGGGTGAGAGGGAGCGGACACTCCAAAGATGGCTTGAGGTTCCATGGGTGAGAGGGAGCGGACACTCCAAAGATGACTTGAGGGTCCATGGGAAAGGAGGAGCGGACACTCCAAAGATGACTTGAGGGTCCATGGGTGAGAGGGAGCGGACACTCCAAAGATGACTTGAGGGTCCATGGGTGAGAGGGAGCGGACACTCCAAAGATGACTTGAGGGTCATGGGTGAGAGGGTCTTGGACCCAGCGGGAAAGGAGAAGTACTCGTGCTCTGAAGCAACGAGACCAGGGACCTTAACATGTACACTTAGGAACAGATGAATGTAGCAGATGATAGTTCATGTGACTAAATGTCAGTGGGATGACTGTGATTATGGATATAGTTGGATCTACAACATAAATTAAATCTTGATTGGTTTTAAATAAATGTTTTTGGACCCTGGTGGTTGGAATCAGACACAGCATGTTAGTAATTCACAGCCTCTAGAGCCCTTTTCATCGTAGTGTGATCTCGGAGCCACATTTGGAGTGGAAACCTAGATGCCCGGTAATACATGAATCCAAGGATATCCATTAAAAGGCTTGTCAAGCAGTCTGGTGGCTTTTTAGGTTCACAGCTGAGCTTCACCATTCCACTTCTAACAGGCCTGCTGGGTGGTCAGTAATGGCATTCATTGAAAACCTGTATCTTGTTCCTAAACATCAGTTTGCAAAAAGCGGGACCCACAAGCGATGGCACCGAAATGAATAAAACAGCAACATATCTTCTTGATACCGAGATGAGAGAAATTCTACAGCAATGCTGAATTACTTCTAATTAAAATTCAATAAAATAAAAACAGCTTCTTGGAATGAAAGGGATGAGTGTGTGCATCCAGGTAATCCTTTAGAAGTTACAAACATTCCTGACATGGTCAGAGGTGCTACACAAATACACGCCTTTGTACCTATTGGTCGGGATGCCTTCATGCAGAGCCGAGCAGAGCTGAACATTCTGTCATCTGTGCTGGGCCATTGGTTGGCACTGCGTGTACTTACACAATTAAAAAAAAGTGTGCTGTTGGTCCTACCACAACACAATTTCCCCCCAATGGCCCTCAAAAAATGCTTGTGATTGACCCAGGCAACCATCATGATTACATAACCTCCCACTGCCCTCACCCATAGAGTGCTCCTGCCAAAGTAAAGAACGTTTTCAAGAGTTTGGCTTGGTTGTTTTTGTTTTTTTCTTGCATTTATGGCACTTTTTAAAATTGTTAATGTCTTTTATTTTGAAAGTTCTGTTAGGAAAACCGTACAGGAAAATGTTTTGACAGACAATTGACTTCTGTCTACAGAGTATCCCTCCCAACTTGTTGCTCTTGTGAACTAAGTATTATACCTGATACTTATAAAATAAAATTATATCTATTTCTTGCCTATAACTTGTAGCCCTGGTCCCACTACCAATTGGTTCAAAGTATTTCACCATTAAATCATCAGTAAGTCTTCTGTAATATCTGAATATGTCTCTAGTCATCCTCAGTCAGTTACAAAAATAGCATTATCCTACCTTTATCTGCCTTGGTTTACCTCACAAGCGCTGATTGGTCTTCCTGTTCATTTCACATATGCCCCACATATTACATCATTTATAGGAAGCTGATCGTTTTGTTTATAGATGGATGGTTTATAAGATGCAATCATCACTAGTGCTTCCAGCCACACGTCCATCGTAACATAACATGTGTATTTGTAAAGCACACGTTCGACCAGAGGCATCTTGGCGCTGAATAACAGATGTTTATTGTCACCCAACTCAATGGTACTCATTTTATTGAGGTCAGATGGATGAAAGGCTGAGTGGACTTGCCGGGATTTGAACCCGTGACCATGAGGTCGAACACAGGCCCCTGCAGTGGACGCATTAGTCCACTGAGCCACCAGACCCTGGGCATCTTCATTCTCCAGTGTCTTAGGATATAGATTTTGGCCAATGTTGAGTCCACCATCTCTACTTATGCTTGGTCATTCCTTTGCTGCCTCGCGTGCCGTGCAGTAGGGCTAGTTCTAAGAAGGGCACTGGATTCAGATTGTTAGTATTCATTAAATTGGCACTAGACAGGTTTCCAGAAATATGACACTATCAGACACTGCTATAAGATGTTAGCAATGTCCCCTGCTGGCTGGTCAAATGTCCAACATTTCGAGTCCGTAATCAGTCTTGCTGCCAAAACTAGGCCTGGGCAGAGTTCGCGGAGTTGGCTACGTAGAACACCATGAAGTGACCGAAAAACGCCACTGCTTTACGCAGACTTCTGCAAGTGGCTGAGTGCATTTGGTCATGCCGTTCACGTTGGTTTTCACCACCAGGTGTTTGTCTCATGCTATAGAATCAGTGCGAAAGGCACCATGTGCAGCGCAAAAGGGCGCGGCTTCTTTCTGCCGCTCTAGTAGATTTTCTACCTGAGCGGCAGCTTTCTCAACGTGAATGGATATTTTCTCAATGCGAGCAGTTGCGACCATCTGCGTTGAGAAATCAGACCGTCCGCGTCGAGAAATTTCCCCGGCAGGTAGATTTTCCTCGCTTGCGCTCGCCAACTTGATATTGGCGAGCGTGACCAAGAAAAAAACTCTGTTCTGCTATGCGGAGCGGAGTTTTTTGGAACTCCGCGTGCTCTGCGGATGGCAGAAAACTCAGCAAACTCCATGAATGGAGTGGAGTTTACCCCCCAGGCTTACCCACAACTCCATTGGGGACCAGCGCCAATCATGAAGCACCTTAAAAAGCAGATTTTCAGCTTAGCCTCCCTGAGCCTACGATCGTGATAGGCCAGGAGGTCGGACCTTTCCGTATCTGAGAAAGGGACTTACCTCTGGGGCTGCTGTTTATGATTGAGTTAGTAATTCTCAGTCGGCTTGGAATATGGTTCATCGAGTAAGACGATATATACAGAGTATAAGCAGTATGAACACAAGATTGACACGTATGTAAGCATCAAAACAACGCCGTGAGCTAACAGGGTATAAAGACAGATTTAAGGAACATTCAAACAGGGAGCGGGGCTGGGGGTGATATGGGTATGGGCGCAGCCACACAGCGGCCATGGTTGCTTCTTGCGTACCACTGGTTTCGTGACCAGTATCTAATGCCACTTTGGTCGCTACTGGAGTGGTTTTCCTCTTTATGTGAATCCTCGAGTTGCCTACAGGCTCACTCTTAGTAAATGGACATTGCATTTCTGCTACAGCTGTGCCATTCCCTGGAGTCCAGGAATGGCAGCCGCATTCTTCTTCCCACAGATCACACTGGGATTATCATGCTGTGAATAGAGCGGACGGTGTGCTGTGGGAACAGGTTCCTTGTCGGATCAGGGGGCCTACAGAATGTTTACTTTTACAGTTGGCATGCGTGTTTAGGATTGCCTTTGGCAACATTGCAATAACGGGTTCCTTTTCAGATCTATGGGGCATTAAAACTGTTTAAAGAATAATACAGGATCTTGAGGCCTGCACCACCCTAGACAGCGAAGAGCCTTATTCACTTGAATCTGGAATTGTAATGAAATGTACTGTTGTCATCATTTCGGACATCACTACATACACAGAGCCAAACATGCCCTAGAAATGTACAGATCCAGATTGTGGAAACACTGCAGGGCTCTGCCCATAAATAGTCACCCAAATGCCCCTATCAGCTTTTTATTATTCTCAAGAACCACAAAGACTTAAAAAATGCAGTGAATTTATTAATTATTATGCTATGCAAGGCTATGAGTATTAGAAAGAAAATATTACTGAAAAAGTATGTGGAGAACCAAATGTTGGCAAATTCAAGGTAAAGAAGCCCTATTCAGGACATGCATATTTTCTAGAGGAATGATTTTCTTGAAAAAAATTATCCTTCAGACAACGTGTCTGGGATTTGGGTTCATGAGGCACTTTAAGGCACCCTCAATTCCAAGAGTCCATTAGACACAAATTCTAAATTGGCAAAAGAAGGGAAGATTAGCTTATCGGTCAGAGCCCAGGTATAACACATGTACACCTGTGATGGCTACTACCACAGGTACGCTGTGCCAATGCTGGCTAGCACCTTCCCGCCTTAGTGCTGTGGAGGAGCTCTTGTTCACAATTAGTGAAAACAAGGAGTTCAGTGGCTTCTTCCTGGGCACTCACCCAGTTAAAGTGAAGCATTTCATATTTGCAGCAGGATATGCCATTTATAACGAGGTGTAAACATATTCTGAAAAGGAAGCTGCTGGAAGAATTTGAGAAGCTGCGAGAGAATTTTTTCAAATGACATTAAAAGTCATTGATAATCACATGCAAACACGTAAGGTGTAAGCAGCACAATGGTCTCGCGCCTTCACCTACTGAAAAAAGTCACAAGCCTTCTACAACATGGAGGGGCTCAGTTGCGAGCCATTACACGGTTAAATTGTGCGCTACAAACACATTCATCCCTTATCTCAGTGCCATGTTGAGATGCAAAGAAGAGGTCATAGCACATAGATGTTTGGGACCCGCAGTGGAGGACTGGATTAAAGTCCAGCATTGTGTGAAGATCTGGTCAGTTATTCCGTGCCTGTTCATTGGTGATGGCTGTTTTATTGGCTGTACAGTGATGGTGATGGATAAACCCTGTAGCAGATATGTCTTTTGTGAGTGTTTGAGGTGTAAGTTAGTTGGCTGCCGACTGCTGAGTGTTATGGTGTTAGTATTAATGTGGCTTATATATGAAATGAAATAACTATATACTATCCCGGTAAACCATAGGCCAGCCCTTCTTAGCTTACCTGCACATAAAATGTAGTATGCTGTCTGGATTGTTTCCGACCTGTGGGCTGTAGGCTAAAGAATGAGCTTGAAGGTACAACTTATTTTCCTGGTTCTGTCGCCCGGATGTGCGTGGTGCAGTTATCTAGGAGATAGCTGCATTTCAACTGTCTTCAGAAGTGTATAGGCTCCTGGGTGCTTCTAATGCTGTCTGGTAGTGAGTTCCAGAGCTTGACGGATTGTACTGTGAAAGCAGCGCCTCCTATGGATCCCTCATGGTAAGGCGGTAAGGTGATGATTGCTGCAAGCCTGGAGCGCAGTGTACTGCTTGATTTGTGTTGCTTGAATTTAACTTGTAGGTATTGTGGTCCTTTTCCTTGAGAGCGCCTTGAACATTGCCCGTCTACCTATAGTTAGCCCCAACCACCCATTACTCCGCCACTGCAGAGATTTCACTAGTCAAAGGAACTTTCTAGATAGTTCCAAGGCTCCTGTCACAGAAGATGTGTTTCCAGAATGGTGAACAAGTGTGCCTTTGTTAGGTGAGTCTATCTCTGTAGGCATGTCTGTGGGATTTTATCACTCCGCCGTAGGTAAAGATTGCACTTTATTACCATCAAACCACCTGCTGATTAGCGACTAGGAAGGATGGAAAACATTCCTGTATACATGCTTTGCCACTCCCACTCACTCACAACACCACTCCCAGGGCTCTCTCCAGTCACGTGATCATTGCCAAACTTGTGCTGTCTCCCCCCCACAGCACTAGGACACGTATGTACAGCTGCCCAGTGGTTCCCATGACATGTGTGACACAGTCAGCCAGTCCTGCCTTCCCAGACTTGTCGCCCTTCTTTTGACGTTGTGTGGTAGGTACTAAACATCCCCACGTGAAAAATGCAGTAGGCTAAAATCCAGGACTATAGTGTCATAAATGTCGGTAGGTTTATATGCTTCAGAGCTACCGACTTTAGAGCTGGTGAACCAGGCTGGAGTCTCGGTGTCGGTTCAACATCCTATGATTCTGGGCAAATCGCTTAATCACCGCATGGCTATAAAAATGCGATAGGTCTAGCATTTGGGAGAGTTTAAGGTATTGACATTGTAAATGACAATGCATTTTATTTAGGTGTTTGTTTTTAAAACAGATAAAAAGCATTGTCATTTACAAGTGGTCCGGGTCCTGATGGTGCTGCAGCACGGCAGTCCTAAAAAGCAGGTGCCGAGACGGGTCTCTATCGGGCTCTTCATTTTGGCCCTCAGGGTGAAAAAAAAAAATCTTAACTCTGCAGCAGTACCACCCTTCACTGCTTTTGAGGTAACTTCAAAGAGACTCGTTATAGTTTAACCTATAACGGAGCTTCAAGTCCACACCTGAATACAGCATGCCTCGCAGAGCAGCTCGACATAAAAAGAATGTGTCCTTCTGTAATGTAATCAGTGCTCATGTAACGGGCTCCAATACCTTCAGGTCGAGTTCGGGCGATAAAAAAACTGTAAAAATCAGTTTGCGAACTACTTATGATGTAAAAGTGTTGAAGTACACGCGAACCACTCAACTCCAAGCGGAGTAAGTGCAGACGCTCGTGCGCACGTGCCATGGGCCTTGTCCCCTCAGGCACCCTGCTGTCACTGAGAAGTGATTGACAGTTCCGGTTCAGCATAAAGAGAGCCTCTCATTCAGGGGTGACAGGGACTATACTCACCCAAATTGTCTGACTTCAAGCCGGGCAGTCCCAGAGCCAGGAGGAGGGTGGCAAGCAGTGCCTTCACCGGTGCCATCTCTGCCAAGGAGTCTCTTCGCGAGCAGTCAGGCCTGGCTGAAGGGCGATGGATGCCAGGCAGAGGGTGATGGGTGCCAGGCAGAGGGTGATGGGTGCCAGGCAGAGGGGGATGGGTGCCAAGAAGAGGGTAATGGGTGCCAGGCAGAGGGTAATGGATGCCGTTCAGGAAGGACTAGGTACTGGGCAGAGTATTGGGTACTAGACAGGTAATGTTTGGTACTAGATATCAAGTTGTAAGTGCCAGGCTCAGAGGGATAAGGACCAGGCACACAGTGCCAGGCAAGCACTGATGGGTGCCAGGAAGGGAGTGATGGAGCAGATGCCACACAGGCTCTTTTATAGCCGCGAGCAGCATCCGGGCAGGTGTGAGGCAAGGGCAGGATTGCGTCAAACCCTGGCAGGTCCCGGAGCCTCAAACCTTCGAACAATGAAACAAGATTATTCTGAAGTAAGGGCTCTCCCTGGCCCGGCTCAGGGCGCCACGCCAACTGCTGCTTTTCCTGGCTGAAGATGTGACACAGATGTGGCGTGTTCACAAAGGAAAACTTCCCACAGCCCAGGAAAGCCAAACAAGTGCACAGTGAACAGCAATATTCATGAAAAATGCCAATGAACACGTGTGCGGGGCCAATGTCCTATCTGGGCCTTGTCGCGAGAACAAGGCCCAGTGCAGCATTTTTCAAAGTTGAGCTCATGAAATGGGAACGTCTCTTTTCCCGCTGTAACTGGGATTCACCCGGCTCCAGGAATTTTTATTTGGGTGGGCCAAGGGTACATTTGGGTGGGCCACTACGGGCCCAATTTGTCACTTCTTGTGGTAGCCTACAAGCCCTAGATTACATCATATGTACTTGCATTAGTCACCATGATACAAAGGATCGATCCAGTGTGTATAGAGAGCATGTGGAGAGTTATTAGAAAGTAAGAGCAATGTATGGACCTAAGTGCAAACCCTCAAATTCCAACAGGCCAGGCCCGATTATCCACTTTTCTACCATCCCTCTCCTGTGCACCTTATCTCACAGCTGACCTTGGGCCCCAGCCCCATATCAGCCACCATCCAGCTCCACTTTCATTATTCCCGTAAAAAACATTAGTAAAATCACCTTCAAACTTAAAACTTTGAATATAGCAGTAAAAATAATGAGCACGCACTTTAAAATATGTTCCACAGTTGCCCTAATGATCTGACTGCTAATTAAATAAAACCGAAAGGCCATGACCGGGCCGGCTTTAGCGCTAGTGCGAAACTCCTTTTTGACGCCTCACCAATGACCTCTTTCTCCGCAGAGACCATTACTACCACCCTCTAACAGTGCCCCTCATCTCTCCGTAGCCACTCTCTCATATGCATTTCATTTGTTGTATAGCGCTACTCATATCAAGGTAGGGTGTCACAGTACTTTACATCACGCACACATTATACAGAGACAATGAATCATACAAGTATGTAAATCAGTCTATAGGGAATGTCACATAAGCCAATGAGGATTACAAGGTGTAGGAATCACGTCATCCATACTGGTGGGCAGTATATTTTAAGAGGGTTTGGACTGGGGAAGCACAAACTCAGGATGTGAAGCATACTCCAGTGGTTGGGGGTTGGCTTTACTAACAAAAATGTATATCGGCCCAAACTCGTTTTAGCAACATTAAAATAATGAAAGACTGGGGAAGTTCTAACTATATAGTAACACAAAAAAAGTGAAGTTCTAACTATACCATTCATGTTTGTATGCAGCTCTTTGATGACAGTTCATAGGTCACTGTCCTGTGTTAGGATTGTAACTTCTGAACTGCAAGTAACACAAGAATCTCTGTGACAAAGGCAGTAACCCACTGAGCTATCCACATAAAATACAGTTTATCTGCATTTCAAAACTACCAACAGGCAAAGGATTGCCCTCCAGCAGGATCATTAATCACCAGTTATCTGGACATGTGTATTGTTGTCTTTCATCCATTGCCATGATAATGATAAAAACAATTTAAATGAAGCATACATAAAGTATGTGCCTTGCTGGACCTGTGCAGATTTTAAAAATAAAACCAAATAGTAACACATTCTCTTACCTACTCTGTTAGTCAAACTTTGTGTCACAGCCTGATCTGATAAGCAGCTGCAGGGGTCAGGAAAAATGAATCAGAAAAAACAAACTTCTTTTCTCCAGGCTGAACAGAAAAGGAAATATCCACGCAGGACGGTAGGCAAAAGGTACTCGGTGCTAAATAAAGAATTTGTCCCCTTCGCCATGCCCCTATTGTACCTGCACGACAACCCACCTCTCTAAAAGGAGTTGGGTGAGTGGGGTGCCTATGAGAGAGAGCCCAGGCCCAATCACGCAGCTTCCAGAATAGGAAGAAAAACAACGTTCGGAGGAACGTTTCAAATTATAGTGCCCATTTTCTATTGGCCTTCATGTCCTCACTGCGAGGGCCAAGGCTCATGTTTGGGTGGGCCAGGCTCCCGCCCCCCCCCCCCCGCTAGAACCGGGCGTGCTGGGATTTGAGCTTTCAGGGGTCAAGAACAGGTTCAGCTAAGGAGGCCATATTTAAATCAGGCAAACCAATGATACCTTCAGTGTCTGACAGAGGCACCTCTGGACCTATGGGGGTGCACGATGAACCAGAAGTAAAATGTAAAATTGGTGGGGCACCTACAATGGGAAAAGCACAGCCAGACCACATGCTAAGTTGTGTGGTCCAAGCCCTGTGCGCGGCAGAGGCTACCTTCCTCCAACGGGTTGGGTGCAGGTGCTGGCTGGATGCCAGATCCCGTGACAAATCCCCACTGCGCGGGGCCACAGGGCATGCGCAGTGGGAATCAGCCCCACATGGTGCATATTGGCCATCTGCAGCAGACTGGGTGCAAGGTGTGGCCGGAGGGCAGGTACTGGAGCCAACCCAGCTGTGCAATCCCGCCGACTCATCGCTTCACTTACACACTCTTTCTCACTCACTGTTTCACTCACTCGCACCCCCTTCTGTCCATCACCTTTGCTCCTTCTCACTCACATACAAAACAAGCACATATTTTTTTAGAGCATGCTCAGTGGGTGTTGGCTGAAGGGCAGGCCTTGCAGTCAATGCTCACAGCGCATGCCTGATGGCCTTGCGCAGCAGGGGGTTGGATGCAGGATCTTACAGGAGGCTAGTCCCTGTAGCCAACCACTGCTGCGCAACCCTTCTCACTCATTTCCTCACTTTCACACACTCTCTCACTCACTGTTTCACTCACCCATCTCCTCTCCATCAGTTTTTCTTGCTCACACTCAATCTTGTTCTCATATAAAACAAACAACATATTATTTCATCTTTTCCTAAAACACTGACGTTAGTTCTGAAAAAAAGTTGTTTTTTTTTAAAAACATTTTTTAGTTTTTTTGCATTTTAACTTTCTTAGAGAAAACAAAATAAAAGTGCAACTCGAAAAATGTGAAAACACTGGGTTAAAAAAATTATATTTTTTTACACTTCATCTGCTGGCGAAGCATTTGTTTTTTGCAAACTCTTCCACTGTTCGCTCCACAAGAGATGACTTTGCTGCATACCAAGCAATGCAAGTCCACAGCTGAAAAGCAGGGCCAGTCTCTTCTTTCCCCCCCTGCAGGTCATCTGCAGGCAACCACTCTCCAAGAGAAATTATGTTTTACATCACTGAAGATCTACTCACCTCATCTCTGCCCTTCTCCCCTTTCCTGGCTTTGACATGATGTTCATTCCAAGCATTGAGGTGCTGGTGTGTTGAAGATGTTCCAAAGTTGTATTTTCATTGGCTGCCCCTGCTCAGCTTTCTCACACAAACTGCAATTCACACACTTGGACAGCAATTTGATTTCACCCAACAGAATGGTAAAAAGAATTCCAGGAAATGGATTCTGGAGGTGATCTTGAATCCTCAGTCTGGACGTATTCCTGATGTTCACTTCTTTATCTCCGTGCTCCTCTGGATTCCTCTCACATGTTCGGCTTCTCCACAAGCCCTTGGAAAGGAGAGAAATGCTTTGGTTCCTCCAAAACAACCGCACATCTAAAAATGATGCATTCTGTTTGCTGCAGAACTCTCCTATGAAAGGCAGGTCCATGATCAATGGAAGAAAGTCAAGAACTTTTTGGATGTCACCTGATACATTGTCAGGAGCCAATCAAACCTCTTCAAAGGCCCTCAAAGATCTGCAGTTCCAACAGGTCTGAGCCAGAAGCATATTTTTAGGGGGGCGTGACCCTCAGCTATGACCAAACATTAAAGCTGTGCTCCATAGCTGCATTCTTTTGCAAATACTGGTCGTACGACTAAATAACCCCCAGAATATCGTGATACAAGAACATTGAGGACAGAATATTGAAAGGTCAGTGCATATAGGGAAGTATAGATTTACTATTCCTAACTCCACAAGTACATAAATGGAAGATATACATATATGCGGCATAGTGAATAGAAAACTATACTTGCTTACCTGTCAATATTTTGGATTCGATATTCTGTCATTAATATTCTGGTTTTGATATTAAGGATGAGTCTATGCGAAGGAATATGTGGATTTGTTGAGGTACATATTGAGGTACACTCAATCAGCTTTTCACAATCCAACATTAAATCCTATAAATTAGATGGGATTTATATTAGAAGGTTGTAAAGTTATAAAGTAGGCTGACTGGCAGCTTTGTGTATTTTAAGCATGGAAGCCTGCCATGTGTACTAGAAACAGGGCCATAGCCATGGGTGTGGGGTGGGGGAGGGGGGTGGCGGGGGCCAGGCCAGCCCCAATGAATCTATGCCCCCCCAAATGACTGAGACACCTGGCAGAGTATAGAGGTGTGGAGTTCAGAAGTTGAATGAGCAATAAAAATGTGTTTAAAGTTTGGTTTTATTTTGTTACATTTCCTGCCTGTTCCAAGACAGGTTAAATAAATGTCAGGCTGTTTTCTGACAAATTGATGCTTATTCTTTTATTGTGGAGATGTTTACTTTTCTTTCTTTCCTTTGACTGCAAAGTGAGAGGATTTTCTAAAGTGAACTATGTGACAATCTCTCCGTGGTACAGATAGGGCCACTGAAATTCGGCACCAGTGGAGGCCTAAATTATGCAGCAATAGAAACTAAATTATGTGGCAAGAAAACACAAAATATTCTGTCTTATGTGGCACATTTTTAATAGTATCACTGCATTATTTTGACACTTTTGCACATTCTAGCACTGTCTGGGTGACGCTCCCCATGAGCACTGGACTATGGCTGCAAGGCCTAGTGATCCTATGCTAGGATGAAGGTACAACTTCCTGCACAAACACACTCCATAGAGGCATAATGCAGCACACAGAATGAGGAAGTAACAAGAAGAAATACACACATTTCTCCTTGTTGAGCCTCACTAGGGAAGGAGTCATTACGAAGTTTACTGGCTTTAATAAACCTGGGAATGCACCAAGTTCCATAGGTGGATGTATGAGAACGCCAGTGTTCCACCCATGGTACGCATTCCCAACGCCAGTTAACTCAAGACAGCGATATGCACTGCCTTGCATTACTTTGTATTTACTAAACTACACAAAGCCCTGCAAGGATGCTTTGAATTGCCTACTAAATACCAAAAATGATTTTGCGTCGGGCTTCACCACAAAAGTAATGCAAGCCCGACCCAAAATCTTAGTAAATCTGCCCCCTAGTGTAAAGTTCTGGGCCAGAGCTGGCATTGTTGGAGGGAGAGAGAAGCGGAGAGAGATGCTGGGATGTGCATTGTTACTATCATCTCATCTCTGAAAGCCATTGTGAGATGGAAAGAAGTGGCCTGGTGTATAGAGAGTTAGGACCTGCAGTCATGGACTAGATAAAGTCCCTCAATTGTCCCGCAGTGTGTGACAGATCTCTTCAGGTATTCCGTGCCTGTTCATTTAGTGATAGCTGATTTATTGGCTGCACAGTGCTGGTGATGGACAACTCTCACAGCTGATATGTCTTATGTGAATGTCAGAGGTGTAAGTTGCAGTTGGTTGCCGACAGCTGAGTGTTATGGTATTAGTATCAGTTTGGGCCAGAAATGTTATGTATGAACTTATATAATATCCCAGTGAAGCATAGGTCATCTCCCCTTCACTTACCTGCTTACCGAAAGTAGTTTGCTGGTTGGGTTGTTTCCAGTCTGTGGATCGTAAGCTGAAGATTACGTTTGAGGGTGCAACTGTTGTTTCAGGTTCTGTTGCAGGAAGTGTGGTGGTGCAGTTGTCTTGGAAATAGCCATGTTTCCTACTGCCTTCTGAAGTGTACAGGCTCCTCGATGCTTCGAATGCTGGCTAGTAGGCTGTTCCAGACCTTGGACACTTGTACTGTGAAAGCAGTGCCTCCTACAGATTTCTTATGATAAGGTGGTATGATAAGTGGTGCAAGCCTGGAGTGCAGTGCCCTGATTTGTTTGCATTGCTTGAATTTAGCTTGTAAGTAAAGCTGTCCTTTTCACTGGAAGCTCTGTGAGTAATGGAAAGTGCCTAGAACATTGCCTTTTTTGCTATAGATAGCCAGTGGAGAGATTGGAAGACCATTTATCACATGTTCCTAATGTTCCTTTTTGTAAAAAATTGTATTCCGGCCCATTGATTACACTTCATCCGGCCCGAGCCAGAGAGTACGGCCCGAGCCAGAGAGTACCGGCTGGGTGCGCACAGTACCGCCCGGGTGCGGAGATTCTGGCCCGACTGCGGACGTAAAGATATG
Source organism: Calotriton arnoldi (assembly GCA_963921515.1). Taxonomy (NCBI): domain Eukaryota; kingdom Metazoa; phylum Chordata; class Amphibia; order Caudata; family Salamandridae; genus Calotriton; species Calotriton arnoldi. Next base: position 322,797 of record CAWUFW010001440.1, read on the forward strand.
ACTCGTAAATGACCTCGGTGATTAACAAAAGTCGTAAAGTTAGACTTTTGTCTCAGATTGCCTTTGTGAATCGGGCCTAAAATGTTTTGACCAATACACTTGGCCCAGTGAGATTTTAAAGCATGATATTGCACTTTATTTTCAAAAGTGATCTTAGTGTAAGATCTACAAATCACCTTGCATAGTGGTATTTAAAATCCTATTAAGGTCGAACCATGGTTACTTGATCCACATTGCTCTTTGCAAATTGCTTAACAATGGCACCCTCTTGGTTTTTGTTACTATGTGCTCTTTGTGAGAAGTGCTGGCACCTTCTCTTTTAATGCATATCATTCACATCTACATCTGCTGGTATAGTCGCTGAAAAGTACAACCTACTTGCTGGGAAGTTAAAGTTCTGTTAAGGAGGCGATTTAGCTTTCTAGTGTACATTTAAATATGGCACTGTCTTAACTGTTTCATAACATGAAGCTTGGCTTTTATCTGCACCTGTAATAATGGCAAACAATCCCTCTGCAGTAAATATTTTTCATTTCTGCCCGGAGAAGAATATGCTCAGACCATTCTAGGTTTACTCCACCAAACTCACACAGAGCACGTTTTTCAATTCTGGGGCTTCACCAAGAAGAGGACAGAGAAGTGAGTGAGCTGATGAAAAATCGAGTCTAGGGGCTAAGGGATGCATTTTTGCCTCAGGAACTGTTCTTTGCATCCCTGCTTCTCCCTTTGTCAAAATTATGTGACCCTTGGCAAAAGTCAGGGGGGCAAATTTACTAAAAAGTTCCTCAACACAGCACAGCAACCAAAGTTGTTGTGCAGCGGTGAGTTTCACGAGGGGGACAACACAGCGAAGCACCGCCTGCAGTGCTTAATTCGAGCTGGTGGTTTCTGGTGCTTGGCACTGGCACTTGATTGGTTTCTGGTGCTGAGCACCTGCACTTAATTGTCAGCATCGCACTTATGACAGTCTGCCACATTGCTGCACTGCTCATCTAATTTAGAGATGAGCAGAACAATGGTTGTTTATGAATACAATTTGCATTAAAAATTGCTAATACCTTTCTGCCCAGCCATTCGTGTAGCTTCAGGGACATGGGATAATTTGAACTGTTGCACTTGCAGGCGGGAGAGATGGTTAGTAGCTGTTTTGGTACCGCCTTTGGCAGCAATGACAGGGGCAATGGGTGGTGCAAGCTGCAGTGGCCTCCTGATCAGGGCCCTGGCACTTATTATTTTACAAAGTAAGCACTGGACACCAGTAATACGAGGTGGCATAGCTGCTCTTATCAGCACGTTCTCTTCTTCCCTGATGCCACTGACTCCAACACATCTTAAGTGGAACTACAATAGAGGTGTTCGGGGAGAATGCACGTGCAATTAGTACAAATAGAAATTACTCTGTCCGCACGCTTGCTAATAGAAACAAAAACTGACATTAAAAATATATATTGATGTTTTGCATTTTTGGAATACATTTAGAAAGAAATATGTAAATGAACATGAGAGATGTTGAATTACAAAAGAGGTAAGGTGTAAGCAGTGCACGTAAGAAATATGTCATTGTTTGAAAAAAGAAGCAGGGAATGAGCGGAGAGGATATATGTTATTCTGCCATTTGAGGCAAAAAAGAAGACTTGTGAAGTATTATACAATAAGCGAACCCTCAGAAATTTCGATCTAACTAAACTTGCATTTATTTACATCAATACTTTTTCCTCTTAATATAACTTGGAACTCTGTGTGCATTGAATTGTTAAGGATATCAGAGTGTTAAATTGTGCATTTGTTCACTTTGAGTTTTATAAAGCACTTCAAGTCGCCTTTAGGTCACTACAGAGCCCTTATTCGCAGCCCACAGGCTGGTCTCAATAGTTCAGTTTGCAGAAGTTTCTTGTCCGCAAGTGGTACCAGTGTAAGTTGTTATTACAGCACATCAAAAGGCTTTGGGGCAGATTTACAAGCCCCTTGCAACACTTCTGCGCTGCCGCTGCGTCACTTTTGTGACGCAGCGGCAGTGTAAAAAATGCGGCCAATCTACAACGTGACACATCTAGGGAGATGCGTCACGTTGTAAAGCCCTGCATCACATTATACCTGCGTCAGGTGTAATGTATGCAGGGTGTGCGTTCCCATGCAGGAAAGCCTCGTAAAAAGTGACGCTGTGAAATCTACAAGATTTCGCTGCGCCACTTCTAGGACGCCACTGCGTCAAAACCTTACGCCTGCTAGAAGCAGGCGTAAGGAGTGACGCAGTGTAGTGACAATAGGGTTCAACATGCATTGCTGGAGTTGCGTCGTGCTTGTGACACGACTCCAGCAATGTGGGACTTTTGTGCCCAAAAATGCGTCTGAATTTCTGACGCATCTGTCAATCCTTGCGTCATGGTGCGCCTTATTGTAAATACGGCGCATCCATGGTGGCGCAAGGGTTTCGCAGGCTGGCGCAGGGAAACTGACGCATCTCTACAGATGCGTCAGTTTTTTGTAAATCTGCCCCTATGTGTCCACCAAATCTGGCCAAAGTATATGGTGCTTATATGGAGAAAACTGTTATCCAAGAACTCCTAAATTCATTTTAATGTCAAATTAAATTATTCTAATTATTTATTGATTATGTAATAATTTGTGGAGCAACAACAATAGTAGAATAAACAAATCTTATGATTTCCTATAATTAAATATTGGAATTTTTGTGGGATCCTTAAAGATGGTTTCCTTTGTCAGTATTTATGGTTTCACAAACATTGCACAGTTAAGGGTACTATTGGAAAACATGCAGATATTTCCAGTTACAAGCTATATGTATGGATGTAGGTTCGTGGTATTTCTGCAGTGTGTACCTAGCCAAAATGCTATACAGGGCCAAAGACAATTGGAGGAGTGCTGGGCCGGTCCTGGTAGATATGGTGGTGGTGTTACAGATCCTGAGCGCATAGACAGAAATCAATCAATCAATCAATCACGGCATTTATAGAGCGCGCTACTCACCCGGGAGGGTCTCAAGGCGCTGGGGGAGGGGGTAAGTTACTGCTCGAACAGCCAGGTCTTGAGCTGCTTCCTGAAGGAGAGATGGTCCTGGGTTCGCCGAAGGTGAGTGGGGAGGGAGTTCCAGGTCTTGGCTGCCAGGTAGGAGAAGGATCTTCCTCCGGCGGTGGTTCTGCGGATGCGTGGTACGGTGGCGAGGGCGTGGCTGGTTGATCGTAGCTGGCGTGTGGGCGTGTAGAAGGTCATGCGGTCGTTGAGGTACTTTGGGCCCAGGTCGTGGAGGGCCTTGTGTGCGTGGGTGAGGAGTCTGAACGTTATTCTCTTGCTGACGGGGAGCCAGTGCAGGTCTTTCAGGTGTCCGGTGATGTGGCTGTGTCGGGGATGTCCAGGATGAGTCGTGCGGAGGCGTTCTGGATGCGCTGGAGTCTTTTTTGAAGTTTGGCTGTGGTTCCGGCGTAGAGGGTGTTCCCATAGTCCAGTCGGCTGGTGACGAGTGCCTGGGTGACGGTCTTCCTGGTTTCAGTGGGGATCCATCTGAAGATCTTGCGGAGCATGCGCAGGGTGTTGAAGCATGAAGATGAGACGGCGTTGACTTGTCTGGTCATCGACAGGGAGGAGTCCAGGATGAAGCCCAGGTTGCGTGCGTGGTCCGTTGGCTTGGGCGCGGTGCCCAGGGCCGGGGCCACCAGGAGTCGTCCCAGGCGGAGGGTGATGAGCCCAGGATGAGGACTTCCGTCTTGTCTGAGTTCAGTTTAAGGCGGCTGTTCCTCATCCAGTCGGCGACGTCTCTCATCCCGTCGTGTAGGTTGGCTCTGGCGGTGGTGGGGTCGTTGGTGAGGGAGAGGATCAGCTGGGTGTCGTCGGCGTAGGAGATGATGTTGAGGTTGTGTCGGCGTGCGATGGCTGCGAGGGGCTCATGTAGACGTTGAAGAGGGTTGGGCTGAGTGAGGATCCCTGTGGAACGCCGCAGATGACTTCGGTGGCTTCGGATCTGAACGGGGGAGGCGGACTCTATGGGTTCTTCCGGCGAGGAACGAGATGATCCATTCCAGTGCTTTCTCTCGGATTCCGATGTTGCTGAGGCGCTTCACTAGGGTGCGGTGGCAGACGGTGTCGAACGCCGCAGAGAGGTCCAAGAGGATGAGGGCAGCTGTTTCCCCGTTGTCGGTTAGGGTTCTGATGTCGTCGGTGGCTGCGATAAGGGCGGTCTCGGTGCTGTGGTTGGCCCGAAACCCAGACTGCGAGGGGTCGAGGGATCCATTCGTCTCGAGGAAGGCGGCAAGCTGTCTGTTGACGGTCTTCTCGATGACTTTGGCCGGAAACGGAAGGAGCGAGATGGGACGGTAGTTCTTAAGGTCGGTGGGGTCCGCCGTTGGTTTCTTCAGGAGGGCGGTAAGCTCGGCGTGCTTCCAGCTCTCCGGGAAGGTGGCGGTGTGGAAGGAGGAGTTGATGATGTCCCGGAGATGGGGTGCGATGGTGGCGTCGGCTTTGTTGAAGACGTGGTGTGGGCAGGGGTCGGTTGGTGATCCGGAGTGGATGGAGTTCATCGTGCGGGTGGTGTCTTCGGTGCTGATCGGGGTCCAGTTGCAGAGGGTGGTGGTGGCGGGCGTTGGTTCGGCGGTAGGGTGCGTTGTTTGTGCGTCGAAGCTGTTATGTATGTCGGTGATCTTGCGGTGGAAGAACGCGGAGAGTGAGTTGCAGAGGTCTTGCGAGGGGGTGATGTCGTTGTTTCCGGCGCTGGGGTTGGAGAACTCTTTGACGATGCTGAAGAGTTCCTTGCTGTCATGGGCGTTGTTGTCCAGTCGTTCTTTGAGTGCCGACTTCTTGGTGGCACGGATCAGCTGGTGGTGTTTGCGTGTGGCGTGCTTGAGGGCGGTCCTGTTGTCTGTGGTCTGGTCGAGTCGCCAGGTTTTCTCGAGAGTGCGGCAGTTCTTCTTGGATTCCTTGAGTTCGTTGGTGAACCAAGGGGTTTTCTTGCTTCCGGGTCTGCTGGGAGGGTTTTTTAGTGGTGCGAGGTCGTCGGCGCAGCGGTCAGCCACTTGGCGAGGTTGCTGGCTGCTTCGTTTGGGTCCGTTGTGTTGGTGGGTGTGTTCTGGCTGAGGGAGGCGGTGAGCTGCTCGGCGGTGATCTTGCTCCAGCTCCGGCGGGGAGCCTGTTGCGGGTGGTGGTGGGTCGTAGTCTTTCTGAAGCTGAAGTGGACGCAGCTGTGGTCGGTCCAGTGGAGTCCGGTGGCGTGGCTGAAGGAGATGTGCTTGCTGGACGAGAAGACGGGGTCAAGCGTGTGGCCGGCGTAGTGGGTGGGCGTGTTCACCAGTTGCTTGAGTCCGAGGTTGGCGAGGTTGTCCAGCAGGGCGGTGGTGTTTCTGTCGTTGTTGTTCTCCAGGTGGAAGTTGAGGTCCCCTAGGAGGATGTAGTCGGCGGAGGGCATGGCGTGCGGGCTGATGAAGTCTGCGATGTCTTCGCTGAATAGTGTGCGTGGTCCCGGGGGTCTGTAGATGAGGGTGCCTCGGAGGGTGGTCTTGGGGTCAGTGTGTATCTGGAAGTGTAGGTGTTCGGCGGCGGTGAAGGTCTCGTCGGAGTTAGTCGAGATGCGGATGGTGTTCTTGTGTACGATGGCGATGCCTCCTCCCGTCTGGTTGACGCGGTCCCTCCGGGTGATCTTGTATCCGTCCGGGATGGCTATGGCGATGTCGCGCGCTGAGGAGGCGTTCATCCAGGTTTCGGTGAGGAAGGCGATGTCCGGTGCTGTTGCGTCGAGCAGGTCCCAGAGTTCCACGGCGTGCCTGTGGACGGAGCGGGTGTTCAGCAGGATGCATTTCAGGTGGTTGCTGCTGGTGCTCGACTTGGCGGAGGTGGTGCACGTCCGGGGGCAGGTGAATCGGCAGGTTTGGCAGGTGAAGGGTCCGTGGGTGCGTCTCGGTGAGGCTCGGTAGCAGGCAGGGTTCCGGCCGGCATTGAGTGCGGTGAGTGTGGCGGCGTCGTAGGTCCGTCGGGTGGTGATGCATCGGTGGGATCCAGGGGTTCTGGCGCTGGGCGCGGTCCAGTCGCGGACGGGCGCAGACGGGCTTGCCTTAGGCGCGCCTTCGGCGCGCCAGCGGCGCGGGCGCGCAGCGGCCGCCATTTATGGGGGGGTGGGAGGGAGGAGCAGCTGGGAGGCGGGAGGCAGGGGCAGCGAATGGGCGGTCAGGGGGGCGGGGCCGCAGGGGACGCAGCGGCGGGAATGGCGAGAGGCAGCGGGGGCACAGAAAGGAAAACAGGGGAGAAAGCAGACAAAATCACGGGCACAGCGACAATGGGGCAGCGAGGGGCACAAAAAGGAAAACAGGGGAGAGAGCAGACAAAATCACGGGCACAGCGACAATGGGGCAGCGAGGGGCACAAAAAGGAAAACAGGGGAGAGAGCAGACAAAATCACGGGCACAGCGACAATGGGGCAGCGAGGGGCACAAAAAGGAAAACAGGGGAGAAAGCAGACAGAATCACGGGCACAGCGACAATGGGGCAGCGAGGGGCACAAAAAGGAAAACAGGGGAGAAAGCAGACAGAATCACGGGCACAGCGACAATGGGGCAGCGAGGGGCACAAAAAGGAAAACAGGGGAGAAAGCAGACAGAATCACGGGCACAACGACAATGGGGCAGCGAGGGGCACAGAAAGGAAAAGGGAGAGAGCAGACAAAATCACGGGCACAACGACAATGGGGCAGCGAGGGGCACAAAAAGGAAAACAGGGGAGAAAGCAGACAGAATCACGGGCACAGCGACAATGGGGCAGCGAGGGGCACAAAAAGGAAAACAGGGGAGAGAGCAGACAAAATCACGGGCACAGCGACAATGGGGCAGCGAGGGGCACAAAAAGGAAAACAGGGGAGAAAGCAGACAGAATCACGGGCACAGCGACAATGGGGCAGCGAGGGGCACAAAAAGGAAAACAGGGGAGAAAGCAGACAAAATCACGGGCACAGCGACAATGGGGCAGCGAGGGGCACAAAAAGGAAAACAGGGGAGAAAGCAGACAGAATCACGGGCACAACGACAATGGGGCAGCGAGGGGCACAGAAAGGAAAAGGGGAGAGAGCAGACAAAATCACGGGCACAACGACAATGGGGCAGCGAGGGGCACAGAAAGGAAAAGGGGAGAGAGCAGACAAAATCACGGGCACAGCGACAATGGGGCAGCGAGGGGCACAGAAAGGAAAAGGGGAGACAAGCAGAAAAAAACGGGCACCGGGGCCACAAGCGGAGGGCGATCTTACCTGCAGAAGCAGCGGGCAGACAACACAGGCGGAGCTGTGTGGTGGGGGAGCGACCTACCTGGCAAGGTCAAGGGTCGCTCTCCTCACGCGCAGCGGCCGCCATTTATGGGGAGGTGGGAGGGAGGAGCAGCTGGGAGGCGGGAGGCAGGGGCAGCGAATGGGCGGTCAGGGGCGGGGCCGCAGGGACGCAGCGGCGGGAATGGCGAGAGGCAGCGGGGGCACAGAAAGGAAAACAGGGGAGAAAGCAGACAAAATCACGGGCACAGCGACAATGGGGCAGCGAGGGGCACAAAAAGGAAAACAGGGGAGAGAGCAGACAAAATCACGGGCACAGCGACAATGGGGCAGCGAGGGGCACAAAAAGGAAAACAGGGGAGAGAGCAGACAAAATCACGGGCACAGCGACAATGGGGCAGCGAGGGGCACAAAAAGGAAAACAGGGGAGAAAGCAGACAGAATCACGGGCACAGCGACAATGGGGCAGCGAGGGGCACAAAAGGAAAACAGGGGAGAGAGCAGACAAAATCACGGGCACAGCGACAATGGGGCAGCGAGGGGCACAAAAAGGAAAACAGGGGAGAAAGCAGACAGAATCACGGGCACAGCGACAATGGGGCAGCGAGGGGCACAAAAAGGAAAACAGGGGAGAAAGCAGACAAAATCACGGGCACAGCGACAATGGGGCAGCGAGGGGCACAAAAAGGAAAACAGGGGAGAAAGCAGACAGAATCACGGGCACAACGACAATGGGGCAGCGAGGGGCACAGAAAGGAAAAGGGGAGAGAGCAGACAAAATCACGGGCACAACGACAATGGGGCAGCGAGGGGCACAAAAAGGAAAACAGGGGAGAAAGCAGACAGAATCACGGGCACAGCGACAATGGGGCAGCGAGGGGCACAAAAAGGAAAACAGGGGAGAGAGCAGACAAAATCACGGGCACAGCGACAATGGGGCAGCGAGGGGCACAAAAAGGAAAACAGGGGAGAAAGCAGACAGAATCACAGGCACAGCGACAATGGGGCAGCGAGGGGCACAAAAAGGAAAACAGGGGAGAAAGCAGACAAAATCACGGGCACAGCGACAATGGGGCAGCGAGGGGCACAAAAAGGAAAACAGGGGAGAAAGCAGACAGAATCACGGGCACAACGACAATGGGGCAGCGAGGGGCACAGAAAGGAAAAGGGGAGAGAGCAGACAAAATCACGGGCACAACGACAATGGGGCAGCGAGGGGCACAGAAAGGAAAAGGGGAGAGAGCAGACAAAATCACGGGCACAGCGACAATGGGGCAGCGAGGGGCACAGAAAGGAAAAGGGGAGACAAGCAGAAAAAAACGGGCACCGGGGCCACAAGCGGAGGGCGATCTTACCTGCAGAAGCAGCGGGCAGACAACACAGGCAGAGCTGTGTGGTGGGGGAGCGACCTACCTGGCAAGGTCAAGGGTCGCTCTCCTCACCGCGCAGCGGCCGCCATTTATGGGGAGGTGGGAGGGAGGAGCAGCTGGGAGGCGGGGAGGCAGGGGCAGCGAATGGGCGGTCAGGGGGCGGGGCCGCAGGGACGCAGCGGCGGGAATGGCGAGAGGCAGCGGGGGCACAGAAAGGAAAACAGGGGAGAAAGCAGACAAAATCACGGGCACAGCGACAATGGGGCAGCGAGGGGCACAAAAAGGAAAACAGGGAGAGAGCAGACAAAATCACGGGCACAGCGACAATGGGGCAGCGAGGGGCACAAAAAGGAAAACAGGGAAGAGAGCAGACAAAATCACGGGCACAGCGACAATGGGGCAGCGAGGGGCACAAAAGGAAAACAGGGGAGAAAGCAGACAGAATCACGGGCACAGCGACAATGGGGCAGCGAGGGGCACAAAAAGGAAAACAGGGGAGAGAGCAGACAAAATCACGGGCACAGCGACAATGGGGCAGCGAGGGGCACAAAAAGGAAAACAGGGGAGAAAGCAGACAGAATCACGGGCACAGCGACAATGGGGCAGCGAGGGGCACAAAAGGAAAACAGGGGAGAAAGCAGACAAAATCACGGGCACAGCGACAATGGGGCAGCGAGGGGCACAAAAAGGAAAACAGGGGAGAAAGCAGACAGAATCACGGGCACAACGACAATGGGGCAGCGAGGGGCACAGAAAGGAAAAGGGGAGAGAGCAGACAAAATCACGGGCACAACGACAATGGGGCAGCGAGGGGCACAAAAAGGAAAACAGGGGAGAAAGCAGACAGAATCACGGGCACAGCGACAATGGGGCAGCGAGGGGCACAAAAAGGAAAACAGGGGAGAGAGCAGACAAAATCACGGGCACAGCGACAATGGGGCAGCGAGGGGCACAAAAAGGAAAACAGGGGAGAAAGCAGACAGAATCAGGGGCACAGCGACAATGGGGCAGCGAGGGGCACAAAAAGGAAAACAGGGGAGAAAGCAGACAAAATCACGGGCACAGCGACAATGGGGCAGCGAGGGGCACAAAAAGGAAAACAGGGGAGAAAGCAGACAGAATCACGGGCACAACGACAATGGGGCAGCGAGGGGCACAGAAAGGAAAGGGGAGAGAGCAGACAAAATCACGGGCACAACGACAATGGGGCAGCGAGGGGCACAGAAAGGAAAAGGGGAGAGAGCAGACAAAATCACGGGCACAGCGACAATGGGGCAGCGAGGGGCACAGAAAGGAAAAGGGGAGACAAGCAGAAAAAACGGGCACCGGGGCCACAAGCGGAGGGCGATCTTACCTGCAGAAGCAGCGGGCAGACAACACAGGCGGAGCTGTGTGGTGGGGAGCGACCTACCTGGCAAGGTCAAGGGTCGCTCTCCTCACCGCGCAGCGGCCGCCATTTATGGGGAGGAGGGAGGGAGGAGCAGCTGGGAGGCGGGAGGCAGGGGCAGCGAATGGGCGGTCAGGGGCGGGGCCGCAGGGACGCAGCGGCGGGAATGGCGAGAGGCAGCGGGGGCACAGAAAGGAAAACAGGGGAGAAAGCAGACAAAATCACGGGCACAGCGACAATGGGGCAGCGAGGGGCACAAAAAGGAAAACAGGGGAGAGAGCAGACAAAATCACGGGCACAGCGACAATGGGGCAGCGAGGGGCACAAAAAGGAAAACAGGGGAGAGAGCAGACAAAATCACGGGCACAGCGACAATGGGGCAGCGAGGGGCACAAAAAGGAAAACAGGGGAGAAAGCAGACAGAATCACGGGCACAGCGACAATGGGGCAGCGAGGGGCACAAAAAGGAAAACAGGGGAGAGAGCAGACAAAATCACGGGCACAGCGACAATGGGGCAGCGAGGGGCACAAAAAGGAAAACAGGGGAGAAAGCAGACAGAATCACGGGCACAGCGACAATGGGGCAGCGAGGGGCACAAAAAGGAAAACAGGGGAGAAAGCAGACAAAATCACGGGCACAGCGACAATGGGGCAGCGAGGGGCACAAAAAGGAAAACAGGGGAGAAAGCAGACAGAATCACGGGCACAACGACAATGGGGCAGCGAGGGGCACAGAAAGGAAAAGGGGAGAGAGCAGACAAAATCACGGGCACAACGACAATGGGGCAGCGAGGGGCACAAAAAGGAAAACAGGGGAGAAAGCAGACAGAATCACGGGCACAGCGACAATGGGGCAGCGAGGGGCACAAAAAGGAAAACAGGGAGAGAGCAGACAAAATCACGGGCACAGCGACAATGGGGCAGCGAGGGGCACAAAAAGGAAAACAGGGGAGAAAGCAGACAGAATCACGGGCACAGCGACAATGGGGCAGCGAGGGGCACAAAAAGGAAAACAGGGGAGAAAGCAGACAAAATCACGGGCACAGCGACAATGGGGCAGCGAGGGGCACAAAAAGGAAAACAGGGGAGAAAGCAGACAGAATCACGGGCACAACGACAATGGGGCAGCGAGGGGCACAGAAAGGAAAAGGGGAGAGAGCAGACAAAATCACGGGCACAACGACAATGGGGCAGCGAGGGGCACAGAAAGGAAAAGGGGAGAGAGCAGACAAAATCACGGGCACAGCGACAATGGGGCAGCGAGGGGCACAGAAAGGAAAAGGGGAGACAAGCAGAAAAAACGGGCACCGGGGTCACAAGCGGAGGGCGATCTTACCTGCAGAAGCAGCGGGCAGACAACACAGGCGGAGCTGTGTGGTGGGGAGCGACCTACCTGGCAAGGTCAAGGGTCGCTCTCCTCACCGCGCAGCGGCCGCCATTTATGGGGAGGAGGGAGGGAGGAGCAGCTGGGAGGCGGGAGGCAGGGGCAGCGAATGGGCGGTCAGGGGGCGGGGCCGCAGGGACGCAGCGGCGGGAATGGCGAGAGGCAGCGGGGCACAGAAAGGAAAACAGGGGAGAAAGCAGACAAAATCACGGGCACAGCGACAATGGGGCAGCGAGGGGCACAAAAAGGAAAACAGGGGAGAGAGCAGACAAAATCACGGGCACAGCGACAATGGGGCAGCGAGGGGCACAAAAAGGAAAACAGGGGAGAGAGCAGACAAAATCACGGGCACAGCGACAATGGGGCAGCGAGGGGCACAAAAAGGAAAACAGGGAGAAAGCAGACAGAATCACGGGCACAGCGACAATGGGGCAGCGAGGGGCACAAAAAGGAAAACAGGGGAGAGAGCAGACAAAATCACGGGCACAGCGACAATGGGGCAGCGAGGGCACAAAAAGGAAAACAGGGGAGAAAGCAGACAGAATCACGGGCACAGCGACAATGGGGCAGCGAGGGGCACAAAAAGGAAAACAGGGGAGAAAGCAGACAAAATCACGGGCACAGCGACAATGGGGCAGCGAGGGGCACAAAAAGGAAAACAGGGGAGAAAGCAGACAGAATCACGGGCACAACGACAATGGGGCAGCGAGGGGCACAGAAAGGAAAAGGGGAGAGAGCAGACAAAATCACGGGCACAACGACAATGGGGCAGCGAGGGGCACAAAAAGGAAAACAGGGGAGAAAGCAGACAGAATCACGGGCACAGCGACAATGGGGCAGCGAGGGGCACAAAAAGGAAAACAGGGGAGAGAGCAGACAAAATCACGGGCACAGCGACAATGGGGCAGCGAGGGGCACAAAAAGGAAAACAGGGGAGAAAGCAGACAGAATCACGGGCACAGCGACAATGGGGCAGCGAGGGGCACAAAAAGGAAAACAGGGAGAAAGCAGACAAAATCACGGGCACAGCGACAATGGGGCAGCGAGGGGCACAAAAAGGAAAACAGGGGAGAAAGCAGACAGAATCACGGGCACAACGACAATGGGGCAGCGAGGGGCACAGAAAGGAAAAGGGGAGAGAGCAGACAAAATCACGGGCACAACGACAATGGGGCAGCGAGGGGCACAGAAAGGAAAAGGGGAGAGAGCAGACAAAATCACGGGCACAGCGACAATGGGGCAGCGAGGGGCACAGAAAGGAAAAGGGGAGACAAGCAGAAAAAAACGGGCACCGGGGCCACAAGCGGAGGGCGATCTTACCTGCAGAAGCAGCGGGCAGACAACACAGGCGGAGCTGTGTGGTGGGGGACCTACCTGGCAAGGTCAAGGGTCGCTGTCAAGGGTCTGCTGCCTTCTTGTTTTCCATTTTTACACTTCTTAGTTGCTAGTCTAATGGTGTCCTGGTCCGGACTGCGAATGTGACAAAAACTACCAGAGATGGTGAGCTTGTCTGCAAGATAAGTGGGGGTGCTGGTCGTGATCGTATAGAGAAGGGGAAACCGAAGGCAAATTAGAATACATAGTAGAAAGTGAACATATTATGCTGACAAATGCATGTGTAACACACTAAACCCGATCACCAATGCTGTCTGAAAGCTCAATGAATCTTACCAGCCTTCATTAAAAAGGATGCTGGACATTCCTGGCTGGATTCACAAAGGCAACTTACACTTTTGAGTAATTTACATGTACAATTTACTCTTACACTTTTGAGGAACTTTACTACTTTTGGCTATTCACTAAATCTGAGTGTAAAGTTATTCAAAAGTGTAAGAGGAAATTACATGTTTAAATTACTCAAAAGTGTAAGTTAACTTTGTGAATAGCCCCTACAGTTTATGAATAGCCCCCAGTCCCTTCAATTTGGTAGAGACATGTAAGTTATGCTTTAGAGTAAATTTGCACTCAGAGTTTGTGAATAGCCCAAAAAGTAGTACATTTACATAAAAGTGTAAATTATTGAAACATTTTCTTTAAGAATCAGGCCCAATAATTGTGCCTCGCTCTTAAAAAAAAAAAAAAAAAAGGGCTGTGATGCAGCTAAGGTTGCCATTTTTCTCAGAGGAAATTTCCAACCAATTGGTCATGGTTTAACATCTTGAAAGATCATCAGTTTATGTACAATCATCTGTATTCACTATACATATGACAATTGTGTCTCCCTTTGTATAAAAGTATTGTTTAAGAATATTTTAAACAGTTCTAAAATTCTTTAAAAATGTCTTCTTCTAGACTTTGCTGTTTACAAATATATTTATAATTATTAAAAAATAAATTAAATTAAACATTAGGGACCATGTGACAATAATTAACAATATTAATCATAAAAATGTAAACCATACATTAAAATACATATCAACCCATTAAAAGTAGTATATCACAGTTCAGCGAAATTTTAAAAATCTTGATTTTTTCAGAGTCCTTGCTACTACCATTGATGCTTAAAGACCGTTCAGACTGTTTTAATGTGTGTTTGTTTGAGTTAAAGTTTTAGGTATTAGTTCTTGGCCGCACAAATGCTGGACAGATTAACAAAATATGAGATAGCTCATCTGGTTTTATAAGCATACAATTATATTATGTGAGAATAATATTTTTACTGTCTTGTTTTATTTGAAACAAGTAATTAGCTATTCTTGGGTTAATATTATTTTTTAAATGTTTCAATGAACACATTTTCTTTCTTAAATGTTGATTGGCAAGAAAAGGAAAGCTCAATTCACTTCTCCATCTTATGATTTAGATACAACCTTCTAATCTCTGCAAGTCATAAAGGAATGATCAAACCTTAATTAATTTTTAAAAAGAAGATTAGATAGCCTCTGTTTGGCCTGCAAAGTGGGGTACAATTCACTCTGGGACAAATCTTTCGGACATTCAGAAACAGAGTTCACATCCAATCTTGCTAGTGAAATCACTGCTTGGATTTCTCTTTGAAAGGAGCTCAACATACGTTCTAGGCATAAATCCTCAACACCTATGCAGAGGGCATCAAGATTGTCAGGCCTTCTAACCATTTAAAATCTAACAACTCTTTCAAAAGTAATCCTGTTACACAATAAATGACGGTGGGTGTAACTTTGTTGTATGTAAGCCTTCAACATCAGCTCAAGTATTAAGCCACCACGTTGTCACTTGAAGCGACAGAGGCTGAGTTCAGTATTTAGCCCCTTGTTGAAGCCATTTGTTTGTGCTCTTTAAATGATACCTTTTCATTGAAGATTACCACTAAATATTTATAAGAAGATGACCTCTGTATATGTATCATGTTTAATCACCATTTATGGTTAAATTATAGATCCTACAATATGTAGCAATGGCATGAACCGGTAGCCGAAGTCCTATGAGAGTGAGACCGCGTACAGCCAGAGTGTTAGCCTATAACAGAGTGCTTCAATGCATTACATTAATTTTAGCTAATAAGTCTTTAGAGTCTGCCAGGCTTGCAGTTGATCATTCAAGAACAATTAAAATACGAAGGGAATAAAGATGCAGCCTTGTTTCACCCCATTACTGGTTTCAATTTTTCTTCTCACCGTGGTGGGCCACGTAAAACTGGGTCTAAGTTACTCAATGTAAAGTAACTAAATGGATAACCACTCCTCCTTGTTATCCATTTTAGATAATTTTGTCACTAAGTCAAGCTGATTTAAAACACACAAAACAGGCTGCAATGTTGCCAACCCAGGTTGCTTTATGCCTAATATAAATTTAATGCAAAAACAACAATTGATGGACAGAATGCAGAACAATGTCATACATTCACCCCAGTACAGAGATCTGGGCCTAAATCCATCGTTTTTTTGCTCACCATGCCATTCCAGTTTGAACCCAGCCATATGCAAATCAGTCTTGACCCTGCGCCCAATGGGAACAGTCCAGCCCGAACTGCCAGGCCAGGTCCTCCCTAGACTGGAAACAAGCATCCTAGGACCGGTTTCGGGGTTTCACCCCTCATCAGCCAGGATAGCTTGACTCCAGTGGCATGGAGAGCATGGGACCCGCGTCTGGGCATACCCTGCCAACTTAGGGCCCTTTAGCAACTTGTGAGTGCTGCTTTGGCAACTACCTAGTTACACATTTTCTCCACAATAATTTATTGCCGTTTTTTACACATTTGGTTCTTCTCTCAGACTAATGGGAGGGTTACTAATGTTCAACGGGCAATCCCAAAGCAACAACGGCGTACTTCCTATGCCGCACCTCGTGCCAGTTCCTATACGTGTGATCGCTGTGCAAACAACCTCTGCGTCAGCCGTTGAATGACGCCACTGTGTTCCAGATCAAAAAATACTACAAAAAACGAGGGTGCGCAGCTTAAGCAGTCCAGGTAGACCAGTGTAGGTGAGAAAATATAAATTCTTTATTTGAAACTTCTTTTAAAATTCATTAGGTAAAACATTCCAGCCAACGCGTTTCATTCCCATATAGGGAACTTCCTCAGGGCTGTAAAAGTATAACATAAACACATATATATTACATATAAATCATGAAGCACAGGACTTACAAACAACATACAAATTATGCAAAAATCACATACAGACACACTAAACCATATTACTGCAAATAAGCAACACAAATCTCAAAACAATTAAATACACATTTAGTTCAAACACCAAAGAAAAACACATATACAATAACAAAACAAAACATATAAAACAACCATATTGCTGTTAATACAGAGTAATTACTTATACTCCATACTGGCAGTATATACCTAAAATCTTGTTTAAGAAATCATTGAGATATAACGTGACTTAATGTCTTAACTTTAAGTCCACAATTTACAAATTTTAAAACATGCATACTTGACACATGTAATAGCAAAAAGGAGAAGAAAAGAAAGAGAAGAAGACAGAGAGAGAAAGGACAGAAAGAGAACAAGAAAAACAAATAATTAGATGTTATATATGTGGCGGCACAAGTATTCCTGTGCATTTATTCACAATCTTAAGATTCTATTGGCACTTCGGGTTATTAGGATGGTTTGTAGCACGCTGTAATTTGGTCCATATATGATTTTCTACCTTACGATTGTAGCCCTTTTATTTTGTTTCGATCTTACGGCTTATGATATTACTACTATTGGACGGGCCGAATACTTAAAGATGGCGACTGAGTTCGCTAGGCCCTTGTATTACGAAGGTTATTGAAATTGGTCAACTTACTTGATTGGCCTCTTACCGGAAGTCGGGGTGGAGCCCCGTATGTTTAGAAATAAGTCGCAATTTATATTTACATGATCAACAGGTTACATTACAGAGTAATATATAGGGTATCGCGTCTACGCTTCCCGTTTGTATTACATTGTGAGAACAGTTAAACATGGTGGCATTTGATTAAGCATTCCTATGCCTTTATTCACAATCTTAAGATTCTATTGGCATTCCGAGTTATTAAGATGTAGCACGTTGTAATTTGGTCAAAATATGATTTTCCACTTTACGATTGTAGCCCCTATATCCTGTTTCTGTTTTTACGGCTTATGATATTACTGCTATTGGACGGGGTCGAATATTTAAAGATGGCGACTAAGTTCGCTAAGACCTTTCATTACGAAGGTTATTGAATTTGGTCTACTCACTCGATTGGCCTCTTATTGGAAGTCGGGGGTGGAGCCCCGTGTGTTTAGAATAAAGTCGCGGGAAGATTCCGGGCCGGTTATGAGGAAGAAGAACAGGATCGTTTTTCAGACTTAGAGGTAATAAGGTATTTTTGGGGGGGGTATTATGGGTTTGTGTGTTGTTATCATGCAAACCCCCTCTTGAAATGTGTTGGCAGGTGTGTTTAAATATTATGTGGTTTTCTTTTTTTAGGACTTCGTTGTCAATTTCTTCGTATGTCTCTCTGTCGCCAATAATGTTTATTTTTACACATTGCTATCGACAATATTCGGTTACAAGTCATTAATTGTCTGTGAAAGTCTCTGGGGTTGTGTACATAAGGGAGCGGTTTGAAGTGTGCGGGTGATCTTTTTGTATTGTTCCTTTTTTTTTAAATGTTATTCCTTGTTTTTTAGTCCCGTTGCCGATTACGTATTCAACAATACCTTTGATAGACGTTACGGTTGTGCCGGCATTCTTAACATAGTGCCAGGAGATATAGGGTTTTGGAGCTTTGAATCCGGATCCGTACGTGTCGTTTTAATTTTTGTTGTTTGGTTTGTGGGTTGCTGGGATTTGTAGTTTGTAAGATCCCGATTTTCTAGAAACATATTGTGTGACATTGGAAGATATGCGGTCATACAATAAAATAATATAGGAGAAATTGGTTGATCCATTCTAAACCTGCTAGTCGGGCAGGATTCCTATGCCTCAATTAATTATTTCTCTTTCCTGTTTCACAGGAATCTTTCCCCTTTTCTTAGTGACTCCATATATTGGTTCACGGTGCAATACACTAATCCTTATGACGACTGTTCTTCTGGACACCTTTCGGTAAAATGAGGAAACCATAGAGGTAGGATAAGATGCAATGAAATGCAATGGAATTTTTGATGTTTTGTTACCGTTCTGGCCTATAGTGGGTGTGAATGTGACCATATGAGATTCCCACTATACAGGCTTTACCATTGCTATTATCGACTTGGAGGAGTATTGATTTGATTTTGGAAAATAATTTTTCATCTTGGGGTTTTGTTTCTCTTTGTATTAGCAAGGAGCCATGAACGTTTGATACGGGCACTATGGGGTAGCCGAGTTTACTAATGAATGTGGAACAGTTGTTTCTTACATCTTTTGTTCATCTTAGGTACTTCCAACCTACTTTCTAAATCAACGAGCTCTACGGGGTCCTTTTCACCATATTGGGACTACCGCCTTCAAGATTTTCGGTGGAAAGTTTTTCTTGACAGACACAGGTGTGTTGGTTTATGTGTTACTGTTATTGGTGGTGAATTGTCCCAAGCTTTGGCAAAGCCTTGGGCCTACTTCCAACCTCCAGGCACCAGTTTTACCTATACTTGTGACATTTGGAGGTGTTAAGCTTCAAGGTGACGAAGTCGTACCTTCTACCCAGGGTTATGGAGCTCCGCGCAGGGTAAGATTTCAGGTTCCACCCCTGGCTGGAGGTGTGAAGACAAAACACTGCACATACTCAAAGTGTATGTAACCCCTTTACAGTATCAGAACAAGGCCTGCAAGGCCTTGGGCCTACTTCCAGCCTCCAGGCTCGATACTTGTGGCATTTGGTGGTGTTAAGCTTCAAGGGGATGAAGTCTCCTCTACTACCCAGGGTTATGGAGCTCCGCGCAGGGTAAGATTTCAGGCTTCACCCCTGGCTGGAGGTGTGAAAACATAACACTTCACATACTCAATAAAGTGTATTTAACCCCTTTACAGTATCAGAACAAGGGCTGCAAGGCCTTGGGGCTTCTTCCAGCGTCCAGGCACCAGTTTTAGTGGTAGTTGTGACATTATGAAGCCTACAGCTTCAAGGGCACAAAGTCACTGCTTCTACCCAGGGCTATGGAGCTCCGCGCAGGGTAAGATTTCAGGTATCACCCCTGGCTGGAGGTGTGAAAACAAAGCACTTCACATACTCAATAAAGTGTATTTAACCCCTTTACAATATCAGAACAAGGCCTGCAAGGCCTTGGGCCCATTTCCAGCCTCCAGGCACCAGTTTTACTGATAATCCCAAAGCAACAACGGCGGACTTCCTATGCCGCACCTCGTGCCAGTTCCTATACGTGTGATCGCTGTGCAAGCAACCTCTGCGTCAGCCGTTGAATGACGCCACTGTGTTCCAGATCAAAAAATACTACAAAAAACGAGGGTGCGCAGCTTAAGCAGTCCAGGTAGACCAGTGTAGGTGAGAAAATATAAATTCTTTATTTGAAACTTCTTTTAAAATTCATTAGGTAAAACATTCCAGCCAACGCGTTTCATTCCCATATAGGGAACTTCCTCAGGGCTGTAAAAGTATAACATAAACACAAATATATTACATATAAATCATGAAGCACAGGACTTACAAACAACATACAAATTATGCAAAAAATCACATACAGACACACTAAACCATATTACTGCAAATAAGCAACACAAATCTCAAAACAATTAAATACACATTTAGTTCAAACACCAAAGAAAAACACATATACAATAACAAAACAAAACATATAAAACAACCATATTGCTGTTAATACAGAGTAATTACTTATACTCCATACTGGCAGTATATACCTAAAATCTTGTTTAAGAAATCATTGAGATATAACGTGACTTAATGTCTTAAAGTTAAGTCCACAATTTACAAATTTTAAAACATGCATACTTGACACATGTAATAGCAAAAAGGAGAAGAAAAGAAAGAGAAGAAGACAGAGAGAGAAAGGACAGCAAGAGAACAAGAAAAACAAATAATTAGATGTTATATTACCAGAGCGGGAAGTGACAGTTTAGTTAACCAAATCCAACAAAAAGAGAGAAAGGGCAAACAACAGAGTAAAAAATGAACAAATCTAAAACCTCCTAACATCTGATATAAGGTAGGAGAGCAGCGTACAGATGTTAGATATCTAAAGATCTAAAGAGAAAATTGAAAGATATCATATATAGCTTCTTACCAAACAATATATCACGTATAGCAGTACACTACGAATGGGTATCAGCAAAATAGTTGTCACAAATAGTTGTTCTAGACTCGATGGCTTTTCAAATGGAGCAGTATACTCCTATGTGCTCCTACATGACAATGCGGAAAAATACAAATTAGTCTACTTGATTGTATATAAGAAGAAAGAGCAAGCCACAAAGCAGAATTGGAAAATCTCACTAATCCTGGTATGTAATGTATATTAGGAAAGCAAAATGCGGTTGGTAAGCATCTATAGATTTGAGAACAAGATTGAAAAATTCCATATATATCTTCCTACCAAACAATATGTCCATGTGACAGTAAACTATAAACTATAAAATGAGTATCAGTAAATAATTATCAGAAATAGTTATTCTGAAAAGAATATAAATGACATAACTTATCACCAAGGACAATATACTCCTGTGTACTTCTGCGGCACAATCTAAGAAAATACAAGCTCATTTGGAACCATAAGGACATTACCAAAGCTTGGGACAATTCACCACCAATAACAGTAACACATAAACCAACACACCTGTGTCTGTCAAGAAAAACTTTCCACCGAAAATCTTGAAGGCGGTAGTCCCAATATGGTGAAAAGGACCCCGTAGAGCTCGTTGATTTAGAAAGTAGGTTGGAAGTACCTAAGATGAACAAAAGATGTAAGAAACAACTGTTCCACATTCATTAGTAAACTCGGCTACCCCATAGTGCCCGTATCAAACGTTCATGGCTCCTTGCTAATACAAAGAGAAACAAAACCCCAAGATGAAAAATTATTTTCCAAAATCAAATCAATACTCCTCCAAGTCGATAATAGCAATGGTAAAGCCTGTATAGTGGGAATCTCATATGGTCACATTCACACCCACTATAGGCCAGAACGGTAACAAAACATCAAAAATTCCATTGCATTTCATTGCATCTTATCCTACCTCTATGGTTTCCTCATTTTACCGAAAGGTGTCCAGAAGAACAGTCGTCATAAGGATTAGTGTATTGCACCGTGAACCAATATATGGAGTCACTAAGAAAAGGGGGAAAGATTCCTGTGAAACAGGAAAGAGAAATAATTAATTGAGGCATAGGAATCCTGCCCGACTAGCAGGTTTAGAATGGATCAACCAATTTCTCCTATATTATTTTATTGTATGACCGCATATCTTCCAATGTCACACAATATGTTTCTAGAAAATCGGGATCTTACAAACTACAAATCCCAGCAACCCACAAACCAAACAACAAAAATTAAAACGACACGTACGGATCCGGATTCAAAGCTCCAAAACCCTATATCTCCTGGCACTATGTTAAGAATGCCAGCACAACCGTAACGTCTATCAAAGGTATTGTTGAATACGTAATCGGCAACGGGACTAAAAAACAAGGAATAACATTTAAAAAAAAGGAACAATACAAAAAGATCACCCGCACACTTCAAACCGCTCCCTTATGTACACAACCCCAGAGACTTTCACAGACAATTAATGACTTGTAACCGAATATTGTCGATAGCAATGTGTAAAAATAAACATTATTGGCGACAGAGAGACATACGAAGAAATTGACAACGAAGTCCTAAAAAAGGAAACCACATAATATTTAAACACACCTGCCAACACATTTCAAGAGGGGGTTTGCATGATAACAACACACAAACCCATAATACCCCCCCCAAAATACCTTATTACCTCTAAGTCTGAAAAACGATCCTGTTCTTCTTCCTCATAACCGGCCCGGAATCTTCCCGCGACTTATATTCTAAACACACGGGCTCCACCCCCGACTTCCAATAAGAGGCCAATCGAGTGAGTAGACCAAATTCAATAACCTTCGTAATGAAAGGTCTTAGCGAACTTAGTCGCCATCTTTAAATATTCGACCCCGTCCAATAGCTGTAATATCATAAGCCGTAAAAACAGAAACAGGATATAGGGGCTACAATCGTAAAGTGGAAAATCATATTTTGACCAAATTACAACGTGCTACATCTTAATAACTCGGAATGCCAATAGAATCTTAAGATTGTGAATAAAGGCATAGGAATGCTTAATCAAATGCCACCATGTTTAACTGTTCTCACAATGTAATACAAACGGGGAAGCGTAGACGCGATACCCTATATATTACTCTGTAATGTAACCTGTTGATCATGTAAATATAAATTGCGACTTATTTCTAAACATACGGGGCTCCACCCCGACTTCCGGTAAGAGGCCAATCAAGTAAGTTGACCAATTTCAATAACCTTCGTAATACAAGGGCCTAGCGAACTCAGTCGCCATCTTTAAGTATTCGGCCCGTCCAATAGTAGTAATATCATAAGCCGTAAGATCGAAACAAAATAAAAGGGCTACAATCGTAAGGTAGAAAATCATATATGGACCAAATTACAGCGTGCTACAAACCATCCTAATAACCCGAAGTGCCAATAGAATCTTAAGATTGTGAATAAATGCACAGGAATACTTGTGCCGCCATGTTTAACTGTTCTCACAATGTAATAAATACGAGGAAACGTGGACGCGATACCCTATATATTACTCTATAATGTAACCTGTTAATCATATGAATGTAAATAGCGCCATCATGATTAAGAAAGTGGCTATTGGAAATGTATTAAATAAGATATGACCCAAAGTCAAGACTCCCAATCAAAAAGCAATGGAAGACAGAATGGAAGATGTCTCAAATTTGTCAATGTCAGTTAAGATCAAAAAACAAGGTGATTGATATATATTAGTCAAACAATATATAGAGCCAAAAATAAAGAGATAAATAATATCACAACCTGTCAAAGATGACAAGGATAAGGGCACTTGACGACTGTGAAAAAGAGACTATTTTTATCAAAAAACGAAGAGCAGATCCACCTTACGAATAAGGCTTCTGATCAAAATGGTAAATAGTATAACTACAAAATATGTCCTAACACAGAGTGGAAAACAGACATATAAATATGTTGGTCACGATGTAAAGCCAACAGAAGATAATGGCATATAGCAGAAAAAATACATATCTACAGCACTAATTGGAAGTACAGAACCAAACTGCATCTTCTGATGGCATTTAGGGCTTAACATAAAACCATATCCATTAACAAATAATGATAGTCCCGCAGTTAATACTAGTCCCGCAATATCAAAGGGGCTGTAAAACAATATGTATAATTAGCAAAGTTTGATATTCCTTAAGAAAGGGCAACGTATGGTAAAAACTAATACTTCAACCATTCCCCAAGAAATAATGCATTTTATGATCTGTGTTAAACCCGTGGGTGATACTACGAAGTCTACAAATCCATTTGGATTCACATTGTCTTAAGTGTAGCTCGCGATCACCACCTCTGACTGCTACTTCGACATGCTCAAGGGCATGAAACCAAAAAACAGGTTTGCCATCATGTACTTTCACAAAGTGTTCTGTGAGCGGATATCTATGATCACCTTTGAGCACTGCCCTTCTATGTTCCTGTATTCGTATTTTTAAATTACGTTTGGTGCTGCCCACATAGATAAGTTCACACTGGCAACCAATCACGTAAACCACAAACGTTGTATTACAATTCATGAACTTATAGATATTATAGTTCACTGATCCATTGTAAGAAAAATTCTTAATTTTGTCCACCCCTAGATCGCAAATATTACATGTATTGCATGCATAAAAGCCACTAGGTTTGGCCGGCAACCAAGTGGTACTCTTTCTTGAGTCAATCATGACATAACTTGGACAGAGATCATTCCTCAGTGTTTTTCCTCTTCTATACGTAACTGAGGGATTGTTTCTAACCACCTTCTGTAAGCTAGGTATTTCCTCTAGAAGATGCCAGTTTCTTTTCAAAAGTTTGAAAATTGCACCACTGTGTTTGGTGTATTGTGTAGTAAACCTCAAACAGGATTCTTCGCTTACAACACTGGCCCTACCACTCCTGGCCAATGTTGACTCCTAGTTAATGCTCGTGCCCTTATTTCAGCCGAGTTTAGTATCTTACTGGTATAACCCCTTGCTCGGAATCTGTTTTTAACCAACTGAATATTAGTGCTGAAGTTGTTATCCTCAGTGCAATTGCGCCTCATACGGACCATTTCCCCGTAAGGGATGTTTCTAATGGTCGAACTGGCATGTGCGCTATCCGCATGTAATACCGCATTACATGCGGTCTCTTTACGGTGCAATGTGCTATGAATCCGCCCCTCCTTCACATAAAAGTGAAGATCCAGGAAACTAATATTCTCCTTGCTGTATTCAATTGTCAATTTGACATTAAGGGAATTGTTATTCAAATATTCAAAATAATCCAGAAGCTGCACCTCGGTGCCAGACCACAGGCAAATAATATCATCGATGTACCTCCCCCAAAAGACGATGTAATCTGTCCAGGGGGACATCTGTTCCAGGCATGACCCCTCTCAAACCACCCCATAAAGAGGCAGGCGTAAGAGGGGGCAAACCTGGATCCCATGGCTGTGCCCCACTTCTGATGATACCACACCCCATCATGTAGAAAATAATTTCTAGTGAGGACCAGTTTCATCATTTCAAGTATCATATGATTTTGATCTAGAAGGTCTGCTCCATCCCTATCCAAATAGAATTCGGAAGCTTTAAGCCCAAATTCATGTTGGATGCATGTGTACAAACTTGTTACGTCAAATGTCACAAAAAACAACTCATCCGACCATTCAAAATCCTGAAATTTGGATAGGATATCTTTACTGTCTTGGATATACGATGGCAAGTCCAAGACATGTTTGCTTAATTTCAGATCAATAAACTCAGACAATCCTTCTGTTGCCGAGCACACCCTGAAATTATTGGTCTTCCTGGGGGAAAGTCCCCTTGTTTATGAATTTTGGGGAGGATGTAAATACATGGAAATCTCGGATTATCAATCTTGAGATATCTATATTCAAGATCACTGAGTAGACCCATGTCTCTCCACTCACTGAGTTTTAGATTAATCTCAATAGTTAGCTTTCTGGTGGGATTACCACCAATCTTCTCATAGCATTCAGTATCCCCCAACTGTCGTTCAATTTAATTCTTGTAGTCTCTGGTGTTCATAACAACGACGTTCCCGCCTTTGTCAGCCTCCCTTATGACAATTTCCTTGTCATCTTTCAGTCTCTTGAGTGCCTCTCTCTCCCCTAGTGTGAGGTTGTGATGTGATTGACGATGGCACCTGCTCTGTTTTTCTAGTTTGTACAGACCTTCACTGACACGTTCGGAAAATAGATCAATATTACGATGATAAGTGGTCGGCGTGAATTTAGATTTAGGTCGTAGACCACTATCAATCACTGTGTTTTCACTGATATTCAATTCCTCTAGAATTGAGTGTAATTCAATATCCACTCCGTCACTGAGGGAGACAAGACATTGTAAGTTCTTAACTTCAGCTATGGTCATATTCACACTTCCCATACTCCCACCAGTCGTCACATTGTTTGGCATCTTGTCATTGAAAAAATCTTTTAATTTTAACAATCTCGAAAATTTAAATAGGTCCACATGAACATTCGCAAAGTCCCCTCCTGGGTAGGGCAAAAACCCAAACCCTTACAAAGTAAGTTAGTTTCATCAGAATCCAATGTCCTACTTGACAAATTAACAACCTTCAATTCCACATTTTCCTTGGCCCCTCCCACAACACATGCCATGTCTGAATCATCTATTATTTTGGCTTGTTCCTTGCCCTTTCTGATCTCCTTATCGGGTCCTCGCCTACATCCCCTGTTGCACCCTTGCTTCCTACGGCCCCCTCTCCTTGTCTTTTTTGTTGTTGCCCCTTTTTTGCCTGACTCCCACTTATCCTGAGTCTGGCCATTTCTTTTTGAAAGGTAGTAGAACCCTCCCCTAAAGGGTGTTCACCTCTAGTGTTATTAGAGGATACACTATCCAAAGAAGATAAGGAAGTACTACTTGCCGTTCTGACCTCCTCACTATCTTCCCTAGGTCTTTTTTCTCTTCAGAACCAGTGATGTTATCAAACCTTTTCGCAAAAGTATAAATACGTCCTTCCCTATAATCCTTGTCATCACGCTTAATTTTACGTAATTTCTTCTCCTTTAGATAATTCTGATGACCCTCTATTATTTTTTTAGGATATCAAAATTCTTATCAACCAAGTCCTTGTTCTCACAGGACTCGATCTCCCTTTCTATGGTTTCAATTTCAGATAGGAGTTTCGCCCCTTTTTCAATTGCATGTCTTATCAATATTTGCATCATAATCAAAGATGCACCCTCTAAATTTGCCTCCCACTCCTTAAGAAGTTCATCACTCAAATCCTCAAAGGTGGGAAAAATTAGGATGCGTAACCCTCTAGGGACCTTCTTGTTGTCAATATATTGTTGGAGGGTTACCCCATCCCACCACCTTGACAGTTCCTGTTTTTTTAAACGCTCAAGCTTCACAAAAAGGGCACGTAGCCCCGTAGGATTCTGTCCTATTTGTCCCAGTTGTGGTGTGTTCACATTTTTTCCGAACAGGTCCTGTGCCATTTCTTCGCGTTTACCATCAAAACGTGGCATTATATCAAAAATAGGAAGGCAATGAGTGCTTGCTAGTCCAATAGAAACAACAATCCCAAAGCAACAACGGCGGACTTCCTATGCCGCACCTCGTGCCAGTTCCTATACGTGTGATCGCTGTGCAAACAACCTCTGCGTCAGCCGTTGAATGACGCCACTGTGTTCCAGATCAAAAAATACTACAAAAAACTCGGGTGCGCAGCTTAAGCAGTCCAGGTAGACCAGTGTAGGTGAGAAAATATAAATTCTTTATTTGAAACTTCTTTTAAAATTCATTAGGTAAAACATTCCAGCCAACGCGTTTCATTCCCATATAGGGAACTTCCTCAGGGCTGTAAAAGTATAACATAAACACATATATATTACATATAAATCATGAAGCACAGGACTTACAAACAACATACAAATTATGCAAAAAATCACACACAGACACACTAAACCATATTACTGCAAATAAGCAACACAAATCTCAAAACAATTAAATACACATTTAGTTCAAACACCAAAGAAAAACACATATACAATAACAAAACAAAACATATAAAACAACCATATTGCTGTTAATACAGAGTAATTACTTATACTCCATACTGGCAGTATATACCTAAAATCTTGTTTAAGAAATCATTGAGATATAACGTGACTTAATGTCTTAAAGTTAAGTCCACAATTTACAAATTTTAAAACATGCATACTTGACACATGTAATAGCAAAAAGGAGAAGAAAAGAAAGAGAAGAAGACGGAGAGAGAAAGGACAGAAAGAGAACAAGAAAAACAAATAATTAGATGTTATATTACCAGAGCGGGAAGTGACAGTTTAGTTAACCAAATCCAACAAAAAGAGAGAAAGGGCAAACAACAGAGTAAAAAATGAACAAATCTAAAACCTCCTAACATCTGATATAAGGTAGGAGAGCAGCGTACAGATGTTAGATATCTAAAGATCTAAAGAGAAAAATTGAAAGATATCATATATAGCTTCTTACCAAACAATATAACACGTATAGCAGTGCACTACGAATGGCTATCAGCAAAATAGTTGTCACAAATAGTTGTTCTAGACTCGATGGCTTTTCAAATGGAGCAGTATACTCCTATGTGCTCCTACATGACAATGCGGAAAAATACAAATTAGTCTACTTGATTGTATATAAGAAGAAAGAGCAAGCCACAAAGCAGAATTGGAAAATCTCACTAATCCTGGTATGTAATGTATATTAGGAAAGCAAAAATGCGGTTGGTAAGCATCTATAGATTTGAGAACAAGATTGAAAAATTCCATATATATCTTCCTACCAAACAATATGTCCATGTGACAGTAAACTATAAACTATAAAATGAGTATCAGTAAATAATTATCAGAAATAGTTATTCTGAAAAGAATATAAATGACATAACTTATCACCAAGGACAATATACTCCTGTGTACTTCTGCGGCACAATCTAAGAAAATACAAGCTCATTTGGAACCATAAGGACATTACCAAAGCTTGGGACAATTCACCACCAATAACAGTAACACATAAACCAACACACCTGTGTCTGTCAAGAAAAACTTTCCACCGAAAATCTTGAAGGCGGTAGTCCCTATATGGTGAAAAGGACCCCGTAGAGCTCGTTGATTTAGAAAGTAGGTTGGAAGTACCTAAGATGAACAAAAGATGTAAGAAACAACTGTTCCACATGTAATATATATGTGTTTATGTTATACTTTTACAGCCCTGAGGAAGTTCCCTATATGGGAATGAAACGCGTTGGCTGGAATGTTTTACCTAATGAATTTTAAAAGAAGTTTCAAATAAAGAATTTATATTTTCTCACCTACACTGGTCTACCTGGACTGCTTAAGCTGCGCACCCTCGTTTTTTGTAGTAATGTTCAACGGGCCTTAACGCCCCAGACATGCCGCATCGACTTGCTGGGACACCATAACTATTGAACAGAGAGAGTGAGGCAGCAACTGTCTTCATACGGAACAGTACCTCTGTTGTCCTACTAGGGGGCCGATTCCGATTCGGGCCGGAAATCTCTCCGACCGAGCCGGACCCGGAGAGATATCCGACCGAATCGGACCCGTGCAGCCCGACCGAACGAGTACGATGCGCACGTATGCCATCGGACTCGAGTCGGTCGGACTCCCATTGAAGTCAATGGGAGCCTGTCGTACAACGCGTACGCGGGCTCCCATTGCCTCAATGGGTGCGATGCGGACAAGGGCGCCCCCTATAGCGTGTACGTGGCGAAGCGATTCGCGCCGTACACGCACGGGTAGGGGGACCCATGGGTCCCCCTGTGTGCGACACGCATGGCTACGCGTACAGGGGGTCCGACACGGACCCCCAAAGTACGGCTCCGACTGCTCTTTCGAGCCGGAGTGCGCGGCTCGGTCGGACTGCTCGCGGCGCGCATCGTACTTACCCGGCCGGGGAACGTCTCCATTGCGCGGTGCGAGTCGAGTCCGAGCGAGTCGGTCGGTGCGGTTCGAGCCAGGAACGAGTCGGTCGGAGCGGTCGGGACGCCCGGACGAGTCGGTCGGTGAATTCGCATCGTACTCGCTCGCCCGGACGCACGTACGACCGGTCGGAATAGAGCTCCGAATCGGATCCGGTTAAGCCGAATCCGATTCGGAGCCCTACCGGCCGAGATCGGAATCGGCCCCTACGTCTGTGGGTGAAAGGTAAGACCAGCTAATAAACTCGTATAGGCTCCTTTGGTGTTGAGATTAGCTTAGTTAGAGGCAAGAAGGGAGGGCTTGTTGAATAAACTCTAAATCACCATTAAAATGTTGCATTTCATTCAAACATTTTGTTTATTAGCCACTATTGTTTGCACTATTTTGTTTGTTTTTAATAGTTACACCTCTACACATTATATGGCTTGGAGTAGGGTTTTGATTTTAATACAAGCCATACAATTATATTCTTAGTGTATATTTGCGAGGGTGGACCCTGCTAATACTAAGTACTCCTGTGAGTCTCACCGGACTGATCATTGCCCAGAAATGCAACATACTCATGTAATACGCAGTTGTTTCGTGAGTTACAGTCCACTGGCTTCTCAACACATATTGTCAAGTCAAATAGCTTTATTTCGATAACAAGTATCATAAAAGCATCAGACGATCCTTTATAAAAATACAATCTATACAGATAAAAATTTTCATAATAAAACATGACAAATACATGTGATCAAATTGGTCAAGACATGGTAGCAGTTATTTCATCATAGTTAAAATATTTCGTGTTTTGGATAAAAGCAGCGGTTTAAAATTATAATTAAAAAGAATAGTACTCAATATACCTTGTATAAGTGGCAGTGCATAAACGTTAATTCAAGTGATATTTGATCGTTCATCTTAGGCTTTATTGTATTCAACATGGGGCTTGTGATGTAAAATTAAGTCGCCCTTCGTAAGGCTCTATGCCTGATTATCCAGGCACGGCTTAAAAACTTGGCAACTCCGCAAACAAAGAGGGTTCTTGCATCAGATTTTATGATACGTAGAGCAACGCGATGATCAAGAGTACCTAGTTGTTTGCAGATTGGCTTGAGCCATCTAGACCTCGCCTTTTTATACGCTGGACATGCAAACATAAGGTGGGCGAAACTCTCTTTCGGTGCCCTACAGCAAGGACAGTCTTCTGTAGTCTGTTTTGGGGGGCGCCATTTAGCAGTAAATACATGAACTGGGAGCGATCCAAATCTAAATTGGCTGTAGAGCGCCCTATCTCTTTGTATCTGGATTGTATCCAAATATGGTTCAAGGCTTCTAGATTGTTTGTGCTGGAAAAATTCTTCCGTTAGCCTTCCCATATTTGGATTACTGAGCTCCCGGGCGTCAATCCAGTCCCAATAGATGCGTTTGAGCTCTGCCTTGCTCGGGGGATTTTGGTTATCCCAGGAATCCTTAAGGCCGAGAGTTGTCATTAGTTTCTTAACGTTAGTAATCCATTTAACCCCATGGTTGACATCTAAACTCATTACTTCTGTAAGCGCTTTAGCATAATTCGTGAGTTCAGAAGTCCTCCTAAGGCGAGCCCAAAAGAGCAGTGGTCGGAGTTTAGCAATATCGCCAAAGGAGCGCCTGCCCATGTCGTACATCAAGGGAGTTGCACACAAAGTAAGACAAGATTCCATTTTGCCAGTGGCGTAACGAAACTTGAGGGGGGCCCCCCTGCAAGGTATGTGGACTCAGTCAGGAACTCTCCGGCCGGAGTACTGTGCTGAGGGGCCCCTGGAGGTTGGGGGCCCCCGCACCGCGGGGGCTGCTGGGGCCTGTGTTACACCCCTACTAAAAGTAGTCCATCCTCACACGACACCCCAAGATAAACATCGAATGCTAACTGTCTGCATTCCACTTGGCAAGCTTGGCACCTGCAGAAGACAGTCCTACACAGGGAACACTTTTTGTGAGCATTTACAGTTGCTTTTTGGTTTGGCGGATTTTAATATGCATCTACGAGACTGCCCCGGAGTATTGAATAACCCTGGGCTCTTTGCAGCAGGAGTACTGGAGACCGTATAAGGAGACCCAGAGCTGTTATCACATTGATGATATCTGCTTTACATATAATAGCTTGACTCTACACCTACATAGGTGTGTATAAAATATATTTTAAAAAAAATGTTAAATGGCATATGGTCATTGATTCGTAATGCAAATAAAGTATCCAGAGACGGTACAGGATTGGCACCTGACTTCCAAACAAAAGCGTGCTACTTTACAAAGTCCAAATACTTTGAGAAAGTTTTAAGCCCTGCTGGGGTTTTTGCACCTTGCAAGAGCTTTCTTGCCACATTATGCTGAGCGAGTTACGCCCTCATATGAATTAATCACTCCTACGTTTTTCGGGAAAAACTGGATGATAATACATACAGCTATCTTACATGGAGGACAAGCAGACGTGTTAGACAGAAGACGACAAGTTAAACCTAGTAATTAGGGTTGTCTCAAGCACTTGAGACAACACATATGTAGTTTACAATGAGGGACAGATGACTCCTATAGCCACAGGTCACATTTGTATTCAACTGTAGAGGAACAATTTATTACTATTGAGAAAATAATCACTGTAGTTCAGATGACCACGTTGAAGGTGCGCCCTCTTGCACAAATAGTCTTAGTTTCCCTACACTTAGACTAGAAGCAGCTACTAAAGTTAGTTTTCCAAGGCGCATCCTCTACACCTTCAGTGGGTGCAGTGGGAGGCAACTTTAAATGCGACCGATGTGAAGTTTTAGTATGACGCAACACTTTGAATTAAACAATTTCTACGGTACACATAGAACATTCCACAAATCCCAAACATCTTACCCATACAAGAGTACAAGAGCATGTTCTCCATGGACGGCTATAAACAGCCTGCAGTTGGCACTAAAAAATATCCCACAAATTGCACTGCAGCGCAGGGAGTTTGTGAAGACGGGTGACTACAATTGATAAGTGCAGACACATTAAAATATTAGGTGATCCCATTACACAGAGAGCAGAAATACATGCCCTAGGACATACAGTTCAGAAGATTGATCATCACATGCCACATTAATACCTAAATGAAATCAGAGATTCAAAAAGCAAATCGATAAAAAGTAAACATCTTTGAGGAAATGTAGCTGTTCTCCCAGAAAAGCTTCCTTTAGTTCATGTACAACACACCGTGGCCATTAAATCTGAAGGAATTCACACCAAAGGGAACTGTGCAGCAGGCATAGCAAGAAAGCAGTGTAAACCTTTAAGGTAGCTGCTATAACTCAATTACAAACTAAGATCAATGCAAACAGTATGGTGGCAATACAAGCAACACTGAGAGACACAAATCCTCCTAACAGTGTCCCTTCTAAACACTTGTATAGCCTCATCAAAGACATTGTTCCCATGGTTTTCATACGGCTATCGGCATATACTTAATGAATAAGCGGGATTATGTTAGTCAGGGCAGCTCACAAAGGGGTAGCTTCGGCTCACGCTGGCATCAGTGCTACTGATAATAAACATCTGTTATTCAGCGCCTTGATACCCTTCTGGGTGAATGGGCGCTTTACAAATACACGTTATGTTACTGTATCTGTGCTACGCCAATGTTATTGGGTACCATATTTATGAAAGTTGCCAAGGGTATGCCCGGATATGGTTCCCGTGCTCACTGTGCCACTGGAACTAATCTACAGCCGACTGAGGAACCCCAATCAGGGCAAAGCAGGTCTTGGGTTGCTTGTGTTCCAGTTCAGGGAAGACTTGACCTGGTAGTTCAGTCTAGACTGTTCCCATTAGGAGGAGACTCAAGACTGATTTGCATATGGCTGGGACCAAACTGATGTGGCATGGTGGGCAAATTAATGATGGGCTGGATTGCTACTCCGGTAGATTGCCAGTGGTTAGACTTATTGCCAGCATCCTTTTGTGTGTTTCATGAACTCTTAGGTCTTCACATCCATGTAAGCTCAGACACCCAGGTTCAGATGTTCTAGGATGGGTCGATGCTCTTTTCAGTTCTTATGATTTAGGAGTAGAATCTCCTCCCATTGAAGCTGCACTGCATTAACAATGAGAATCTATTCTAAGAAGGCTCTTATAACATGTTTATTGCATCTCGCTGGCATGCAGGGGCTGGGTGCCTCATGCTTTGTTTAGTGCCGGGACACTCCCTGGAGAAGCTGGCACACTGTTTATTGCATCATCCACTCATTCATCTATACCCCTCACAGTCCAACATTTCATCCAATGTAACTTTAATTGTAGTCTGAATAGTAAATCTACACCCCTCGAAGTCCAACTATTTCCCCAGTACGGCTTAGCTTGGAGTAGGCATAGTAAATATACACCACTTGTGGTCTACTACTTACCTCAAAGTGTTTTAGATTGGAGTGGGAATGATAAATCTACACACCTCAAAGTCCACAATTTTCCCCAATGTGGCATAGACTGGAGTGGGATAGTACATCTAAACCCCTTAAACTCCAGCATTTTCCCCAATGTGACTTAGATTGGAATGGGAAGAGTAAATCACTCAACGTCCACCAGTTTCCCCAACTTGGCTTAGTTTAGAGTGGAAATAGTAAGTCTATCCCCCTTGAAGTCCAACAATCCCAAAGTGGCTTCTATTAAAGTGGCAATAGATATTCTATGCCTATTACAATTGCAGTCTTCTTATGTTGTGGTTTGTAGATGTGTGGGTAAAATACAACATTTGTACTCATACATTTTACATTACATTTGTGAAATTGAATTCAAGTTTAAATAATGCAAATAGGGCCACAAACTGAATAGAGTGGGTATGTTGCCTGTTAGATAAGCCTAGTAGGATATGTGCCAGGAATTGTGGAATGTCAGTGGAGAATATATTATTGATACTGTTCAGGACCTCCTGCCAGTCGTGTTGTAGCTTTGGTGATCTCCATAGTAAGTGTGTAGGTGTGTGTAGGTGTTTGTAGGTGTTTTGAGCTAAGGAACAATGATGGATTCAACCCAGATCTGTGACTGGGGATGAGTGTCTGAAAAGTTTCAGTGCTCCGTCCATCATCTCCTTGTGTTTGCTTTGTTTGCCCTAAGTTGGCAGGGTATGCCCAGACGTGGGTCCCTTGCTCACTTTGCCACTGGATTCAAGCTAGCCTGGCTGATGAGGGGTGGGACCCCGAAACCGGTCCCAGGATGCTTTTTTCCGATCCAGGGAAGACCTGGCTTGGCAGTTCGGTCTGGACTGTTCCCATGAGGCACAGGGTCAAGACTGATTTGCTTACGGCTGGGTCTGAACTGGGGTGGCGAAGTTAGCTAAAGAACGATGATGGATTCAACCCAGATCTGTGACTGGGGGTGAGTGTCTGAAACGTTTCAGTACTTTGCCCATCATCTCCTTGTGTTTGCTTTGTTTGCCCTAAGTTGGCAGGGTATGCCCAGACGTGGGTCCCTTGCTCACTTTGCCACTGGATTCAAGCTCACCTGGCTGATGAGGGGTGTTAGCCCGAAACCGGTCCCAGGATGCTTTATTCCGGTCCAGGTAAGACCTGGCTTTGCAGTTCGGTCTGGACTGTTCCCATGAGGCACAGGGTCAAGACTGATTTGCATATGGCTCGGTCTGAACTGGGGTGGCGAAGTGAGCTAAAGAACGATGATGGATTCAACCCAGATCTGTGACTGGGGGTGAGTGTCTGAAAAGTTTCAGTGCTCCATCCATCATCTCCTTGTGTTTGATTCTTAAGTGTCCCAGTATGGATTATATCAAGATAAGCGATGATGTTGGGTAGAGGGTGAGGGTGAGGGGAATATAAAATTGTGTAGAATTGTTGAAAGGCCTCACCAATCCCATTATTTCCATTTGTCGCATCTCCTTGGTCATAGGTGATTTGATATTCAGTGCCCCTCTGAATCTTGGCTCTCAGCTTACAGGCCAGGAGTTTACCAGCATTGTTCCCTCCTTTGTAGTAGTGTTGGCGAATACACTGCATAGCATAAAATGCCCTATCCAGGTCTAGGGCCTTGAGCTGTTGTTGAATTTGTTGTTGAGTTTGTGAGAGCTGGCGGCATGATGTCTTTTGGATTTTCACTCTGGATAGTGTTAAACAGGGGCTGAATGAAAACATTGTTTGGAATGTGACTGGCAGTCGGCAAAGGTAATCTCATTATTGCCCTATACGCGGTACGATATTTATCTTCCTCGCTTTTGAAGGGGTTCATCACCCCATATACCATATGCAAATTACCCACTAAGCTCCAGGGCTGCACTATGTCATCACATCATTGGGGGTCTATCATTACTACTGATAGACCCCACACTTATCGGCGGATGGAAGGAGAATTGTTGTTATTCTCAT
This sequence comes from Calotriton arnoldi, assembly GCA_963921515.1. Lineage (NCBI taxonomy): Eukaryota > Metazoa > Chordata > Amphibia > Caudata > Salamandridae > Calotriton > Calotriton arnoldi. The sequence goes on from CAWUFW010001440.1 coordinate 358,182, forward strand.
TGGTCTAGCGGGCGGTATATCATAAGTACCATCAGTTTCTGACCTCATGGACTCCCTTAGTGGGTTTCATACCTTATGTACCCACAACATTAAAACGTATGTATCCTTTTGGATAGCATAAGGCTATTTACCATATTTGAAAATATCTGGGATCGACGTATATTAACTTTTGGATTTTTGATAAATTTTGCCCACTAGCCGCTTTTTTCTTCCCTTTTTTTTTTTATTTGTATTTCTACTTCGTAGATTTGTTGGAACACAAGAAGTACGCTTCATCATTTCATTGTGGCGTCTACGTATGTTGGTTGAGTTTTCCTCAATATTCTTTCAATACGAATTGAAGGGGGGAACTTTGTCTATTTTACCATCCAAATATGGCGCTTAGACTCGCACCTTGAGTTTCACTGTTAGTCTCTGCCATGTGTCACATGACGGAGCGCATTTACGTGTTAAAATGAGGTGGGATACTATTCTAATATGGCGCCCAAACTCGGTCTTTGAGTCCTGTCTCAGTTTCTATTATGTATCACATGACTGAGCCCATTTACGCGCTAACATGAATTAGGATCCTAATAAAAGTTTGACTGCTACGTGTTGGCGTCCATCGTGTGAGGTCATCGGAAGGAATCCACGCTGTCGATCTACAAACGACTTTGCGGAAAAGCACTCAGGTAAACTTGGACTTAGTCCTGAGAACCCTGCTTGTAGGAATATCGGCGCCGGTATCCCTGGCATTTGAGGTAGTTGGTCCCTTCTTTTCCTCGGATCACTCGAGCGCAATGTTTTGAGTATTTACGCCCGTTTTCTCAAGCTGTTCCTTATGCAAGAGAAACTTCTTAGAACAGGCAAAGACAAATCTGGGTGCACTGACTAAAAGGTGTTTTACGTGTGTTTTGTCTGGGAACAGATCATTATAATTGCTTAACCATACTTCCTCCACGTTGGATAAAATATACCTCGCATTAGTGTATTCACTGAACAAGGCTGTTTAACACTATGATAGCAATCTCGATATCTCCCTTTCCAGTAGAGAGATATTGCTGGCAATAACATTTGTGGATACTAATAACATATTCCATCTGTTTCTAGTGTAGATACTCGGTTCACCAACAGTGACATTTTTTTATTTATATTGTTTTTTATAGAACTTTCCAGCTTTGACTTCGAATTTCTGGTATAATAAGAATGGAATAAATACGAAAGTGTTTGGATGACATATGACCTGGATATAGTCATTTGCTTAAATAATAGTTGGAGATTATCCAGCAGGTAGGTCTCTATTTGTGGCCCTCATATACAAGTTGCCACATGAACACTTACTCTTGACATCAGTGATTAACTGGTCATTTTTATTCTTAGGACATTTCCAACTTGTGGACATATATTATTAAAATAACATCCCTCTAAGAAACAGTCAACATAAGATGTGTTGGGGTAAGATATGACCTTATTTCCTTTTATACAAAATAAATTCAAGTGTATGTTTGAGGACATCTTTTAAAAAAATCTTTTTGTACCTCACACCCTTGTAGAATGAATATACCCAGTATTTACAAGGATATTATTTGATATCGATCATCAATGGCCCTACAGGCTGCCTTTTATACTTCTTTCTTGCACAAGAACTAGTAAGTGGCTTTATAAGAGCTCATCTCCCTAACTATGTGGCAAACTACTTTAATAAATGAAGAGAACACGTGGTGGACTCCTATCCTGTCTGTTCTAAATATGGACCTTTCCACTTCTTTTGATGTGGGTTTCTTCTGCTCTTAAGTGAGTAGTACACACTCTCTTTCCTTTATGATCAATGCAGCTGTCTATTGATGTTTGGTGATTTTTACGAATTTAATTACTGGTGTCCTCGTTAGTGAGTATGGGGAGCAATAAGAATAAGTCATCTTGCATTGTTTCAAATTTGCACAAGTTTCGGTGTCTTTTTGGCAGGGATATTCACTTACAGTTCTAGCACTAATAGATTTTGTATTATAAGTTGCTATTAAGGTCCAATTGATTAATTTAGCCATTATTATTGGGCGCTAAACATAATGTGCTTATACTTTGCAGGTTCCCCCTGGGTGTTTTTTTGTGTGTCATCCCGTTATCTGGTTAAGGTCCTGATGAAGGTGGTGCCATCATTCTTTTAGCCACCGAAACGCACGTCGACCAAAGCTATTTAGACCTTGCTGTTCGCAGTTCATGTTATTGGTCTTAGAGATATTGTTATCTGTTGTCTCTCACTTTCCAGATACATTCTAAACATTAGCATGTATGAGTATGTATGTGGTTGTATGTGTATAGCACAGTATGAATGATATATTTTTCTTTTTCTTTCTCTTTTCATGATCTTACATTCAGGGGTATTATTATTCTGAATATGTTTTACATTTTATATTTGATGAAATTGTTATGTTTAAGTGTATGTAAATGCTTGAAATAATATTTTTATACTCTCAAAGAAATAATAAAATAAAAAAAGTAAGGAAATCTTTGAAATTGAAAAGAATTAAATAAAAATTTTAAAAAAATTAAATACATTTGTTTTTTCTTGAATTTTTGTTGGTGTTTTAGCACATTCATGTTAGCCCATGTTGAAAAGTAGCCAAGAGATTGGATAAAACAAGATAGGTCATGAGGGAGCTTCTTTATATTGTGTCATTGTTTTCCCCTCTTCTCCCTGACCTTAAATTATTTTTCCTAGAGGGGTCCCCCTATATAGCATTAGCATTCACGGTTGTTCAACTGTGGGGATTGTGACATTTCACATTGTTCTATATTTTGATTGGACCTTGTTGACAACACTTATCTTTCATTCTTTCCCTTACTGTTTTTTACTGGCTCTATCTAACCACATTGTTAATATTCTTGTTGTACTCCTTTGGATTTGAGTCTCTACCTGTGGATTACATTATTCCACATAGGCCACATATCCTCCTCACCATTTTGCTAGTATAGTCAATACCTAGCGCTTGGTTGGATAGTTTGTTTAATGGAGGGTCTCAAAACTTTTGGGTTTTCGGATGAAGACTTCTCGACATTGATAGGACAGGCAATATCAGGCAATAATCCATCAACCATACAACATGGAGATAATGGGGAATGGAATAGCCTGCTAAATTTAAGAAAAAAACTAAAGCGCATGGAATCTCATGCGCATTTCATGCTTGAATACTTGCGAGCAGGCGTGATACCCTCAGGCTTGAGGGTTCGCAATGCCCCAGCACTATTTGTTGAAATCCGAAAGTTCCTGGAGCGGTGGTCTCTTATTGCAAACCGCTGCTCCAGGGACTGGATGATTTTAATAATAGAAACAGCGAGAGAGATTATGACTGTTCTGAGTCAAGAAATAGCAGCACTTGAGGACAAATTGAATGCCTCAACAGCTGTTGAAGAAGCAAAAGCTAGATTAGAGAAAACCAACATGGATATGAAAGATTTTGAGATTTACCTAATTAATAAAAAACAGAAAAACTGAAAAAGGACATCAGGTGGTATACCCAAGAGAAGGCATACCCTTACCTGAACCCGTCCTACTATCAAGATTGGAACCAAGGGCCAAATCGACAAGGCAATACAAATGACTTTAGGAGAAGAGTCATAAACTTCTCTGATACATATTCATCAGATTCTGACAATGAAAATCCACAAGATATGGGAGGGGCTTCATATAACCCCAGATCCTATAGGGGTGGACGAACGGCACAACAATCTTTCTCTGGTCAATCTTTTTCAGGTCAGTCTTCTTTTTATCGAGAGGCCAACACAGAGGGAGAAACAACAGGTGGGTACCAGACAGGAGGGAACAACAACAGATGGCCCCACAACATCCACAACCGTATATGAAGACACGCAACCAACAGTATTGGCGCTAGATGGAACAACTAGCGAAGGTGACTCTGTGCATGTGGACACTCTACCTATTTTCAATCTGTCCTCAGTCAAAGTTTCTACTGAGGAACATGCTGTTCTGAGTCGTGGCCTCTCCTTTGTTCCGAGCACCCGTCTTGACTCTTTTAAACTACATGAAGATCTATTTGCTTTCTTCAGGAAGGTGAGATTAAAAAAAAAAATTCTAGACAGACCAATGGATCCTAATGAGGATAATTTATCGAATTGTAAACCTCCTCACACTTTACACCTACCTTGGATATGGTAGGTTCTGAAGTTAACATCTTTGAGCAAAATGTTATTAAGGAAATAGCACGTATCGTCAAATATCCCTCCACCACACGGAGTAACTTGTCTCAGTTAGACAATGTGGCTCTTAATAAGATCAAATTCAATCATGATCTTGTTATTAAACCCTGTGATAAAGGTGGGGGATAGTTGTTATGAATAAATCTGATTACGATGAGAAGATCTCAGATATGCTAGCAATCCCGGAACATTATAGAAAATCTCATCCGAGAGAGCTTGCTAAACTGAATAACACTATTCAAGAAGTGACACATAGAGCATTAGATTGTGGACTCATCTGTGATGAGGAATTTATCTTCTTAAATAAATCTTGCCCCAAAGTTCCAGCATTATATGGGGTTCCAAAAACCCACAAGAATGTATCTAACCCTCCACTGCGTCCTATCATTTCTACCATTGGCTCAAGTACAGAGCCTCTCTCAAAATATGTTGACTCCTATCTATGCCCCCTTATTCAAAATTATGCCTCCTACATACGCGACACGGGTGACATCATTAACAAAATCGAAGGTATGACATTTGACCCTCACACTGAGGTACTTGTAACACTTGACATTGAGGCGTTGTACACCAACATTCCTCAATGTCGGGCGTTACAGGCAGTGGCGTCCCTTCTTCAGAGGTCCCCTGGTGATAGACCTGATAGTTTCATTCTTGAATGCTTGGAGATAGTTTTGATGAGCAATTTTTTTGAATTCAATTGTCTCATTTACCAACAAGTGAAGGGCACTAGCATGGGGGCTTCTTGTGCTCCGAGCGTAGCTAATGCATATATGGGTGAGTGGGAGCTCACAAATGTATTCAATGAAGCAGCCCCTTTCTTTGAAAATGTGTGTACCTGGAAACGCTTCATTGATGACATTTTCTTCATTTGGAAGGGGGAAATGGACACATTACAAGAGTATATTTTTTGGCTCAATGCAAGTGATGACAATCTTAAGTTCACTGCCAAATTTAGTTCCAACAAAGTTGAATTTCTGGACAATGAGATCTTTGGACTTAATAACATACTACAAGTCAGCTTATTCAGGAAACCTACAGCCAAAAATACCATACTGCAATACCAGAGTTTCCATCCCACTTGTCAAAAAGACTCAATCCCCTTTGGGGAATTCTTACGGGTGCGCCGCAATTGTACCAATATGGATGATTATCACATTCATGGAGATGCCCTTAAACAACGACTAATAGCTAGGGGTTACCCGCACAGACTCGTGAGACATGCATTTAAGAGGGCGAAGTATTATAATCGAGATGCCCTCCTTCAAGGAACACAACGCCCTATTCGAGACCAAGTCACATGCATTATCAATCATTCACAACTAAATTATAAGATCAAAAATGTTATACACAAAAATTGGAAGATTCTAAATGTCAATGAAAACAATTCTCAGCTTCCACCACCATTGGTAACTTATCGAAGAAATCGCAACCTGCTTGATATTTTGGTACACACTAGACCTTTACCAGCCAGTGTCCAGCGTCAAACCACCATTTCAGGTCTCCCTATGGTTTTAGGCAATCATAAATGCGGGTCATGTCACGCCTGTGACACGGCCATTATTACGGAGTCTCTTACTTACAAAGGACATAAAATCAAGTTAAGAAATCTTACAAACTGCAGAAGTCATAATATCATCTATATGATTTTGTGTCCCTGTGACCTAGCATACATAGGTGAAACAGCGCGGGAATTCCGCATAAGATACAGTGAACACAAATCTGCTATTCGCACCAGGAAAACAACTGCCCCTCTAGTCCAGCATTGTCTTGATAAACAGCACTCAGAAAGGGACCTGAAGTGGTGTGTTTTGGAGAAAGTCAAATGTCAAGCAGGAACATCAGTTGAGACTACCCGTAAAAGAAGGGAAACCTTTTGGATTTTCACTCTGGATAGTGTTAAACAGGGGCTGAATGAAAACATTGTTTGGAATGTGACTGGCAGTCGGCAAAGGTAATCTCATTATTGCCCTATACGCGGTACGATATTTATCTTCCTCGCTTTTGAAGGGGTTCATCACCCCATATACCATATGCAAATTACCCACTAAGCTCCAGGGCTGCACTATGTCATCACATCATTGGGGGTCTATCATTACTACTGATAGACCCCACACTTATCGGCGGATGGAAGGAGAATTGTTGTTATTCTCATTGGTCTAGCGGGCGGTATATCATAAGTACCATCAGTTTCTGACCTCATGGACTCTCTTAGTGGGTTTCATACCTTATGTACCCACAACATTAAAACGTATGTATCCTTTTGGATAGCATAAGGCTATTTACCATATTTAAAAATATCTGGGATCGACGTATATTAACTTTTGGATTTTTGATAAATTTTGCCCACTAGCCGCTTTTTCTTCCTTTTTTTTTTATTTGTATTTCTACTTCGTAGATTTGTTGGAACACAAGAAGTACGCTTCATCATTTCATTGTGGCGTCTACGTATGTTGGTTGAGTTTTCCTCAATATTCTTTCAATACGAATTGAAGGGGGAACTTTGTCTATTTTACCATCCAAATATGGCGCTTAGACTCGCACCTTGAGTTTCACTGTTAGTCTCTGCCATGTGTCACATGACGGAGCGCATTTACGTGTTAAAATGAGGTGGGATACTATTCTAATATGGTGCCCAAACTCGGTCTTTGAGTCCTGTCTCAGTTTCTATTATGTATCACATGACTGAGCCCATTTACGCGCTAACATGAAGTAGGATCCTAATAAAAGTTTGACTGCTACGTGTTGGCGTCCATCGTGTGAGGTCATCGGAAGGAATCCACGCTGTCGATCTACAAACGACTTTGCGGAAAAGCACTCAGGTAAACTTGGACTTAGTCCTGAGAACCCTGCTTGTAGGAATATCGGCGCCGGTATCCCTGGCATTTGAGGTAGTTGGTCCCTTCTTTTCCTCGGATCACTCGAGCGCAATGTTTTGAGTATTTACGCCCGTTTTCTCAAGCTGTTCCTTATGCAGGAGAAACTTCTTAGAACAGGCAAAGACAAATCTGGGTGCACTGACTAAAAGGTGTTTTACGTGTGTTTTGTCTGGGAACAGATCATTATAATTGCTTAACCATACTTCCTCCACATGTTGGATAAAATATACCTCGCATTAGTGTATTCACCGAACAAGGCTGTTTAACACTATGATAGCAATCTCGATATCTCCCTTTCCAGTAGAGAGATATTGCTGGCAATAACATTTGTGGATACTAATAACATATTCCATCTGTTTCTAGTGTAGATACTCGGTTCACCAACAGTGACATTTTTTTATTTATATTGTTTTTTATAGAACTTTCCAGCTTTGACTTCGAATTTCTGGTATAATAAGAATGGAATAAATACGAAAGTGTTTGGATGACATATGACCTGGATATAGTCATTTGCTTAAATAATAGTTGGAGATTATCCAGCAGGTAGGTCTCTATTTGTGGCCCTCATATACAAGTTGCCACATGAACACTTACTCTTGACATCAGTGATTAACTGGTCATTTTTATTCTTAGGACATTTCCAACTTGTGGACATATATTATTAAAATAACATCCCTCTAAGAAACAGTGAACATAAGATGTGTTGGGGTAAGATATGACCTTATTTCCTTTTATACAAAATAAATTCGGGTGTATGTTTGAGGACATCTTTTAAAAAAAATCTTTTTGTACCTCACACCCTTGTAGTATGAATATACCCAGTATTTACAAGGATATTATTTGATATCGATCATCAATGGCCCTACAGGCTGCCTTTTATACTTCTTTCTTGCACAAGAACTAGTAAGTGGCTTTATAAGAGCTCATCTCCCTAACTATGTGGCAAACTACTTTAATAAATGAAGAGAACACGTGGTGGACTCCTATCCTGTCTGTTCTAAATATGGACTTTCCACTTCTTTTGATGTGGGTTTCTTCTGCTCTTAAGTGAGTAGTACACACTGTCTCTCTTTCCTTTATGATCAATGCAGCTGTCTATTGATGTTTGGTGATTTTTACGAATTTAATTACTGGTGTCCTCGTTAGTGAGTATGGGGAGCAATAAGAATAAGTCATCTTGCATTGTTTCAAATTTGCACAAGTTTCGGTGTCTTTTTTGGCAGGGATATTCACTTACAGTTCTAGCACTAATAGATTTTGTATTATAAGTTGCTATTAAGGTCCAATTGATTAATTTAGCCATTATTATTGGGCGCTAAACATAATGTGCTTATGCTTTGCAGGTTCCCCCTGGGTGTTTTTTTGTGTGTCATCCCGTTATCTGGTTAAGGTCCTGATGAAGGTGGTGCCATCATTCTTTTAGCCACCGAAACGCGCGTCGACCAAAGCTATTTAGACCTTGCTGTTCGCAGTTCATGTTATTGGTCTTAGAGATATTGTTATCTGTTGTCTCTCACTTTCCAGATACATTCTAAACATTAGCATGTATGAGTATGTATGTGGTTGTATGTGTATAGCACAGTATGAATGATATATTTTTCTTCTTTCTCTTTTCATGATCTTACATTCAGGGGTATTATTATTCTGAATATGTTTTACATTTTATATTTGATGAAATTGTTATGTTTAAGTGTATGTAAATGCTTGAAATAATATTTTTATGCTCTCAAAGAAATAATAAAATAAAAAAAAGTAAGGAAATCTTTGAAATTGAAAAGAATTAAATAAAAATTTTAAAAAAATTAAATACATTTGTTTTTTCTTGAATTTTTGTTGGTGTTTTAGCACATTCATGTTAGCCCATGTTGAAAAGTAGCCAAGAGATTGGATAAAACAAGATAGGTCATGAGGGAGCTTCTTTATATTGTGTCATTGTTTTCCCCTCTTCTCCCTGACCTTAAATTATTTTTCCTAGAGGGGGTCCCCCTATATAGCATTAGCATTCACGGTTGTTCAACTGTGGGATTGTGAGATTGTGACATTTCACATTGTTCTATATTTTGATTGGACCTTGTTGACAACACTTATCTTTCATTCTTTCCCTTACTGTTTTTTACTGGCTCTATCTAACCACATTGTTAATATTCTTGTTGTACTCCTTTGGATTTGAGTCTCTACCTGTGGATTACATTATTCCACATAGGCCACATATCCTCCTCACCATTTTGCTAGTATAGTCAATACCTAGCGCTTGGTTGGATAGTTTGTTTAATGGAGGGTCTCAAAACTTTTGGGTTTTCGGATGAAGACTTCTCGACATTGATAGGACAGGCAATATCAGGCAATAATCCATCAACCATACAACATGGAGATAATGGGGAATGGAATAGCCTGCTAAATTTAAGAAAAAAACTAAAGCGCATGGAATCTCATGCGCATTTCATGCTTGAATACTTGCGAGCAGGCGTGATACCCTCAGGCTTGAGGGTTCGCAATGCCCCAGCACTATTTGTTGAAATCCGAAAGTTCCTGGAGCGGTGGTCTCTTATTGCAAACCGCTGCTCCAGGGACTGGATGATTTTAATAATAGAAACAGCGAGAGAGATTATGACTGTTCTGAGTCAAGAAATAGCAGCACTTGAGGACAAATTGAATGCCTCAACAGCTGTTGAAGAAGCAAAAGCTAGATTAGAGAAAACCAACATGGATATGAAAGATTTTGAGATTTACCTAATTAATAAAAAAACAGAAAAACTGAAAAAGGACATCAGGTGGTATACCCAAGAGAAGGCATACCCTTACCTGAACCCGTCCTACTATCAAGATTGGAACCAAGGGCCAAATCGACAAGGCAATACAAATGACTTTAGGAGAAGAGTCATAAACTTCTCTGATACATATTCATCAGATTCTGACAATGAAAATCCCCAAGATATGGGAGGGGCTTCATATAACCCCAGATCCTATAGGGGTGGACGAACGGCACAACAATCTTTCTCTGGTCAATCTTTTTCAGGTCAGTCTTCTTTTTTATCGAGAGGCCAACACAGAGGGAGAAACAACAGGTGGGTACCAGACAGGAGGGAACAACAACAGATGGCCCCACAACATCCACAACCGTATATGAAGACACGCAACCAACAGTATTGGCGCTAGATGGAACAACTAGCGAAGGTGACTCTGTGCATGTGGACACTCTACCTATTTTCAATCTGTCCTCAGTCAAAGTTTCTACTGAGGAACATGCTGTTCTGAGTCGTGGCCTCTCCTTTGTTCCGAGCACCCGTCTTGACTCTTTTAAACTACATGAAGATCTATTTGCTTTCTTCAGGAAGGTGAGATTAAAAAAAAAATTCTAGACAGACCAATGGATAATTTATCGAATTGTAAACCTCCCTCACACTTTACACCTACCTTGGATATGGTAGGTTCTGAAGTTAACATCTTTGAGCAAAATGTTATTAAGGAAATAGCACGTATCGTCAAATATCCCTCCACCACACGGAGTAACTTGTCTCAGTTAGACAATGTGGCTCTTAATAAGATCAAATTCAATCATGATCTTGTTATTAAACCCTGTGATAAAGGTGGGGGGATAGTTGTTATGAATAAATCTGATTACGATGAGAAGATCTCAGATATGCTAGCAATCCCGGAACATTATAGAAAATCTCATCCGAGAGAGCTTGCTAAACTGAATAACACTATTCAAGAAGTGACACATAGAGCATTAGATTGTTGACTCATCTGTGATGAGGAATTTACCTTCTTAAATAAATCTTGCCCCAAAGTTCCAGCATTATATGGGGTTCCAAAAACCCACAAGAATGTATCTAACCCTCCACTGCGTCCTATCATTTCTACCATTGGCTCAAGTACAGAGCCTCTCTCAAAATATGTTGACTCCTATCTATGCCCCCTTATTCAAAATTATGCCTCCTACATACGCGACACGGGTGACATCATTAACAAAATCGAAGGTATGACATTTGACCCTCACACTGAGGTACTTGTAACACTTGACATTGAGGCGTTGTACACCAACATTCCTCAATGTCGGGCGTTACAGGCAGTGGCGTCCCTTCTTCAGAGGTCCCCTGGTGATAGACCTGATAGTTTCATTCTTGAATGCTTGGAGATAGTTTTGATGAGCAATTTTTTTGAATTCAATTGTCTCATTTACCAACAAGTGAAGGGCACTAGCATGGGGGCTTCTTGTGCTCCGAGCGTAGCTAATGCATATATGGGTGAGTGGGAGCTCACAAATGTATTCAATGAAGCAGCCCCTTTCTTTGAAAATGTGTGTACCTGGAAACGCTTCATTGATGACATTTTCTTCATTTGGAAGGGGAAATGGACACATTACAAGAGTATATTTTTGGCTCAATGCAAGTGATGACAATCTTAAGTTCACTGCCAAATTTAGTTCCAACAAAGTTGAATTTCTGGACAATGAGATCTTTGGACTTAATAACATACTACAAGTCAGCTTATTCAGGAAACCTACAGCCAAAAATACCATACTGCAATACCAGAGTTTCCATCCCACTTGTCAAAAAGACTCAATCCCCTTTGGGGAATTCTTACGGGTGCGCCGCAATTGTACCAATATGGATGATTATCACATTCATGGAGATGCCCTTAAACAACGACTAATAGCTAGGGGTTACCCGCACAGACTCGTGAGACATGCATTTAAGTTTAAGAGGGCGAAGTATTATAATCGAGATGCCCTCCTTCAAGGAACACAACGCCCTATTCGAGACCAAGTCACATGCATTATCAATCATTCACAACTAAATTATAAGATCAAAAATGTTATACACAAAAATTGGAAGATTCTAAATGTCAATGAAAACAATTCTCAGCTTCCACCACCATTGGTAACTTATCGAAGAAATCGCAACCTGCTTGATATTTTGGTACACACTAGACCTTTACCAGCCAGTGTCCAGCGTCAAACCACCATTTCAGGTCTCCCTATGGTTTTAGGCAATCATAAATGCGGGTCATGTCACGCCTGTGACACGGCCATTATTACGGAGTCTCTTACTTACAAAGGACATAAAATCAAGTTAAGAAATCTTACAAACTGCAGAAGTCATAATATCATCTATATGATTTTGTGTCCCTGTGACCTAGCATACATAGGTGAAACAGCGCGGGAATTCCGCATAAGATACAGTGAACACAAATCTGCTATTCGCACCAGGAAAACAACTGCCCCTCTAGTCCAGCATTGTCTTGATAAACAGCACTCAGAAAGGGACCTGAAGTGGTGTGTTTTGGAGAAAGTCAAATGTCAAGCAGGAACATCAGTTGAGACTACCCGTAAAAGAAGGGAAACCTTTTGGATTTTCACTCTGGATAGTGTTAAACAGGGGCTGAATGAAAACATTGTTTGGAATGTGACTGGCAGTCGGCAAAGGTAATCTCATTATTGCCCTATACGCGGTACGATATTTATCTTCCTCGCTTTTGAAGGGGTTCATCACCCCATATACCATATGCAAATTACCCACTAAGCTCCAGGGCTGCACTATGTCATCACATCATAAGGGGGTCTATCATTACTACTGATAGACCCCACACTTATCGGCGGATGGAAGGAGAATTGTTGTTATTCTCATTGGTCTAGCGGGCGGTATATCATAAGTACCATCAGTTTCTGACCTCATGGACTCCCTTAGTGGGTTTCATACCTTATGTACCCACAACATTAAAACGTATGTATCCTTTTGGATAGCATAAGGCTATTTACCATATTTAAAAATATCTGGGATCAACGTATATTAACTTTTGGATTTTTGATAAATTTTGCCCACTAACCGCTTTTTTCTTTCCTTTTTTTTTTTATTTGTATTTCTACTTCGTAGATTTGTTGGAACACAAGAAGTACGCTTCATCATTTCATTGTGGCGTCTACGTATGTTGGTTGAGTTTTCCTCAATATTCTTTCAATACGAATTGAAGGGGGGAACTTTGTCTATTTTACCATCCAAATATGGCGCTTAGACTCGCACCTTGAGTCTCATTGTTAGTCTCTGCCATGTGTCACATGACGGAGCGCATTTACGTGTTAAAATGAGGTGGGATACTATTCTAATATGGCGCCCAAACTCGGTCTTTGAGTCCTGTCTCAGTTTCTATTATGTATCACATGACTGAGCCCATTTACGCGCTAACATGAAGTAGGATCCTAATAAAAGTTTGACTGCTACGTGTTGGCGTCCATCGTGTGAGGTCATCGGAAGGAATCCACGCTGTCGATCTACAAACGACTTTGCGGAAAAGCACTCAGGTAAACTTGAACTTAGTCCTGAGAACCCTGCTTGTAGGAATATCGGCGCCGGTATCCCTGGCATTTGAGGTAGTTGGTCCCTTCTTTTCCTCGGATCACTCGAGCGCAATGTTTTGAGTATTTACGCCCGTTTTCTCAAGCTGTTCCTTATGCAGGAGAAACTTCTTAGAACAGGCAAAGACAAATCTGGGTGCACTGACTAAAAGGTGTTTTACGTGTGTTTTGTCTGGGAACAGATCATTATAATTGCTTAACCATACTTCCTCCACGTTGGATAAAATATACCTCGCATTAGTGTATTCACTGAACAAGGCTGTTTTACACTATGATAGCAATCTCGATATCTCCCTTTCCAGTAGAGAGATATTGCTGGCAATAACATTTGTGGATACTAATAACATATTCCATCTGTTTCTAGTGTAGATACTCGGTTCACCAACAGTGACATTTTTTATTTATATTGTTTTTTATAGATCTTTCCAGCTTTGACTTCGAATTTCTGGTATAATAAGAATGGAATAAATACGAAAGTGTTTGGATGACATATGACCTGGATATAGTCATTTGCTTAAATAATAGTTGGAGATTATCCAGCAGGTAGGTCTCTATTTGTGGCCCTCATATACAAGTTGCCACATGAACACTTACTCTTGACATCAGTGATTAACTGGTCATTTTTATTCTTAGGACATTTCCAACTTATGGACATATATTATTAAAATAACATCCCTCTAAGAAACAGTCAACATAAGATGTGTTGGGGTAAGATATGACCTTATTTCCTTTTATACAAAATAAATTCGGGTGTATGTTTGAGGACATCTTTTAAAAAAAATCTTTTTGTACCTCACACCCTTGTAGAATGAATATACCCAGTATTTACAAGGATATTATTTGATATCGATCATCAATGGCCCTACAGGCTGCCTTTTATACTTCTTTCTTGCACAAGAACTAGTAAGTGGCTTTATAAGAGCTCATCTCCCTAACTATGTGGCAAACTACTTTAATAAATGAAGAGAATACGTGGTGGACTCCTATCCTGTCTGTTCTAAATATGGACCTTTCCACTTCTTTTGATGTGGGTTTCTTCTGCTCTTAAGTGAGTAGTACACACTGTCTCTCTTTCCTTTATGATCAATGCAGCTGTCTATTGATGTTTGGTGATTTTTACGAATTTAATTACTGGTGTCCTCGTTAGTGAGTATGGGGAGCAATAAGAATAAGTCATCTTGCATTGTTTCAAATTTGCACAAGTTTCGGTGTCTTTTTTGGCAGGGATATTCACTTAGTTCTAGCACTAATAGATTTTGTATTATAAGTTGCTATTAAGGTCCAATTGATTAATTTAGCCATTATTATTGGGCGCTAAACATAATGTGCTTATACTTTGCAGGTTCCCCCTGGGTGTTTTTTTCTGTGTCATCCCGTTATCTGGTTAAGGTCCTGATGAAGGTGGTGCCATCATTCTTTTAGCCACCGAAACGCGCGTCGACCAAAGCTATTTAGACCTTGCTGTTCGCAGTTCATGTTATTGGTCTTAGAGATATTGTTATCTGTTGTCTCTCACTTTCCAGATACATTCTAAACATTAGCATGTATGAGTATGTATGTGGTTGTATGTGTATAGCACAGTATGAATGATATATTTTTCTTTTTCTTTTTCTTTCTCTTTTCATGATCTTACATTCAGGGGTATTATTATTCTGAATATGTTTTACATTTTATATTTGATGAAATTGTTATGTTTAAGTGTATGTAAATGCTTGAAATACTATTTTTATACTCTCAAAGAAATAATAAAATAAAAAAAGTAAGGAAATCTTTGAAATTGAAAAGAATTAAATAAAAATTAAAAAAAATTAAATACATTTATGTTTTTTCTTGAATTTTTGTTGGTGTTTTAGCACATTCATGTTAGCCCATGTTGAAAAGTAGCCAAGAGATTGGATAAAACAAGATAGGTCACGAGGGAGCTTCTTTATATTGTGGCATGATGTCCAAATGCCTTTGAGTTTGTGTTGTGCTGCCAGTTCCTTAACTCTGTCTTTTATTTCTTGCCTTTTATCTCGCCTTTTAGCATAATATTTGGCTGAAAGTGAAATCAGTTCCCTTAGACTTAAGGTCATCCCACAGGGTCGCAACGTGGGGCATCGAGCCCTCATTCTTCTTCAGAATGTTTGGGTTTCTGCAGAATGTTGGGGATTCTCTCCCCCATTGTGGTTAGTTGGTCCCTATTATTTTCCATGCAGGGAAAATCTGTGTTTTGTAATGATGTAAGTGCACTCAAATCAGATGGATGTGCCTGCGCATCTGCCCAGGGTGGGCTGTGGGTCTGGTCCCTGAGGGTGCGAATACTCGCCTCTCAATGATTTACACCTTCCAGCTCATATGTACTTGCAGACGCCTCCACAGATTTGCTTATTGTTCAGCATCGAGTTACTTGAGGCTTACCACTGGATATGCTCTTTTGGATGTGTTCTGCCTAGCCTTCTGTGGGGCCCCTCTCCTTTTGATTTTCCAGAGTAAGGGATGATAGCTCTGGGTCATATACAAGGCAAGTCCGGGATCAGGATGGGAAGAGTGCAAGGTATGCCCTCTTGCATTGTCCACCTTCCGTCCTAGAGGCTCAAGCTCAGAGATTCACCTACCAGCGTGTCTATCCAGTCCCCTTTCTCCTATATTTGGGTACGCTTGTTTGTACCAGGGGGAAATCTTGCTTGACTTCCTCTCATTACTTCTATGTGTAGGTAGTCCATAGGATGAAGCTGCATTTTATAAGTCTCACGGCAAGGACAAGGATCATTGTCCTCTGGGTGGGTGCTGTATGATATGCCCTCCGATGTCATGTCGTTCGTCTATTCCCCTGTTGGATCCAATACAGTAGCACATTGTCAGATGTGATAGTTCTAGTCCCCCAGGTCATATTGGGCTTTGCTTGTTTTATGTCGGCTATGAGCCCAGGAAGATCCTGAAATCCTCCATCACTGCAGCCTCCTTCTTTAAGGACTGGAAACACGCTGAAGTGAGACCCCTCCTGAAAATACCATTTGCCGACCCAGCCGAATTGAAGAACTACCAGCCCATCTTTTTGCTCCCTTATTCAGAAAAAGTAATTGACTGTCATGCAGGCCCTCATCACCATCAGACTGGACTACGGAAACACGCTCTACATAGGAATCACTGCACACCTCCTGAAAAGACTCCAGACAATACAGAACTCAGCAGCAAGACTTATACTCGACCTCCTCAGAAGGACTCACATCACACCACATCTCAAGAAACTACACTGGCTCTCGACTCAGAAGAGATGCCAGTTCAAGATGTTGACCCACGCCTACAAGGCCCTGCACAATGAAGGACCAGCATACATCAACAAACTCCTGACCCTCCACCAACCGACCAGACATCTTTGATCAGCTTCCCTCTCCCTCGCAGACCCCTCTCGGATACGTCGAACCAACAGCAGAGGACACTCCTTCTCGCACCTAGCAACCAAGGCTTGGAACAACCTCCCCTAGCACCTCAGGATCGCACTGTCGCTCAAGAAATTCAGAAGAAAATTAAGGACCTGGATGTTTGAATGATCAAACCTCCATGCAGCAGCAAACAAGCTCCAGCACCTCGAGACCCTCATGGGTGATTTGTCGTGCTCTATAAATGTCTGATTGATTGATCAGTTTATGAATGGATGCTGCAGCAGTACGGCATCTGGCAGGACCATGTGCGATAATCTGGGGCGAAGACCTCTCTGAATCACTGGCCACTTCATGGGGCTTTTATAGTATTGGCTCCTGACCTTTACCCTACATTAGGGAATTTCCATTTAATTCCAGATATAACCACTGTGAACCAGTATGAACCAGTGTGAACCAGTGTGAACCAGTATGGCAGTTCAAGATAAACTGATACAAACCAGTATGAGATAAGTAAGTCATTTCAGACTACACTGTCTGACTTTGAAACATAGATAACAGTGAACTTGTCTCAAACTTATGTCACCTTAGGTGCTTGTCAAAGTCATTGTCTGTATGATCTGACACATTCACGGATTCCTCAAAAAATAAGGACATGACCACTGACCTGGTCAGTGTGACTGCTCTCCCCCGCGCAGCTCCACCACTAAGTGCTGCCCCCTGAGCTTCGTTACAGGGTGCTCGAGGCCCGCCTCCACCTGCAGGCTCCTGCCTGCGCCTCATTCCTGATGGCCCAGTGGAAGAGCACTCTGCTCTTCTGCTGTTCTGCCTCGCTTTGCTTTTTTCTGTGCCCTTTTTTCTCTTTTCTCACTTTGCTCTCTTTTCTCTCCTTTTTCTCTTTTCCCTCTTCTCTCTCTCTGTTCTCTTCCCCCTCGTGCTCCCTGCGTTGTCCATGCCGCTGCTTTCCCCGCAGCCCCTCCCCCCTCCAGTGTGTCCTTCCTGCTCCCGCCTCCCAACTGACCGCCCTCCCTCTGAACCCTACTTAATGACAGGCCGCGTGTGAAGGTGTGCCAAAGGCAAGCCCTTCTGCGCCTGTCCGCGGCCCTCCATGCTCTCAACCTCGGAGGCATCAACAATTGCCAGCTTTCAACGCCGAGCAACACCCAAGGCCCGATCTCCTGTTGACACTGCCGCTGCACCTTCACTCACCTCCGGACCCCAGCAGGAGCCCCCAGCCTACCAGACATCACCGCTCACAAACCACACAACTGCATTCTCCTCAATGTGCGCTCCCTACACAAGCACGCCATAGAAATCTGGGACCTCCTCAACACCCATTCGCCCGACGTCGCCTTCCTGTAGTTGCCCTGCCATAACCTGCATTAGAAAAGTATTTTGTACCTTTCCTTTTTTTATTTTTTTATTTATTCAATTCATAGCAAGTAAATCAATCTTGATCAATTACATAAATAATTTTAAATACCCACTAACAAAAATCATAAAAATTTAACAAATTTACATTATAGGGGCTATATCTTGCACAATAGACGCATACCGATTTGACATCAGAAAAAGACAAGTAAGCAGTCGTCGAGTTGAATACATCTCTCAATCCATATGTTCTATCATTGGCCCCCATATCTGAACCCCCCAATGTTTTCCTCTTCAATGATTTCAAACAATAAAGACTATGGGGCAGATGTATCAAGGATTGCATTTGCGATTCCTTAATAGCGAATTTTAGCGAATTGCTATTAAGGAATCTCAAAATGCTATGTATGTAGGAATCGCAATAATAATTGTGATTCCTTAATATTCCTTAATTGCGAATTGCAAATTGCGATTCGCAATTAAGGAATACCTTCTCATTCATTCCTATGGGCGTAGAGGCCCATAGGAATGAATGGGAAGACATTCTCAATTTGCGAATCGCAATTAGAGAATCGCAAATTGAGAATGCAATTTCAAGGGTGCCAGGGTGTCCTTTTGACACCCTGTTGCACCCCTGAAATATGTATGTGGGCACATGTGGCACACATACATGCCCTAAGGGCATGCATGTGCGCCACATGGCACTTTGAAAAATGCTAAAAAGTGCATTTTTCAAAGAAATCGCATATTACCACCAACTTGAAGTTGGTGGTAATTTGCGATTCCTTAAGGCCAAATTGCACTTTTTTGGTGCTTCTTACATTGGATTTAAGGAATCGCAAATTTTACGATTCCTTATTTTGTGAGGCAGTTTTGCCTTAATACATACCACTAAGCTAAATTGCGTTCGCAAACGCCAAAATTCTGCGAATTTCGGCGTTTGCGAACGCAATTTTGCTTGATACATCTGGCCCTATATTCCAAATTAAAAATGTTATAGAACTTGGCCCGCCACATCTCAAACGATGGGGCATCCTGCTGCAGCCATACTGAAGAAACACATAATCGTGCCACTGCCACTGCTATAAATACAAGATATCTAAATGGATAACATAATTGGCCCCAGTGGATAGCTCCACCCACTCCTGTTAGCATTACCTCTTTGGAGATATGAACATCAACCCCCGTAATTTCGGGCAAAAACAACTCTATATGCCTCCTAAATTGTACAAGACATATACAATCATAGAAAATGTGCACAATATCAGCCCCATCCCTAGCACATCTAAAACACTTCCCATCGTTTGAGCCACCCCATTTCATCATTCTCGCTGGTGTATGATACAGGTTGAATAATGTCTTATAGTGTTGAGCTCTCAGATTAGCTGTCAACAAAATGTTACCTGTGATATCGATTGATTGCTGCATATACACACTTTCCTGTCCTAGTCGGACACGCCATTTGCTATCTTGAATCTCCAAATCATCCTAATATGCCTATCTTTGCCCTTCTTTTGATTGCCTCCACTAAAGAGTTAGGAGCTATCCCTGCATGCTTATGATGTTTAAATAAAAAATCACAAATTTGTAAATATTTAAAAAAATCATCTTTTTGTAGATTGTAACGATCCATTAAGTCTGAAAATGAAGCAAGTACTCCCCCCGTCCCCCCCAAATAGGTCTCCTAATTGCCTAATCCCCTTAGCCCTCCACCTCTCCATCCTTAAATCCCAAAAAATGGCAGGGAATATAGACGTAGAATTCATAGGAGTATAGTAACATATCCCCGTCAAGGCTAACATCTTGCGAACTAATTTCCAAGCCTTGTATACTGCCAATACAACCTTAAAATGCGTTCTTTTGAAATAACTTGGCTCCAAAAACTTAAATAAGGAGTTTCTAGCATCTGACCCCAACAACATTTGATAGATTGTTGGCACTTCCGCCAGCGGCCCTTCCTCTCCCGTCAACAATATCCGCATATTTTGCAAAAGACGCACACAATAATAAAATTTAAAATTCGGCACAGCCCATCCCCCCCGATCCCGTGGTAACATCATATACTTAGAGGCTCTGCGAGCTTTCCTTTGCCCCCATAAGAACCTGTCACATATAGATTGTAATTTCAATAATTGTGTTCTAGTCAACTCGAGTGGAACTGCCCTGAAATAATACATGACCTTGGGGAGGATACACATCTTGAGTACATTACACCTCCCCACCAACGAGAGATGCAAGCATTCCACCTTATCCAGTTGTCGTTGAACCCCAGAGACTATACCTCCCCAATTAACCTCTATTAAATCCTGCAATGACATCCTAATTTTGATACCCAGATACATGGCTTCATCAATAACCCGAACATCTCCAGGGCAAGCTACTTCAGTACACACAATCTGAGTTTTTGATGAATTCAATTTATATCCTGACACCTCCCCAAATGCATAGGCCAAACTTTCTATCTCTGCAACTGCCTGCTCTAGATCTGATGTCGCCACCGCGATATCGTCCGCATAGGCTAACACCCGCGCCTGGTATTGTCCACAGGTCATAGAAGTAATCCTGTTGCTCTTTTCCAACATTACCAGGAACGGGTTGATGTATATAGCAAATAGTAATGGAGAACAGGGACATCCCTGTCTTGTCCCCCTGCTAATATACACAGGAGCTGATTCTCTACCCATTACACAGATCTTAGCTCGAGGAGATTTATACATAATTTGTATAGCCCTGATATAACATACACCAAACCCTATCTTACGCATGACAGCCCATAGAAAAGGCCAGGAAACACGGTCAAATGCTTTTTCAGCATCTAAAAAGATCAAACCTAACCTGCTATGTTGTAAATTAGCATAATCTATCATCGTGATTACTCTATTTAAATGGTTGACCGTGCTCCTGCCAGGTATAAATCCATGCTGATGTATGGATACCAAGAGAGTGATTACTTGAGCTAACCTTGCTGCTAGAATTTTCGCATATATTTTGCCGTCTGCGTTTATCAAAGAAATCGGTCTATATGACCCTGGCAATTCAGAGGGTTTGTCTTTCTTTTTAAAAACCACTATATTAGCCTCTTCCCATGATGGTGGCGGATTCCCATACTGCGCTTCTTGAAATGTGGCCAACATATCTTCCTTAATTACTTGAAAAAGCATTCGATAAACCTCAAGTGGCAGCTTATCTGGCCCTGCTGCTTTCCAACTTGCCAATGATCCTATTGCTTCCTCGAGCTCTGCCTTAGTTATCGGGGCATCCAATAATACCTGCTCTTCTTGTCCTAGGCCCACTAAATCCAATTGTTGAAGGAATATCTCTATATTATCCTCATTAAATTTATCTTGTGTATACAACTCTTTGTAAAAAGCATGAAATACATCCAAAATTCCTTCCATAGTTTCTGCTGTGTTCCCCATGGAGTCTACCAATGTCGATATTTTTTGTGAGGATTGTTTGGCTCGTAACCTCCGTGCCAAGCATTGTCCTGTAGCTTCACCATATTCATACCGTTCCTCTTTATACGCCTTATACTGACTAGCAATTTCCTTGCTCCACACCTAGTAATTTTAGCTTTACAACACGCAATCTTAGTTTGTATTTCCTTAACTTCTTCTCCCTTTCTTATCCCCTGTATAAGTTCCTGCTCTCCTATCCTTAAATCCTCCAAAAGTCCCTGCATCAAGATCTGTTGTTGCCTTTGTTTAGCCAGCGCATAGCTAAGCGTTTCTCCTCGCAGCCCTGCTTTCAGCGCGTCCCATACCATTGCATAGGAAGTAGATCCTCTATTCACCTCGAAGAATTGTACAACCCAGATTTTCATGTGATCCATAAACTGGCTGTCCAATAGACGTTTCCTATTAAAAGTAAATGTCCTACGAGCCTTCACTCGACTAATACTAAAAAGATCCAGTAATAATGGGCCGTGGTCCGCCGTGATCCTAGGCCAAACCTGCATTTTTGCCCCCACAATAAGTATCCTAGACATAAAGATATAATCAAGCCTAACTAATTTGTGGTGGGGATATGAATAAAACGTATAGCCAGGATCCAAATGGTTTACAACTGTCCACACATCTACCAATCCGTGGCCCTTTATAAGTTGCCACAGCGCCCTAAAAACTCTGGGTTTCCGACCCGTATATTTCTCATGGTCAGCATCTCACATCTGACCTTCCAAGTGGATGTTAAAGTCCCCACATAATATCAACGGGGTGTCCCACAGGGCTAATTCTACTTTTAAATGCTCCAATATTTCTGCCTCATCAAAGTTAGATCCGTACACTGTGCAAAATACTACCTTGGTGTCCCCTACCATACACTCCGCTATGGCCCACCTACCAAAATTGTCAGCCAATTTCCTCCCCATCCCACAAATTCCTTGTCGAGCCAAAATCGCCACACCCCTATTCATAGTGGACTGTCGAGTTGCTACAATCAATGTAAACCCAAGCTCTTTTAATACCTTACATTTGCTCCAGGGTATGTGTGTCTCTTGTATACACAAAATATCCGGTTTCATCAAGCGTAAGTCAGCCGCTACTCGTTGCCTTTTACTCACGTTATTCAACCCACAAACGTTAAACGTACAGATGCGTAGCCCCCTATCTATCATTTTAGCCGCCATCTATCCTAAAAAGAAGCCATATGTATATAATTACCTCAAACATCACTATACTAATCATATTAATCGTATTAACCTTGCTATGAATTGATTTTTTTAATAACCCCTGCCCACTCCCAACCCAGCCCCTTCCCCAGAGCACCCCCACACTGCCCACCACAAACCACCAAACCCCCACCCACCCCACCCTCCCACCCTCTCCCCAAACAACGGGCATAAGGGCCCAAGGCCCTGCGATGGGGAGTAATAGCTACCTGCCCGGTATATCCCCCCCTCTCAGACATCATTCTTTCTGCCTCTTTAAAGACTCAACCCAAATCAAAAGAGCCCGACCCAAAACAAACATACCTAATTAAATCACCTACACATGAGAACCCAGCCACTCATCGGTATTTTATCTGCATCATTATTCACAAAGTCCCCTTACAAAATTAGTAACAAATCATCATTAACAGGGCTAATCTAAACATTGAGAAAAAACCCTTCTAGTGCCAGGCCTCTACCAATTTCCACTTTAGATAGACATCAAGTATTCCTTAGCCTGTATTTCTGATGTGAAAAAACGTATTTGCCCCTTACATACGGTTTTCAACGTGGCCGGATTTAATAGGAAGGCTTGCGCCCCCTTGCCCTGGAATTGTAAGATTAATAGACGTAGTTTCCACCTCCTTTCCACAGTACGATGACAAAATCAGGCCTGACAAAAAATTGCGTACCCTTCCCCTCCCTCTTCCAATCTGGCCTTGCCAGATCATATACAGCCTGTCGTGCTAAAAAATTATTCAAGCATATCAAAATCGCTCTGGGCCTAGCGGCCCCCTGTCCATCTTTAGCAATAACTTGTTTAAACGGAAACCTATGTGCCCTCTGTATTTCATTGGCCCAGTTCCACATTGCGAGCTCCGGAAATGCTTCTTTGAACAAGTCCACCACAAATTTACGAATGTCCTGTCCTTCAACTCCTTCTGGAATCCCTAATATGCGCAGATTATTACGCCGTAATCGATTCTCTAAATCATCAATCTTTGCGTCCACATCTTCCTTATGTGAGCTCATAGCTGCAGTCGTCGTTTTTTGGGTAGCCATCTCATCCTCGAGAACCGAAATCCGTGCTTCTGCTTCTGTAATTCCCTCCGTAAACTCATTACAAGCTTTGGCAATCCTGCGGACAGTATTCTGTAATTTCCGGCAGGCAGTGTGGGTTTTTAAATTCTCTGTACGGGTCTCCATTCTGTGATCCAAAATACTCTGATATATTGAACCCAATGAGATTTCTTCATCTGGATTATTTAGTGCCTCTCTCCCAACTGACTCGGGAATCCTTTCACCTTCAGGTGACCTCTCTAATGAAGAAGAAAAGACCCATAATATGCTCTCCCTCTTGCTGATTAGCTGCTTCTTTTCCTTAGTTACTCCTGTCTTTTTACGGACAGTCATTACATCTGTGTTCTCCTCATCGAGATAGGCACTATTCTGCTCAATACTGGTGCTCAATACTGAGCCCTCATAGAACCTTGATTTACTATCCAACGCATTTTCTTCCTCTGATGTATCTGAGGGATCAGACAGTGAAAAAAATGTCTCACTAGTCAGTCTCTTTGGCAGCGCCTCCATGAGCACCACCATGTTCCTCCGCATCTCGGGCACCCTCAGCCTCTAATCCTATGCCATCCCTTCTCCCTTCAGCATTTACTTTCTCCATTCTCTCACTAATATTTTCCAAATTCTGTTCATGGGTTGCTGCTGCCAGCGACTCCACAGCATTGTCACCCCTCTTTTGTACATCTCCCACGCTGCTATTTGAATGCTTCTGTAATGCTGATTGCCCTCAAGATGCATTGACACTACTGTCCTCCAGTGCCGAGTCGTAGTTTGATGCTGCCTCCACCTCCACTGCGCCCCCCTTATCCTGTGTGGCACCTAGCCAACCATTAATATGTCCTTCTAGAGATTGCTGCCCCTGAGATACATTAGCAGCAGTCGGGTCACCACCAGCACCTCCTACTATTGTTTCTGTTCCTGGTGTTCCTCCTGCGCACACACTAGAAACAGCCGAAGCAGTGGCTCTCCTTTTAACAAAAATCGGGGACTCTCTTATTGACAATTCCCTGCTCACCTACTTGTAGAACACTGTCCAGGTTATTCTGTGTGTCTTCCACGATAGCGCGCTGTGCACCGCGCCCGGTTACAGCCGCTCTGCTGCCGGATACAGTTTCCACCAACACGCGAGTCTTTCCACCTCTAGCCGCTTTTGGCTGCATGTTTGCTCCGCTGCTTCACTGTTTGGCCTGAGTGTTGGTGGCCTCCACCTCTTTCCACCGCCGGGCTCCATCGCCGATTTCTCTGCCGGCAGCCCCAGTACTGCGTCACCGTCAGATCCTGCTGGGAATACCGTCCAGCTCAGCCGCTCCACTCGATCGATTCCGCCGCAAATGAAGATCTTTCCCGATACCACAGGTACCTTTACTTTTTTTAGAGCTTAAGTTTGCCCAGCAGCCTCGCCATTCAAACTCTCATTTTTACACTTAAAGGGGGGAGAGACCGGTAGCTCACTACTCACAAGTCCGAGAACTCGGACGCCATCTTGCCCCCTATTTTGTACCTTTCCAATGCATATTCTCATTGCTTGTCCTTTACTTGCTGTAAGCATATCCTACATTACTTAATAACAATTTTCCTTTCTGAGATTTGACTCTGACTGACATTTTGTCTCTGGGTTTTAGGAAAAAAAACAATTATTTAATTTAAAAAATCCTACTTTTATCTAATATCATTATTTAAAATGTATTACTTTTGATACATTAATCTGTATGGTTTAGAAGTTCTTGTGTTTTTTTCTGGGATGTTTATTGAGCTTTTCATTTATGCAGAACAATTTTGGCACAGATATTTTCTGTTAAAATAATGAGTATTGATAGTATTGCATGTTTGATAATTTAATATACTTTTTATGTTTGTTTACTTTAGGTTAGTTTTAAAGTATAATTTTATTTAATTTTTTCTTTTTTATGTTGTCATATTTAACTTGCTATTTCATTTGTAGTTGTCAAGCTTGATGTTTAGGAATGAACTTGTCTGTATTTTCTTTTGTTGAAATTGTTGGTATGGGTCCGTTTTTGATTTGTGTATTTAAGAAACAAGAAAAGAAAGGTATATTTTAATTATTTTACTAAAATCAAAGTTTGGAGTTTTGTTGGAATGTTGCTATAATTCATTTATTTAATTTTATGTATTTAGAAAAAGGTTGTTTCTTTTCTTTGGAGGTTTTACACTCTTTTTAATTAAAAAAGTGCTTTTGCTGTTAAATTCTTTTACGTTTAATTTTATTTTGGTGATTTCTTTACTGTTTTAGTTTTTTTGTCTTATTTGGTGAACTCTAGTCAGGGTTTATGTGCAAGTGTAATATATTTATTTTTTATGTTGTATTTAAATATATTGAATCTAAGTATTTCTAATGATGTATTTGTTGTTAAAATTCGATTACATTTTTATATTATTAATGCTAATTATTGTATGGTTTACATTAATATATTTAAGTAGATATTAAAATAATATTTTGAAACTTTTTAATTGTGTTTTTCTTGTAAAACATGTTATAGTTTTTAATGTTAGTTTATATTTACTTATCTTTAGTATTAATCTAGTTTACGTGAATACATTTTTGTTTAATAGTACCAATGTTGTTGTTAATTTTCAATAATTCTGTTGTATTTTGCGCTTTTTAATGTTTTTACAATATGTAGTGTATCTTTAGTGTTGGTGTCGTTATTTAGGTATTTGGGATATTTTTTATGGCAACATCTTTGTAGTTGACATTAGAGCTTTTCAGTTTTTTTGTTTTTATAGCAATTCTTTATTATGTTCTTCATTTCACATTTTTCATTTTGTACAGTAAAACATTCAGCTTTGGTAACCTCAAACACACAATGAGGAAACATGTTTTCATCACTTTATACAAGGAGAGACTGACACAGAGTGTCTGTAAGGGTAGGAAAGATAAAAGAACAAAAGAAAGAACAAAACAACAGCTCCACTGATACCCAGGATGTCAGTGAGAGGTCCTCTGCTTCCACTATTTCAGGACCACAATTGTGGCTACTATTAGTGCTTTGTCGATCCAGCGCTTTGTAAGGCCATTAAGGTCAGGGACTTTCAAAGTGTTTTGGAGAAAAATCAGTGCCACAGGTAGTTATAATTGCAGATAATTGGTGATATTCATAGTGTGGATCACCTGCGTCCAGTGGGTGTGAAGAGAAGCACGAGTGTACTGGGTGGACTATATCTCCATCTTAATGGCCACCTCCAGCAGGTCGCTGTACAGGGCAGATTCACCTGTTCCAGTGTGTGAGGAGACCCTTCATGAGTGTCAAGAATTTCAGTCCAGGCATAGTCACAGCATTTATTCTATTCCCAGCTTCCTTGACCATTGCTCACTTTTGTCGACAATTTATCTTATAGCCTGAGAACCTCCCAAATGCCTGAATGAAAGATTGAAAGGTAGGGAAGGAGGTGCCTGTATTCATCAGCAACATCAGTATGTCGTCAACATGCAAAAGTATTTTTATCTCCTCAGCTGCTGTTTCTATTCCAGTTATTTGAGTGAGCGCCCTTATTTTAACAGCTAGAGGTGCTGAAGCTAGCAGGAAAGGGAGGGGTGACAAGGGGCATCCCTGTTGCATCCCTCTGTGCATGTCAAACTGGTCAGACATAAAACCCATTGCAGGTAAAGGAGTCCATAGGAGAATGGGTCAAAGCTCTGATTAGTTGCATAAAGCCTTCTTAGAAACCAGCCTATTTTAATGTATGAAACAGATATGGCCATTCAATCTGATTGATATAGCAACCTTCTGTGCCTCTACTTTTTTTGCCTGCCAAATTGTAAGAGATAGCAGCTGCATGTGGTCAGCAGAGCACCTCCTCCTGGAATGAAGTCAGCTTGGGATCTATGGACCAGCGACGTGATATAGCATTTTAATCTGATGGCCAATAGTTTTGCTAAGATTTTCATGCCCTTGTTTATTAATGAAATGGGCTATAACTTCCACAAAGGTGCAAATCTTTATCAGGTTTCGGAAGGAGTATGGTGTTGGTTGTGGTAAATTCTGGAGGAATAGAGGCCGCTTCTTTCATACTTTATAGACTTTCTAAAGCAAGGGAACCAGGATCTGTGCATTCATCTTATAATATTCTATTGTGAAACTATCCTCTTCCAGAGCTTTGTCTGTGGACAGGTGTTTAATGGCCTCGTACATTTTGTCTGCAGCTATGTCCTGATCCAATTTTACTGCTGAAGCTTCTGTGAGATGTGGAAGAGGCAAATTTTGAAAGAATGACCTTTCTTCGGAGGTTTGGTCCGACCCTGTTGCCGAAGATTAAAGAGCTTCATAGAAAGTGGCTAATATGTCTGTTATCTATGTGTGAATGGGCCCTTGTTTGTCTGTATTGTGGGTATGGAGTGATGGACTTTAGCTTGTCTTAACTGGTGGGCCAACCGTCTGCCAACTTTTTCACCAAACTCAAACTGTAGTTCCTTTATGTGCCCTATGCTTTCTCTGCCAGTGTTGTAAACATGGAGTAGAGATCCATCTTGGCTTGTATGAGTTGCAAAAACTGGCATGTGTTGGGTGGTGGCGATAACTATCAGTCAGAACTTTGATTCACTGCTCTAACTCCTGCTTGTTCTCTGTAAATTTCTTTTGATGCAGGGCAGACTCTTTCATGATCAAGGTGAAATATTGACAGCCCTGATTGTATCCTTGTATCGCACGCATTGTGCATTTTAACTGAGGTGCCTGGTTCTAATTGAGCGCCATCATTAAAAAGTCTCCTACCCTTGTTTTTATTCATTTTATGGTTTTTTTCTCCCATATTGTGTTGCCTTATCTTTACTTTACCAGTATTATCCCTCCCAGGGGAGCCTTGTGAGAGGATAAACGGGGTTACTGGATCCCCGTTTGAAGTTTGTTTTACCCTACCTGTTCTTCCTCATTGCGCTGCAAAGCGCGGGCATTTGGGACACGCCTACCGGTCCAGAGGTGGATATAATGCAGCAGGAAGCACGTCCGCACAGCTTATAAGTGAGCAGTTGATTTCCCTTATTGTTTCCTTGTATCGCTTGCATTGCACATTTTAACTGAGGTACCTGGCTGCGACTGGGCACATCATTAAAGAGTCTCCCACCCTTGTTTTTATTCATTTTATGGTTTTTTTCTCCCAACATTGTGTTGCCTTGTCTTTACTTTACCAGTATTATCCCTCCTAGGGGAGCCTAGTGAGCGGATAAACGGGATTGCTGGATCCCCGTTTGAAGTTTGTTTTACCCCACCTGTTCTTCCTCATTGCGCTGCACAGCATGGACATTTGGGACACACCTACCGGTTCAGAGGTGGATATAATGCGGCAGGAAGCACGTCTGCGCAGCTTATAAGTGAGTAATTGATTTCCCTGATTGTTTCCTTGTATCGCACGTATTGCACATTTTAACATAGATGCCTGGCTGCGACTGGGCGCCATCTTTAATGGGTCTCCTACCCTTGTTTTTATTAATTTTATGTTTTTCTTTCTCCGGTATTGTGTTGCCTTGTCTTTACTTTACCAGTATTATTCCTCCCAGGGGAGTCTGATGAGAGGATGGACGTAGTTGCTGGACCCCCATTTGAGGTTTGTTTCACCCCACCTGATTTTCCTCATCGCACTGCAAAGCGCGGGCATTTGGGACATGCCTACCAGTCTCGAGGGGGATACAATGCGGCAGGAAGCACGTCCACACCACTGGCGTGTCGAAGGCGTGCCAAAGGCAAGCCCATCTGTGCCCGCTCGCACTCAGACCGCGCTCAGCGCCAGCCATAATGCCCGTTCCAACCCTCCCCCTTCACCAAAGATATCACACCCATGAGAATGGCTTCTCGCACTAAACATCAAAGGTAAGTTCCAGGGTTGCTTATGTTTGGACCCTCATACCAAGAGTTATGGAAGAACCATCATGTGCCCTGAATTTGAGGCTACGCTTAATTGGCTGAACCTTAAATGCAAAGACTATATATTCCCCAATCTAAGTAAAACTTCTGGCAACCCGACTGCCAATATTAGGTGTGCATTGCTGAATGCGAGATCCCTTGTAAAACATTACTTTGAGTTTTCCGATTTTATGGAATCTCACCTACTTGATATTGTATGGATTACTGAGACATGGGTTGACCAGGCATCAGGACCAGATCTGGCAGCAGCAACCTCTCCTAATTCTATCCTTTACCATGTTGATAGGCCTCTGAAACGCAGTGAAGGACTCGCTATGGTCCTTAGAGATGACCTGTCCGCGGTGATTGAACAAGCTTCCTTACCAGAATGTGAGGCCTTCAAGTTCAAATTGAACTTTCAAAATCATAGTCCTTCAGGAGCATCTTCATATATTGCCCCGCGGGACTAAGGAACATCTTTGTCCAAAATATCGTCTCCCTCCTAGAGGAAGGTCTCTCCGCTAAAGATGTCACCATGCTTGGTGTTTTTAATTTTTACCTAGAAAACTCTGAAGATAAGGATACACTGGCACTTATTGGGACCCTGGAGGGTTTTGGCCTGGCTCAATTTGTAAACAAACCCACCCACAGTGCAGGACACTCTTAAGATAGGATGTTCTACAACAACCCTCAAGTAGTTATGAAAGATGAACTAACTCTAACATGGACCGATCATTATGCGGTCATGTTTGACATTAAGTTGGAACAGAAACCCGCTAGTGATAAAATTCAAAATCAAGTTGTTAAAGGGAGGGCCTGGAATAATATACAGGCAGATGTTCTTAATAAAACCCTAAAAGATACAACGCCCCCTCTCTCGGGAAACCTAGACGACTCTTCCATCAAATACACTTATCCATTTAGCCATATCAACCTCTGCACCTCTTTAAACGCTAAAATTGCGGAGACGAAAGCCTTCAGCCCCTTGGTTCACCGAAAAATTAATGCTTGAGAAGCAAGCCTGCAGAAGGCAAGAGAGACGGTGGAGGAAAAATGGCGACAAAATTGAAAAAGAGAAATACAACTCTGTCTGAATGAATAAAAACATTAATGATTATGGAAAAGAGCACCTCTTTTACGCATAAAATAACAGCAGCAAAAATCTAATCAAGTAGTTTCCAATTTGGTCTCTGCCCCCAGGTACGATCAATCAAATAATAGCCAAGCCTTTTGTGATACGTTGGCCGACTTTTTCTTGAACAAGGTTGTGAAGATGGTTAACAAATTTGACCAAATGGGGGCCACCCAATTCGGGGAGGTACCCCAATTAACTTCATCTGAGGCTTGCCCAAAATTTACCAACTTCTTTCCTCTCTCAACTCGGGAAGTCTCTACCATTATTGCAGCCACTAAATCAGGCTCACCTATGGACCCCTGTCCTCCAAAAATCATAAAGTTGGCCACGCATACTGTGGCAATCGGCCTGACTACCATCTTTAATTCCATGTTGGAATCGGGTCATTTTCGTCCTCTTCAGAAGGAAGCATCTATCTGCCCCCTAATGAAAAAGTGTAATCTAAATCCCAAAGATCCAAACAACTATCGACCCATTTCCCGCCAACCCCTCCCAGCTAAGGCAATAGAAAAGGCGATAAACCAGCAAATAGCACAATTTTTATTTAACAACCAGCTGCTAGATTCCACAATCTCGATTTCGGTTCAGAAGCAGTCGTAGTACCGAAAAAGCCCTGATCAAATCTACTGAAGAGAACAGAGTTATAGTTGATGAGGGCGGCAGTGCGGCTCTCGTACTCCTAGATCTAGCAGCAGCCTTTTATGCGGTCCACCATAAGATCTTGGTCGACTGTCTCCAGGAGGTCAGTATCAACGGGGTAGCCCTGAAATTGTTAAAATCCTTCCTTTCTGATATGAAACAATTGGTGGCCATGGATCCTTATGTATCAAAACCTTTTAGTCTTCCATGTGGGTTTCCACAGGGATCCGCACTCAGCCCAACCTTGTTTAATATTTATGGAAAAGCTTTGGCCACGCTGATAAGATCATTTGGGCTGGATCTTACCTCATATGCCGACGACACTCAAATTGTGGTCGCAGTATCCTCCCCCTATAATTCAGCAGATACTAACTTCCACAATTGTATGGCAGCAGTTGGCAAATGGATGAACATAAACTGCCTGAAACTTAATTCAGGGAAGACATAGGTCATCCTGTTCGGAAACAACCCTTCCCTCTGGGCTCCGTCTTGGTGGCCAACAGAACTGGGGTCTCAGCCCACTCCAGTGAGCAAAGTCAGGAACCGAGTAATGGTAATGGACAGTAAATTTGCTTTTGGGCCGCAGGTTAAAGCAGTTACCTCCTCCGCCTTCTACACTCTCAGGATGCTCAGAAACATCCTCCCTTTTATCCCAGGAAATGCCCAAAAGACGGCGATTCTGGCAATACTCATGGCCAAAATAGATGACTGTATTGCCATGTACCGAAATATGCAACATCAACACCTAAACAAACGTCAGGCCCTACAATACGCCACTGCCAGACTGGTGACAGGGATTTCCAAACACAAGTCAGTCGCACAGGCGAATAAAGATCTTCACTGGCTGCCAGTTAGGCAGCTAATTAAGCTCGGAGC
The DNA here is from genome assembly GCA_963921515.1 of Calotriton arnoldi. Taxonomy (NCBI): domain Eukaryota; kingdom Metazoa; phylum Chordata; class Amphibia; order Caudata; family Salamandridae; genus Calotriton; species Calotriton arnoldi. The sequence goes on from CAWUFW010001440.1 coordinate 390,573, forward strand.
TCTATGCCTTGCTCATAAGGCTCTTCATGGAACAAGCCTTTAAATGGTATAACCCAGGGAGAAATCTGAGGTCTTTGGGGGCCCGGAAACTGGAGACTCGAAGTTCAAAACTACAAATTAGGGAGGTAGAGGGTTTGTTAATACTATGGCCAATGAATGGAACTTTCTCCCCCCCAACATCAGGAATACTTCAAACCTGCTCATGTTTAGGAAGGCAACAAAAACATGGCTGTTTAATAAGTAAAAGGTCCGGGCACCACCGCTCTAAGAGTACCCCCCTGACAAGCTGCATGCATCACTAGGGCTTCTGTCCATACTCACTGAGCTAGCCCCTTGACACCTCTGGGTAATTGTTTGCGCCTAATACATTTTTATAACATAACATGACAGGCCTCTCATGTAGGCTTTGCACGCAATACAAAATTTGTGGGGATTCCACTGCGCCCTCTTTGGCTGCCATATAATCCTGCAGGTGTTCTAGTTACACCATTTTTCCTGAAGGGTGCTTAAATTTGCATATCCGCATTCTCCAGGTCCCGTAAATGGTCATAGAATCCCCAGTTGCAATTCTATAGTGAAAAGAGAGTGGTCCGAAACACCATGAATCCCCTAAGACGCAGTTAGTGAGACTGGGGACATAGACCGATACACAAGAAAATAATCAATCCTCGTCTCCCCAGCATGACGATGAGAATAGAAAGTGTATTCTGTTTCTTTTGGGTGAAGGAGGTGCCATGGGTCCAAGATGGAATTATCTTTCGGTAGATCAATAAGCACCATTCTGTCTTTGTTGCAAGTGATTTCTGGGGGGCCTTTGCAATCCATTGCAAGGTTCCATTCGCCTCTCAAAAGGATGTTTGCACATTTATTGTCTAATAATAATCTGTGGAGGTGGGAGAAAAAAGCACGCTTGTGCCCGTTTGGGTAATAGACACTGCCCACCACCACATAGGTAGGTTTGTTGAGCACTTAGATCCATCATAATCAGACCAGGTCTAAAGTATCTGTGTCGTCAATCGTTTATGTAGAAGTATAGCAGTACCGCCCTTTGGCTGTGGACCTATAGCATACAGCACTCTCCCAACCTAGTCTCGCTGTAGCTTTAAAGATTCAATGGTGGATTGGTGAGTTCCCTGAAACAAGGCTATATCCGGGTTACGTTTGAGCTTTTTTGTGTTTAACATAGTGGTTGAGCCCATTAAGTGAAATCACTGTTAGCCTTCTGGATGCTATTACTTACATCAGAAGTAGACAAATAGAAAATCAGGGAGATACTTTGAAGAGCCAAGTCCTAGTGAGCAGCTAATCTACTGGAAGTCCATGAGTTTTAATGTACCTTGCAGCCAAATACATTTTTTTTTTAAGTTTGAAAAAGAAGTTTATTGAACAAATGCAACATAGCATACATAGTTAACAAAAGCTGCAACTTGCTAATATAAATATAAAGGATACAATGGGGTAATAAAGAATCAGCAAAAACCAAAACAGTTGCATAAGTAAAAAGGATACAAAAATTAGAACTGGAGAGAGGAAGGGAAAGAAAAAAGGGGGGGGAAGAAAGTAATAATCTAGCTATAGGTTAATGAGGGAACAGGAGAGCGTAATACAATATAAAGCAATTTAAAACAATTGTAAAGTAGTAGCTGTAAAATAAACATACATATTGTGTCATTAGAATGCTTTAGAATTGTACAATATGCATCGAATAAAATCTATGAGACTTAATATGATATAAAATATATACATCATTGTAGAGTAACAAATAGATAAATAGAACTAGAAATACAATATATAAAAAAGAAAAATACGTTTATGGAGGTTTGGGAACTTCTTCCATCAATGGATGGTGGTGAGTGGATGATTGAGCAGAAATATTCAGAAAATTAGTAATTGGTGACCATAAGTGTTCTCTTTTGATGAGTAGGGATAAAGGAGAAACATAAGCACGATCTAGGCGATGGTTATAACAGACGCTATACCACCAAGCTTGGAAGGATAGTAGTGCAGATTGTTTCCAATTTTTGGCAATTAGTAAATCCACAATGTCGGTATTATAGGTAAGAGATTGCCAATGTTTGGAGAGTGATCCTAGAAAAATATTTAAAGGAGAGAAGGGAAATTGAGTATGAAAGATAGTATTGATTTGAGACCATACCTTCAACCAAAATTGACGGGTAAAGGGACAAGAAAATAACATATGAAATAGATCCCCATTGGATGCAGTGCAAGACCAGCAATTTGTACTAATTGTAGGTGTAAATTTATGTAAAGATGATGGAGTAAACATTAACCTGTTATATAAAAAGAAAAGTGTTTGCGTTGCACTAGCCGATCTTGAGGTCTTGCGAATTTTAGTCCATAATTTATCCCAAAATGAAATGGACCAGGAAGTGTGAAAATCATGTTCCCATTGTAATTCCACTTTGGATTTATCTCTATGCGCTATGGGTTTGGTAAGAAATTTGTAAATGGAAGAGGCGTTTGGTTGAGCACTCAATATGGGAAGGATATTACCAAGAGAAGATGAAGAAGAAGGTAACGATTGAGAGGATAGAGATAAGAGTATAGACTAAATAGAAAGAATCAATGATTTAAATTTATTAGAATATGAGTTTGTAAGGTTATAAAGTGTCTGTGCATCAGGAAAAGTGAGAAAGTTATCATGTGGATAGAGTTGATGAACCCAGAGGAGGCCTTTATCTCGCCAAGATTTCCAGAATATGGTTTTATTATTAATTGTTATGAGACGATTATGCCAAATCGAAGAGTTAAGAAAACGTTCAGTATCAGAGAGATGCAAAATAGCTATGGATTGAAATAATTTAAGCGAAGTATTATGTATAGGTGAGGATGAAAAACGTGTTTTATGAGTAAATGTAAGAGATTCTTGAATAAAAAACGGGGAGAGGAAAGAAAATTCGATGTCCATCCATAGCGGAGGAGGGGTTGAGGATGGAAGATTTAAACATTTAGAGAGTTGCTTAAGAAGAAAGGCTTTATGATATATCTGAAAATCAGGGAAGTTAACACCCCCAAGCGACTTACTACGTTTGAGCAAAGCAAGGGATATACGAGGTTTCTTTTTGTTCCATAAAAAGACAGATAGAATAGAGTAAATTTTCTCTAAAAAGTGTAAGGGTATAGCAAGAGGAATAGCAGCAAGAGTGTATAGAATAACAGGAACAAGCATCATTTTAATAGTATCGAGTCTGCCCCACCAGGTTAAGTAAAGAGGGTGCCATTTAGAGATAGAGTTGGAAAGTGTAGTGGAGACTTGAGTCATATTGAGTTGTATAGTAAGTGTGATAGAAGGAGCAAACCAGAGACCCAAATATTTGATTTTTTTGGGTGTTCTATGTAAAATTGGTTGAGAGAAAATCATGTTGGAAACATAAAATATTAAGAGGAAGGATTTCGCACTTGTCAGGGTTCAATTTGTAACCACAAAGAGAAGAAAAGGCATTAACCTCTGTGGAAAAAGCTGGGAGAGAGATGTCCGGTTTAGATAGATATAATAAAATATCATCTGCATAAACTGTCAGCTTAATATGAGTTTTATCGTTTTGGAAACCAGAAATGTCAGGATTTAGTTTAATTTTAGCAAGAAAGGGTTCCAAGGCAAGTATAAAAAGAAGTGGTGAAAAAGGACAGCCCTGGCGAACGCCTCTATGTAGGATGAAAGAAGTGGAAGTAGAACCGTTAACAAAAATGGAAGCTGTGGGTGATGTATATAATAAGGAGATATAAGAAATAAATTTGGGTCCAAAACCAAACCAGGAGAGGGTATGAAAGATAAAAGACCAATTCATCCGGTCGAAAGCCTTCTCAGCATCAAGTGAGATGGCAGCAAGTGAATGAGACCATTTGTTTGATTTATGAAGAATATTAAAAAAGGTTCTAGTGTTGTCAGAGATGGATCTACCTTTAACGAAACCAGATTGCTCTGGACAAATGAGAGAAGGTAAGAATGATTCTAAACGGAGACCAAGTAATTTGGCGAATAATTTATAGTCGGAGTTAATTAAAGATATCAGTCTATAATTTTTACAAAAATGTGGATCTTTCCCTTCTTTGGGAATTAGACAAATAAGTGCCTCTTGAAAGGTACCGTAAGAGGCCTTAGAGGAAATGAAAAAGGTAAAGAGCGAGTGAAGATGTGGTAGAAGTAATTTGGAAAAATGAGAATAAAATTCCACAGGAAATCCATCCAGACCTGGTGCTTTCCCTGTTTTAATAAGACGTAGGGCATGAGATATATCTGCAACAGAGATGTCATTTTCTAAGGAAGAAAAATCAAGATCAGTGGGAAAGGGTTTTGGGATTGAATCTAGGGAACCGTAGGGTCTGGAGTATTCTCAGGAGTGTAAAGCGATGTAAAATATTGTTTGAAGTTCTCTAAAATATCGAGAGTCTTAGTTGCTCTGGAAGCGTCAGCTTTCAGAATATACTCAATATTTGAACGATCTTTCTTAATCTTAAGATAAGAGGCAAGGAGTTTGCCAGCTTTGTTCTGGCCGCCATAATAGCGAGCACTGCCTTTAAGAAGATAGGAGCAGGCATTTTCTGTAGACAATTTATTATATTTGAATTTTTCTACAATAAGATTATTAAGATCAATATTAGAGTTAGAAGTAGTATAAAGTGTTTCTAATAACTTAATGTTATTAAGCAGTTCTGAAGCTTTCTGAGAGTTTAGTTTTTTCTTTTTAGCGACATAGGAAATGATAAAATCTCTGGCCAAGGCTTTAAAAGCATCCCATACAATAGCAAAGGACGAAACAGAGGATAAATTACGATTAAAGAAATCAGTAATAAAGGATTCAAAAGAGGAAGTAAAGGTTTGATCAATTAATAAAGATGTATTAAATCGCCATCTTCGGTTAGATTCATTAACAGGGAGTAATTCCAAATCTAAGATTACTGGGGCATGGTCTGAAATCAATATAGAGCCAATGTCTGCATGTATTATGTGTTGGGTGAGTGCTTTAGAGACCAATAAATAGCCTATGCGTGATTGGGAAAGGTGAGTAGGATAGAAAAAAGTATATTCGCGGAGTTGTGGGTTGCAGAATCTCCACGAATCAACGAGAGATCTATGGGAAATTAAAGTAGTGAAGTGTTGATGCATTGGAGAGGGAATAAAAGTTGCTTTGGAGGAACGATCTATATATGGGTCAACAATTAGGTTACAATCACCACCAAAAATAACATAAGGTGTAGGAATAGACATCAAAAGAGTGGATATATGGGGACAAAAAGTGTTGTCAGGTTTAGTGGGTGCATATACATTAAACAAAGAAATAGGAATAACATTAACTTTAAGGTGAACAATTAACCAACGACCCTCATCATCTGAGTCTACAGATAAAAGAGAAACTTTAAGTTTTGTATGGCAAAGAATTACTGTCCCATTCTTTTTACTTATACCAGGAGAGGAAAAAACAGTTCCCACCCATTGGCGCTTAAGTTTCAAAACTTCTGAATTAACAAGATGAGATTCTTGCACGAAAACAATATCTGCCTTTAAATTAGCTAAATGGGTAAGAACCCTCTGTCTTTTAATAGGTGTACCCAAACCTTTAATGTGCCAAGTAATTACACATAATGCCATTTATTTAAAAATATAGGAAAAAGAGAAAAATTGTTCAGCAAATATGAACATAGTGAAAAACCTGCAATAATCAAAAGAACCATTAGTAAAGCATTCAATAGAAAGAGAGAAGAGTATGAAATAAAGAAAGGAAGTGAAAGAAGAAGAAAAGAAGAAAAGATTAGGAAGAAAGAGGAAGGAGGAAAGAAACAAGGAAAGAGAATACGAGAAAAGACTGAAGAAGAATAGAAGAACAATAAGACATACCATAAACTCAAACATGGATGGAGGGTGCTAAAGCGACAAAAACGAGAAGACGTACGACCAGCGAGACAGCTCCGTGGGAAAATCACGAGGAGAAACATGGTCCAAACAATATTATATAATGGATGGAGGAAAATGGGAGGAATCTGACATCTGACATCTGAAAAGGGAAGATAAAAGAAGAAAAAGAAGGTAATTAATGAGATGCCATCTTGAAGAGAGACATAAAAAACAACAGAAAATTACAAATGACACAAGAAAACAGTATTATTGTCATATAGAAGATGTTTTGGAGAGTTCCATAGATTCTTCGTTGCAGTTGTCAAGAAAATGTTGAAGCTAAGCTGGAACTTCATAGGTAGTAGTGTTGCTCTTATCTGTTACTTTGAAGAGACAAGGGTGGATTAAACCAAATCTGGCATTGAGGTTACGAAGTGCTGGTCTCATTGCAAGAAAGCTTTTCCTTTTATCCGCAGTGACTTTGGCATAATCTTGTGAGAAAAAGAGTTGTGAACCTTGCCAGGAGATACGACGTATAAATTTAACTGCCTGCAAAACTTTCAACAAGTCTGTATACTCTAAGAAGTAAAGTGTTACTCCTCATGGTTTGCGTTGCGACGAAGAAGAAGATGGAGGACAACCAAGTCTATGTGCCCTTTGTATGTTTAAGGAAGGAGAATCTGGCATATCCAGTATTTGTGGAAGAAAAGATTGAAAAAAGGCTATAGGATTAGAGCCTTCCAGACCCTCGACTAAGCCATAAACACGTAGGTTATTGCGCCTACTACGGTTCTCAAGGTTTTCAACTTGTTTCTGATGTTGAAGTATTTCAGCTTTCATTGGAGGAATCTGTTGTGAAGAGATTTGAAGAGATTCAACTTGACGTTCCACAGAAGAGAGCTGAGTTTGAAACGAAGACCAATTATCCTCTAAAGCTTGAAGACGGGTGTTAGTGTCCTCCATATATGGCTTGAGAGCTCTTATTTCATCCAGGAGTAACTCCAAAGAAACTGGTGAAGGAGAGGCTATTGGTGAAAGAGGGTCTTTTTTGACTCGCTTTGTAGAAGATAAAGGTGATGAAGAATTAGGTTTAGACGCATTTTTGCCATTGACTTTAGGTGGATGAAAGTTAGAAGTAGGCGGAAATGTAGAAGTACTGGAAGATTCCGAAGGATGAGGTAAAACCGTAGTAGTGGAGTCATCCATGTCGTCTTGTAATATAAAAGGATTAGATGTATGCACTGCAGTAGATTTGGGGCGTACAACAGGTGTGTTAGAAGAAACAGTGCCTCGATTAGATTTTATTCTTCCCATAGCCATGGGTATGCAGCAAGGTAAATACTGATTGTGCAAAGAAAGATGTTTAAAAACAAACTTGGAACACGTTAGTATGTGAAAGTAGTTTCAATAGCGAAAATCCCGTGAAAAAGGTTGGGTGCCGCTAGCAGAAGTGCAAAGGATAAAGATTAGAGGCAGCAGAACAATCCCAGCGTGAAAGGGGTTAGTTAATGAGTAGGCAACGATAAAATTACCAATTCAAAAATATGCTGTCTTTGAAAATGCTTAAAAATAGACTTGGAGCATGTTACTATGCAAACGTAGTATAATTAGCGAAAATTCCATGAGAAATGTCTTGAGTCGCTACCAGAAGATCGTAGAGTAGATAATAGGGGCAGCGGAACAATCCCAGCATGAAAGGGTATCTAGTGATATTAGGCTGCTACCAGAGTATCAATTCAAAAACATGTTGTCCTTGACAGAAAAATGGGAAAAATTATTGCAGCAAAAAACAAACCATAACATTGCTGTAGAGAAAGTCAAAGTCAATAATTGTACCGTGTAATGTCCATGGTTTGTGAGGAAACCATTCCTCTCTTGAGGGGAGAAACGCCGCAGGCTGAGGAAAACAAATTGGTGGTCACGGTCCGGTCACGGATCGCGCCGCAGGTTGAAGATATAGAAATGAAGATGCGGGCTTACTGCTTTAAATGGAAGGCAGCGTCCCGTGCGGGAGAGGTTCCGGCAGCATAATCTGTCGGAAAGCTGGTATCGGAAGGCTTCCACCGCGTGATACACCGAAACTCCTCGGACCTTGACGCGGAGCTGCGCTAGCCAGCCGCCATCGCCTTCGGCACCGTAGCCACGCCCCCCAGCCAAATACATTTTAGCCGTGGTAGGAGAGCTAATCCTGGCCATGGAATCAGAGGCTTAACAAAGGGTGGCCTGAATATCTCTGGATGAGATCAATGGTCACTCCAAAGAGGTTTTAAGTGTGATCTTGATTTATCGCTGTCAATTCAATTCAATAAATCTGTATTCCATCTTAAAAAGATCATAAAAGCACAGGATAAAAATAATACAATAAAATAGATACATAAGTTCAATGTCACAATATACTGGGCTCAGTGCAATACAGTAAATAAGAATATTAAAACCATAACAATTCATCAAATAGAGATAATATAAAACATAATTAAAACAGCTAAAATACCCCGTTACTTCCCTCCATTGTTTTACTACTGCGACTGACCAACTTAAGAAAGCAACAAACAGTAAAACCGATATCTGGACTATTCAACATTTGAAGATACGTTAGTGCAGCCATACATTTCCGAAAGACTAATTTGATCAGTATTGGTTTAAGACATGACTGAAAAAAACACAGGTAAAAGCCACAGAAAAACATAAAATGTAGCAAAGGCTGTTCCGCCTTCCCGTTACAAGGGCATGGGGGCAGTGTCTTACTCCATGCACCTTCCAAATCATAGAAGCGAACTAGACGCCATACCGACCCTGCCCTAAATCTAAATAGGAGTGACCTCCCCCATCGGGTTAGGTCTAATATAAGATACAAAGCTATGTCGCCCATAGCAAAGACAGAATAATAATGGCAGACAGTGTACTTACTAGTGATCTACTGTGACCGCAGAGAGGAAATGTTTTCTGTAAAGCTCTGCTTAACCACTTTTTGGGTGACTTTATTAATCAAGCCAGGGGAACTGAACAGTTCCGGAAGGCCCATATCAAATAATGATTTACGCATGTAACTCAACCAAGGTATAGAAAGTCCCCCAGTCAGCAATAACTGCCCTATTAAAACAAGCTCCAAGCATTAACCCAGAGTATCAGGGGGGCCAATCTAATGCTAACCTTGTTATACTCTATGTTCAGTTCAGAGTGCAGAATAACATTTGGACCAGAATGAAGTGAGTTTCAGCAATCTCCTGCATATTCTGTTTTCTTCCACCTGAACTGGGGTGGGGTTATGAAACCCCAAAACCCCAGCTCCATAAGTAGCAGTTGGAACACATTGCATTTTGTAAATTTTAAGAAAAGGGAAAATTGTAGTCCTAACATCCCTCTTAGCTAAATTAAAAAGCGAGCCTGCTGCCCTCCCAAGTTTTCACCACACAGTATTTACTTGTGACTGCCATGAATTACTAGCTTCAAACACCAGGCCTAAATAACAGAAACTTGTTATTGCAGTTAGCTGCTTTCCGCCCAGGTTCAATGCAGATAGAGCTTTCTTACTGGGGCCACATGCCATAATATGAGATTTCTCGTAATTAGTTTTCATAGCTAAAGTATTCATGAAATACACAAATGATTCAACCAAACTGCGGTGTTCTGGCCATCAGCACTGCGTCATAGACATATAGCAAAGCCGGAACAGCTAAGTTTGCGATTTTTGGCACATCCTTAGTTGAGTCTGATAAAAATACACCCAAATCATTAATATACAGGATAAAAAGCAATGGTGCTAGCACGCACCCTTGGTGCCCGCCACTGGGATGAGGAAAGGAATAGGAAAGTTCTCCTGATTAGCCGTATCATACCTTAGCACTCGCATTTTCATGTAGACTGTTCAGAAAATGAACCAGCGCAATGTCTACCCCCATTTTGATTAACATCAGCCATAATTTAGTTATACTGACGCAATCAAAGGCGGTAGAAAGATCCATAAAGGCCAGGTACAGCGGGCAGCGCCTGGCGACAGTATACGTACATACAATCTGATGTAAATTCTAGCAGGGGCGTCTCCTCTGCTAAGATGGAGGAGCGTCGCCCCTCTGCTCTCGGAGAAGTTTAAAATAAAAAATAAAATCATAATAACAGAAGTTATTATCACTTTATTTTTAGTATCTGCCAGGTTAGGGCGGGGCTTGGCTCCCGTAACGTCAGGAAGGAGGAGTGGTTGTTGTACTCTAAAGTGCGCATGAGGGTTTCGCCGGCAGTCTCGGGCCGGCCAAACAGTCATGCGCACTTTGCATATTCTCCACCCAGGCTGCATTACAGCCTGGGTGGAGAACATGCCCAGGCTCCCATTCCCGGTCTGAGCGCCGAACCCGGCGCTCAGATCAATCACAATGCTGCACTGCAGCATTGTGATTGGCTTAGAGGAACCAATCACAACACTGCATTGCAGCATTGTGATTGCCTTATGGGAGCCTGGGTGCTCCCTGGTTGAGGAGCAGACGTTGGAGAGACGGCTGCTCAGGTAAGTTAATTTTAAATTTCCTTTATTTTTTTTACCCTTCTCCTCTGCCCCCCGCCTCGCCACCCCCATACTGTACCAGCCGCCACTGAATTCAGGCACTGATCCACTGTACCCAGCCCAGGTTGAAAACCATATTGATATGCAGATAAAGTTTTGTTGTCTATGGCCCGTGTCTGCAAGTGCTTAAAAGTAACCCTCCCCAATATCTTTACATAACTATCCACCAAGGAAATGGGCCTATACCATTTGGGTGATCCCCTATCTCCTTCCCTAAAAATTGGTGCAATTGTAGACACGGCCCAGGACTCTGGGATCTAATAACACAGGGAGTTATTAAAAATTTTCACAAAAAGGGGTCCCCAGAGATCAGAGTTACATTTAAAAAGATCCATGGGGATCCCATCCGGGCCCCATGCCTTACCACCAGCGCTAGCTCGTATGGCTGCTTCAACTTCCTGAACAGGTACCTGTATTGGTATGGGATGGGTAAGAGCTGCTTCAGTGCGCCTTCACATTCGCTATCTCTCTCTAGAGAATATATACCTGTAAAATGCTCCACCTAATCCTGCCCAGAGATATTACATAGTAATAGGGCTTTCAGGGGTGTCGTTCAAGGATAGCCTATTAACTGTTCCCCAAAATGTCTTACTACTATTTTGCATAATGGCCTGTTCTAATGTCTCGCAGTCCTTGAGAAACAATAAATGCTTCCTTTCTTAAAGAATTATTCTATAGGACTTCCTAGCCTCCCGGATCGCCCCCATATCTTTGGGGGAGCTGGCTAACATCTTTTCTCAGATGGCGATTTGCTGCAGAACAATTCCCATCGAACCACCGAGGGTGGTCAATCACAGGTATAAGAGGTTCAGTAGGGAGTTCTTAATAATAACACATAGTTGTTGATAGTGATAAACAACTCTTAAGTAGCTCTGTTAGACAAACAGCTAAGGAAAGCCGGAAGATTCTTCTTTAATAAGGCTTTTAATGCTGCTGAGGAATCTTTGAGATGCCATACCACCCTTAATCGAACTTTAGGGTACTAACTAATACCATCATTTGATAGGGGGCTTCTATCCCTATCTAACGGGAAGGTTCCTTCAACAGCAAGGGCATTATGGTCACTCCATTGGGTTTCAATTACAGTACCTCGCCGACACCACTGCAAAACGTGTTTAGAAGCAAACATATAATCAATAATGGACACTTGCCCCCCACCTATGAACGTTGGCTTATTCTGGCAACCCCCCGAAAATAATTTACCTCATCCTTGAAGTCAATTCGTGCAATTAAGTCCCTTAAATCCGAACCCCTCGTGTCCCCTGTTCCGATGTCAACTCCGATGCTTTGTGGACCCAGTTCAACAAATTCGGTCCCCATCTCAGCGCTAAAATCCCCACAAAGTAAGATCCTCAGAAGGGATACATTAATTACCCCCCGGGGTTTCAAGGCCATTACAAAATTGAATAATTCATGAAACAAATTAATATAAGTCTTCGAGAAATCATTATTATAAAAATTGACTACAGAAAAACTAAAAGAACTACTACAATCTCTAATTAACAGAGCCAGAAATGCAGGGCTACCTGTATTCACTGGAGACACTTCAAGCCTAAGATTGAGTTTGACCCAGATGGCAAGACTACCTTTGGCTCTACGGAAGGGAAGTAACAGCCGGGCACGAATATCATGAAAAACCAGTACATGTTAGAGGTGCCACAGCCCACGTTTCCTGAAAAACAATCAAATCATACCGGTTTATAAAGGCAGGCCAATCACCTTACTTTTAAGACCAGCCACATTCCAACTAATCACAGTAAAACAATGAAATTCAAATGAATCAGCCCCTTGAGGTCCCCTAGTTGAAGATGGGTTATTATTAACATTTATCTGAGTAATATGGTTTGTTTTAGCCATAATATCCATCATAACTGGGGATGGAATAATGTCATCACTACTCTTTGGACAACCCTCCCACAGAATCCTATCCTTGGTTTACTAATACTTGAAAATGGGGCCACGGTCTGAGGGTGCCCGGGTTGTCAATCCTGTTCATGCAGATTCACTAAAGGTGCTAACCGGTTGGACCATCCAATGTTGAAATTATCATTCTTAATCGCATTGTGTGGCCATGGGCTGCACTATGGGTGCCTCAAAAAGGGAAGGCCTGTAGAAAAACCCAAGCGGACGAATACAAACATAGCTGTTTATGGTCAAGTGCTGAAAATGTCAAGACAAAATTCTCCTCGCAATTGTTGGGTACCTAAAATTCACAATGGCACAATACCCTTGGATTGTCTTAGGGGAATGACGGACCCAAGCCACACGGTGCACCATTAAGATATTGTTATAGTCCTGCACATTAAAATTTGTGTTTTTAACCAACCGATGACACACTTTATTTTGAAGCTGGGTAGGAGACTCCTGGGAGGCATTTAACACAAGGGGGACACATGGTAATACAATAACATGAGGACAACAAGCAGGTGGCAAATGAATCACTGGCAATTGAGGATGCCTTAATACAGATTGAGGACCCCTTGATGTGTTGGGCAATATTTGGGTGGAGGCAACAGTATTAGACACACTGGATACCTGGGCTGGAACACCTGCGGGCTTATCAGACTGCATATGCAATGCAGGGCCCCCACAACCGTCATCCCTTGTTGCCACACGGGTACTATCACCCCTGGAAGAGGGGGTACCACTCCGGTTACCATGTCAGCTTAATTACACTCTTTTGGGAGATCTTCTGATGCTCCTGGCAAATGGACAGAACTTTTCCAACTGCTGTTTCCAATTTGTTTAACCTCTCCCTCAGAGGGTTCAGTCTTTCAAAATGGAGGTAAATTTACTCAGCAGAGTCCTGTATATCTCCAGTATGGATGGCAGCACCTGCGTCAGGCTTCGGGGATAAGGGTGTGATACTAACTCCGTTACTCACATAGACCACCACTTACGCTTTGTAGCTGGAGGACTTACTGATGGCCAAATAACTAGGACCTCCTCGCTAGGTGTGGGAACACCTGCTCCAGTTTGATGACTCCTCTGAGTTAGAGTTTCGAAAACTAACTTGTCCATGTCGTGCTGTCCAGATCTAGAGGCTTCTCTATCTCGGGCCCCCAGAGCACCCCAGAGACAGGCCTCTCTCAGCTAAGTCAATTTCTTTTGAGACAACACTAACCGCTTTTGCAAGAAAAGAGTCGATCGTATTGGGGTTTGCCCCTACTTCAGCTTTAGTTCTTGTAACCTTCTTTTTAACCATTTTGCTGCGCTTTTAGTAGTCTATAAGAACTGGCTGCCCCCCCAGCAGTACAAATACTCTATTTACTTAATCAGTACCTTAGGCACGGGATACTACAGGTAATTCTCATGGCGTTCTGGGGTTGCTAACCTCCATTCGTGCTGGTTTCCCCTTGTAGCAGGTACAATAAGACAAACTTCAGAGCCAAGAGGGGTGCCCCAGCCTAGCCTCCACTGGGCTCTGACGGGTGCCCGGGCCACGCCTGGGTGTGATCCGCGCTCGTCCTGCGCTATGGGATGCCTCCGTGTAATTTACGGTGCCTGGCACCTTGCTGGTGCGATGCGGCCCCGCCCGGGCTGAGATTGGCGGGAAGTGTAGGCTCAGTCCCCCGTTCAGTGAGGCAGATAGGGGCGAGGGTGATCTTGATTTATCTCTGTCCTTTGATGTTTGTGTGTGCTGTTTCACGTGTTAGTAAATAGAAAGACAAGTAGTTAAGTGGCCCTGGTTGCACCTCCAAGGGTCCAGGTGCTGGTTCACCCTAAGATCTCCCTCGCCCGGGGCCGGTAGAGTACATGGTGCCAGGTCTGCGGTGTCTATCCTCATTATTATCCTTAGCTTAGTTATCATGGTCCTTGGGTCCAGCAGCCCATACCGTATACCTTTGAGTTTCAGAATGGGCTATACTGCCAGGAAGCTCTTTATGATAAGGCTAGTCTCTAGCGAATAGTCCGCTGCCACTGTGATGATCCACCCTTTACATGGATAGGGACCATGCTGCCTAAAGTGTTGAAGAAGGCATGCTACCATTGGTCTGGAAGCATCAGACATGGGCTACTGACGCATTCTCAGCCTGTGCGCCCTTTAAAATTCAAATGGCGGGTCAAAAGAGCCCAAACCTAAATATTTTTCCCAGAGGCCATAAACACCAATATATCGTCAAGAATTCACTTTGATGGAGTAGTGGTGAGATTTTGTGACTTAGCAATGAGCCTCAGATGTTCACCCAAGTAGTTTTGGATGTGGGGTTACGTTTTTCAAGGTGCATGAGTTTTCCCATTTCTTTTGGATGTGTGTGTTGTATGGGGTAATATTTTTATTTGGGGATTTATATATTCTGTCAGCAGTGTTGATTCAGTGAGAAGCCTGAGACCTTCTCGTAGCAGCTGATTACTTTTAATATTTGTGGCAAGACTTATTCTGCAACCTTTGAAACAAATTCGAACATCATCAGTGTTGGCTTCAAGCTTTTTTTCGCCTGAAGGGAATGGGATGCGTTGAATCCACTCAATCAATCAGGATTGGCAAAACGCAGCTACTCACCCGTGAGGGTCTCAAGGCGCTGGGGGCGGCTCCGTTGAGTGCTGGGGTCACCCAAAAAGCCATGTGTTGAGGTCCTTCCTGAACTGGGGCATTGTGGGAGATTGCCGGACGTGGAGGGGGAGGTCGTTCCAGGTTTTGGCTCCGAGGTAGGAGAAGGACTCTCCTCCCATTCTAGTCTTGTGGATACGTGGGACAGTGGCCAGTGAGAGCTGGGCTGATCGGAGGTGTCTTCTGGGTGCGTGGAAGGAGAGGCGGCCGTTCAGATATGCAGGTTCAGTGTTGTGAAGGGCCTTGTATGTGTGGGTGAGGAGTTTGAAGGTTATTCTTCTTTCAAGTGGAAGCCAGTGGAGATCTCGGAGGTGCTGGGTGATGTGACTGCGATGGGGGATGTCGAGGCAGTGGCGTAGCTAGCCTTTTGGCCGCCCCTGGCGGTCCCTGAGTTTGCCGCCCAGCGGCTGCCCGACTGAAGAGCGGGGGGTGGTGACATCACAATATCGTTTGCCGCCCCGCGGCGGCCGATTTTAGAGCGGGGGGGCTGATGTCCAGATGAGACTGCAGGTAAGAGGGAGGGGAGAGGCTGCTGCCCCCAAAACACGTGCCACCTGGGGCAGACCGCACCCCCCGCCCTCCCTTGCTACGCCACTGTGTAGAGGATCAGTCTGGCTGCGGCGTTCTGGACAGTCTGGAGTTTGCAAAGGAGTTTCTTGTTCATTCCAGCATAGAGGGCGTTGCTGAAGTCCAGTCTGCTGCTGATGAGTGTGTGCGTCACAGTTTTTCAGGATTCGGTTGGGATCCATCTGAAGGTCATTCGAAGCATGCGGAGGGTGTTGAAGCAGGTCAAGGAGACGGCGTTGATGTGGCGGTTCATTGTGAGCGATGAGTCTAGTATGATGCCTAGGTTTCGTGCATTGTCCGTCGGGGTGGGGGCATTTCCGAGGGCGGAGGGCCGCCAGGAGTTGTTCCATGCGGAGGGGGTGGAGCCAACTATGAGGACTTCTGTCTTTTCTAAGTAGAGTTTCAGGCAGCTGTTCTTCATCCAGGTGGCTATGGCGTTCATCCCTTCTTGGAAGTTTTGTATGGTGATGTTAGGTTCGTTGGTGAGGGAGAGGATCAGCTGGGTGTCTTCGGCTTATGAGACGATGTTGAGCTTGTGGTTCCTGATGATGGTTGCGAGGGGGGCCATGTAGACATTGAAGAGGGTGGGGCTGAGGGAGGAGCCCTGGGGCACTCCACAGTTGGTCTCTGTCAGTTCCGAGAGGTAGAGAGGGAGTCTGACCTGCTGTGTTCTGCCGGTGAGGAAGAAGCGGATCCAGTCGAGGGCCTTGCAACTGGTGGCTAGCGTGTTGTGGGAGACGGTGTTGAATTCAGCCGAGAGGTCCAGGGGGATGAGGGCTGCCATTTCGCCCTGGTTGAGGAGAGAGCGGATGTCGTCGGTGGTGGCAAGTAGGGCAGTCTCGGTGCTGTGATTGCTTCGGAATCCAGATTGGGAGATGTCCAGGATGTTGTTAGCTTCGATGAAGTTTGCTAGCTGGGTGTTGACGGCCTTTTCAATGACATAGGCTGCAAAGGGAAGCTGGGAGATGGGCCAGAAGTTCTTGAGGTCCGTCGGGTCCGTGGAGGATTTCTTCAGGAGGGGGTTGACTTTGGCGTGTTTCCAGTCGTCGGGGAAGGTGGCGGTCTCGAAGGAGCAGTTGATCGTACGACGTAGTTCGGGTGCGATGGCAGAGGCGGCTCTGTGGAAGATGTGGTGTGGGCAGGGCAGGGGTCTGAGGGTGCTCCGGAGTGGATGCTTTTCAGGGTCTTCAAGGTGTTTTCTGTCATGAGCGCGATCCATTTGAGCAGGGTCTGTTGGGTGGCGTCGCATGAGGGGGGGGAGCTGGAGAAGTGAGGTGGTCTTTGTTGTCGAAGTTGTCGTAATCATCTTGATCTTGTGGTGGAAGAAGGTGCTGAGTCTGTTGCAGAGGTCTTGGGAGGGTAAGACATCTATTGTTTTGCTGCAGGGTTTGGCGAATTCCTTGATGATGGAGAAGAGTTCTATGGTGTTGTGTGTGTTGGTGAGGATTCTGTCTTGGAGGGATTTCTTCCTGTGGATTTGTTGAGTTGCTGGTGTGCGGTGGTGGCTGCTTTGTAGGCGGCGCATGTTTACAGGGTTTTGTTGTTCCTCCATGTCTTTTCGAGGGTTCTTGGAGTGCAGGGGTGAACCAGCTTGCTATCTTGATGTGTCTTCCTGTGGCTTTCTTGAGAGGGGCGAGTGTGTCGGCGCAGTTCGTGATCCAGCGGTGGAGGTTGTGTGCTGCGGTGTTTGCATCTGACGTAGTCGGTGGTGGGGTGCTGACATGGGGGGAGGTGAGCTGGTCTTCAGTGACTTTGTTCCAGCTTCTGCGGGGGAGGCAGTGGGCATGCTTGTCTATGGTGGGTTTTTTAAAGGAGAAGTGGATGCAGTGGTGATCTGTCCAGAGGAGTTCTTTGGTGTGGCTGTAAGAGATGCTGTTTCCTCTGCTGAAGACTGGGTCGAGTGTGTGTCCTGCTGTGTGCGTGGGAGCGGTGACTAGTTGGTTCAGTCATATATTGGCGAGGTTCTCTAGGAGGGAGGGGGTGTTTGAGTCATTGTGGTTATCCAGGTGGAAGTTTAGGTCTCTGAGGTCGTGGGGTGCGATGAGGTCGGTGATGGCGTCGATGAAGGGAGTGCGTGGGCAGGGAGGCTTGTATATGAGGGTTCCACGGAGAGTCCTTTTGGGGTTGGTCTGGATCTGGAAGTGGAGGTGCTCCATGAGGGTCGTTGTGTCGTCCGGGAGGGTGGTCATGCGTAGGATACTTTTGTGAATGACGGCAATGCCTCCTCCTGGCCGGATGGGGCGGTCCTTGCGCAAGATCTTGTATCCGTCGGGAATGGCTGTGGTGATGTCGGGTGCAGAGTTGGCGTTGGTCCAGGTTTCCGTGAAGAAGGCGACGTCGGGCGAGTAGGTGTTGAGGAGGTCCCAGATTTCTATGGTGTGCTTGTGTACGGATCGTACGTTGAGGAATGATGAAGTTGAGAGGTTTGAGAGCAGTGATGTCCGGTAGGTTGGGAGATGCTGCTGTGGTACGGAGGTGGGTGAAGGTGCGGCAGCAGCGTAGACAGGAGAGGGCCGTGGATGTTGTGCGCCATTGAGAGCTGGCAGTTGATGTTGCGTCCAGGGTTGAGATCGTGGATGGTGCTGGAGTTGTAGCGGCTTGAGGGGGAGAAGCTGCGGGGGCAGCCGCGGTGGGGGAAAAAGAAGGAAAGAGTGAGGCGAGATAGAAGTGAAAAAGTGAAAAGTGACAGAAGGGCAATAAAGGATAGAGAAAATAGGGCACAAAAGGAAAGAGGCAAAGAGAGGCAGAGGCAGAACAGCAGAGTGCTCTTCCACTGGACCGCCAGAGATAAGGCACAGGCTGGGGCCTGTGGGTGGAGGAGGTTCTCGAACACCCTGCAACAGAAAGCTCAGAGGGCAACACTTAATGGTGGAGCTGCGCAGGGGGAGAGCAGTCACACTGACCAGGTCAGTGGTCTTGCTCTTCTTGCCGCGCATCGGCCACCATAAGTAAGGATCAGGGAGGGCTGGTCAGCTGGGAGGCAGGAGCCGGTAGGACATACTGGAGGGTGGGAGGGGATGCGGGGGCAGCAGCGGTTGGGGAAAAATAAAGGAAAGAGTGAGAAGAGTGAGGAGAGTGAGAAGTGAAAAAGTGAAAAGTGACAGAAGGGCAACGAAGAAAAGAGAAAATGAGGGCATAAATTGAAAGAGGCGAAGAGAGGCAGAGACAGAACAGCAGAAGAGCATAGTGCTCTCCCACTGGACTACCAGAGATGAGGCGCAGGCAGGAGCCTGCGGGTGGAGGAGGGCCTCGAACACCCTGCAACAGAGAGCTCAGGGGGCAGCACTTAGTGGTGGAGCTGCACGGGGGAGTGCAGTCACACTAACCAATGGCAATGAGTAAGGATTCTATGGTTATAAGGAGCAGTAGCAATGATAAAGACATCCTTGCTTTGTGATAAATGGAATTTCTTTGATATATGACTGTTGACTTTAATACAGGCTGATGGTTGAGCATAAAGAGTAAAGAGACAGTCATTCACTCAGAATGCTAACCAAGATTGAATTTGCTTAGCACTGAATGCAGAAAAGTCCAAAATATCTTATCAAAGGCCTGCTCTGCTTCTGGCTCCATAGCCACAGTGGGTTAAGATAAGAGTTTGGCCTTTTCCATAACATGCCCAAACAGTCTTATGTTGTTCAATGCTAGTCTCCCCTTTACAAAGCCGGGTTATATTGGGAGGATCTTTTCTAGTCTTAAAGCCAAAACTTTGGGAAATATTTTACTGCCTGTGTTTGGGAGTGATATTGGTCTGTAGATTTTATGTTCGATGGGGGTCTTTACATTCCTTTTGTATCATGACAAAATGGCTTTAGTAGAACCCCCAATCTTGTTAGACATCCAAAAATGTTCAAAGAGTTATTTAAGGTGGGTTAGCAATTTCTCTTGTGGGGTAGATTTATTAAAGGATGCAGGAAACCCATCTGGGCCAGGAGACATGTCACATTTCACCACTATGACTGCCTTGATTATTTCAAACTTCTCAGTGGTTTTATTTACATATCTATTGATTTCCAGAGATTGTGTATGATAATAATAATAATAATACTAATATATTAAAAATAAAATGTATTTAATATTTTTTTGAAAAATATAACAATTATTATTATATAAAAAATGTAAAACAGACATACATAATAATATATATATATTTCTTTACATATATCTAATTGAATATTATTAAATTAATATTTTTAATTTATATTATAATTTACTACTTTTTAAAATGTAATTATAGAAAAAATATATATATACATATATCCAATAAGATAATTTTAAACACAACCATTGTAAATACAATTAAATAATGAAACAAAATAAAAATTTAAATGTACTAAAAATAAATAAAATATTAAAAACATTAATAATTATACATTTTCTAATTTTAAATAACCCAAAAATATTAATATGAATGTAAACAATATAAAGTAAACAATTTAAAAAAAATTAATACATGTATTATTCCCACTACAATTTATACAAGAGTAGACAAAGGGGCCGATTACGATGTCAGTCGGAAGAGCCTCCGTGGTCTTGTTGCGGCGGTCTGACCGCCCGATGTAGCGTCGGAAGCGGTCGCTCGGACCGCAGTATTATGATACCCAAAAAGACATTGCTTACCAACTGATGCGGTTCCTCAGACTGAAAATTCCTCCTGCGAAGCTCTCGGAAAGGTCGAATGGAGCTGATCGGAGCATGTTCCAGTCCTGGAACCGCTCGCCCTATTACGTTGCGTATTTCTGATGCGCCGTCTGTGTCGGTCCAACAACCTTGTCAGAGCAGGCGGAAGGGGAGTCTTTTAAGTCCAAAATTCGGCACTACACGCTTCCTTCGACATCTGCTGTGCAGCTATGGAGCCCATCGCGCATTTCATCCCTCTACTATACATCATCGATGAATATGAGAATATGAACCGTCGCGGACGTCGCAGCCGGTAAGTTACACACCTACCCCCACACATTAACGTTACTACCAAAGCGCATATCAATTGAGTTTAAAGTGTGGGTAACAGAGGAGACCAGTTTCAATCGTGAGGTTATCAAGGATTGTCTAGGCCTGACTAGGATATTGAGCATCCCATGGTTAAATTACATTAAAAAGTTCATGTCTGATATTGGCCATTTAGAATATTTCGAGCAACCTGACAGCCCAACTAAACTGAGTAGAAAGTCCCTCAAAGTAACCTGCTTAGCACACCTACAAGCCAATAGGCTCGCGACAGAGATTACAAAAAAATCAGTCATGGAGAATCAAATGATGCTTTCTTGCTATGCCATTCAGCCGTATTTAGCACGTGTACCTGGGTCCTATGAAAGGATGCTACTGACACGATTTCGTTTGGGGATATTTCACAGATTGATAAGTTTCCCGAACACTAATGATTGGTCAAGAAATTTAACCGTGTGTCCATGTGATGGCACCTCTAACCAATCGATGTTGCATGTGATTTTCTTCTGCAAATTTTACTCGTATTCAAGAAATAGATTTTTAAAACCGATTTAAAAAAAATTGGGGCTTAGACAATGCCGACCTGCTTTATTAGCGCTACAAATTTTAGATGGCGATTTAATTGTCCTTGGCGTATCTTCATTTTTAAAATGTGTTGTGAATTATAGGAAATTTTTATGACTATGACTGAAATATGAATTCACTTTCTTTGCTTTCTTTTTTCCGTTGTGCTTTTATGATTTATGAATTAAATCGAATAAAGCTATTTTTTTTTTAATTGAATTGAGTTTAAAGTCTCCTGTAGCATGTTGAGCATAGTAAATGAGGAAATGTAATCACCAGGTATCCACAGTCTGAGCTTAGAATACTGGGATAAACACAAATTTAAGATCTGATTAGAAATGGCCATAGGTACATATATATGTATGTAATCATAAATGTATGAATGCGTACACCACAGTGCAAAAAGCAACATGTCATGGCAACAGAACATCAATGCACACACAAAAGTATGTCCACAGAAACACATGCACTCGCACCAGGTCCGCTCCTAAAATTAGTAGTTCCCCGGGCAGAACCAGAATATATGAACCACCTATAAATTCCATAAGATGTTATGTCATAGGAAGTCACATTACAGGAAGTGACTTTAAGTTACCATAAATGTACTGCCATTGTTGAACCAGCTTTGTAAGAAGCACTTTATCTATTGTGGATATCTGTAAATTGGCCAACATATATATAAACACCACATTAAAATTATGTCAAAATATATGACAAATCTGTCAAGTGTAAATACAATACATCCACCCAATTGGATGGAAAAGCAGGGCCTAGGTCATTTTTTACCTTACAACTTTCTTAATCTGATGCACTAATTGTTGACTGATTACTACATTATTTAATACACAAAACGGACTAATATAGCCCAGCCTGACCTGCCACGCCCCCATCAGCCCAATCGTGCAGTTTCAGATCCTGTGTCCAGATGAGTTTAACAGTGTCGGAGAAGGCATCCAACAGAGCCTCCGCTCTTCATGATCTCAGCCTCACTGCAGGGCAGGTAGCCAGGTCAGTATAGGGAGTCACAAGCAGCATTGGATGATGTATGTGTCAGTAATAAAAAAAAGCTTTGTAGGATCCAGCCCATTTCAAAAGCAGACCTGAGGCAACTGACTCCCTTCCATACAATCCCTTTCATGCACCCAGGTCTGCTTGCACGCAGACCTTGCTCCAATAAATTGGGCCACAACTATCTTGTGGGGCAGTATGCTTTGTCAGGCCAGGTTTAAATGTCCCTGGTGTACCTGTGGTATTCCACCACCACTGTTTACTGAGGCCAGGCAGCAGGGCATGAGCTATGATTTCTACTTGTCCAGTCAGGACATGATCTTCAAATGTCCCACTTGGAGCTACATTTCTCAAAAAGGTCCAGAGTAATAAGAGTCCACACAGAGCAGGCTTGAATTCTGCAGGCACATAAAGGATGGTTCATGATCCAAAACCTTTGGAAAGGAAGACACATCTCAAAACTAAGACAATTTCTCACATAGAAAATCAAGAGACAGGAAATTGTGTTTGGTGGCATATGGGTCAATGTATGTAGCTGCACACGAGTTACAAGACATTTCAACATCAACTCCAATCTCTTACTTTCATCTCATGATCCTTTTTGTGATCAAATTGTTATGGAAGTAAATCATCTTTCATTAAGCAGACAATGCAGATCCGGTCGGCTGTGCATAACAAACATTCATCACTGAGTCAAGTATACCACAACAGGAGATTATGGTTCAATATTGATCAACTACAAAAACTTAACCATGACAAGATAGCTGATCACAGAGGGAACCTGGGCATTTAGACGGTCAGCATCCCAGATGCCTCACAGTCCAGACATGGGGGGTGAGACCGTGGCCTCTAGTACAACAACTATTGTGAACTGTTGCCATTTTAGCATATGTGATCGAAGGAGGAGATATCAATCAGCCAGTCTGCCTCACATGACTGAGCTGCAGCCTTGTGTACCCATGTCAGGACCACCTCTTATAGGCCTATGACCATGTGTCCCTGAGCCTGGGACTTCAAAGTCCTTCACCCTTCCTGTGTATCCTGTAAGTTCTGTAACAAGTTTTACCACAGGTCAGCAATTGCACTCCTGTGGCTCAGCCCTACCCCACTTGAGAGTTGCTGCACCCAAGTGTTGTAGGGTTGGGAGTGCAGTGGCCTTCCAATGCATAGAAATGGCCAGGCGTGCTATGGGCATTGCTAAATCTATGATTTGATTGGATACCTTTTGAACCCTCTTCTGCCTGAATATCTCTAGCAGCGTCTCACCCAATGGAAGGAGGTTGGCACAACCTGTCACAGCGGCAAGAAAATCTGAATTCTGGACCACAGGGTTGCTACATCCAGCCATGCCCAGAACATATGTATTAAATCCTCAATAGGTGCATGACATCGTGGGCAGAGATGGGAAGACACAAACTTTCTGTGTAGGACAGCTGGGGTGAGATATGCCCTGTGCAGGATGTTGAATTGAATGTACTGGTGTTTGGCATTACGAGATACTTTACATGGGTAGTGTATAGTGTATTACCAGTCCTTGGCCGTGAGAGCTCCTCCTATATCAGTGTCCCATAGTGGCAAACGGCGACAGAGGGTCAGTCGCCGTGTGTGCCAAGGCATTAACGAACAAGCTCACCAGTTTCCAACCTGCACCCATGACGAGCAGGGCATGGCTTAGTGGGTGATGCTCCGGTTCAGTGTTTGTGACCCTTCACAGGCATCCCATCTAAGCTATTAGTGTTCCAGGTGCCAAGAAATGGCCCAACGGAATGTCATGATCTTCCTGCAACTGGCCAAATGGTGTGAGCTTCCGGACCCTGAATAGGTCCCCCACTGAGGTCAATCCCGCGTCTCTCCATTCCGTCAGTCCTTCCCTAACAATGCTTGAAGTGCAGACTAATGGCCGGAGAGTAAGGGATCATGTCCGTCAGTAGCCTCAGGCCCTTCTCATAGCTCCAATAAGCCACTTTGACCAGGCTGTCAGCTCCACGGGGAGTTGTGCTCCAGGGAGCAACATCGATCCCACCATTTCCTGTGCCCCGCATGTTGGTAACCTGCCCACTGCCTCCCAGCCAACCATCACGCCGGCCATTGCAGCGGTGCTGCCATGTAACATTTTTTAAAAAGCAGCACAACCAGGATACCCTTTCCCACCAGCAGCTGCTGCCTCCGTAGAGCCACACTTCTCTTGCCCCTATTCCAGAACAACCCTCCCAGCATGGTGTCCAACTCCATGAATGTGGCACGAGGTGCACCCACTGCTAGGTACCGGTAGGGTCACCTCCCCCGGGCCAGCTCTATCACCCTATTTAGCCGCCGAATATTAAGCGTGGTGGATCTATCGGGGATAAAACCATTTTGGACCCTATGCACTAGATGAAGCAAGTGTTCCAGCAGACAGAGCGCCACTACCTTACTAAGGTTTTTATAATCCATACCTAGCATGGACAATGGATGGTAGGACGTCATTTCCGCTAAGTCCCTGTTGGGTTTTACAAGTGATCCCAACAAGGACTCTCGCATGGATTGCGGTTGTCTCCACTCACTTAAGGTGGCCTGATAGAGCTACAGTAACCTGGGGGCAAGTAAAGGCTCATAGGCCTTGTGGAGCTTGGATGGGTGCCCTTCTAACCTCAGGGTTTTTAACGTGGCAGCGCTCATAGTAAGCCAGTGTATGTCCAGTTACAGCCAATGGGGTGTTAATCACCGCACGTGCTGCAGGATCAAGTACAGGCCGATTCAATCCAGTCAGGAACTTGTTAATATCTACCTGGCGCTCTGACTGCAGGGGATCGTACAGGCCACGACAAACCCTGTGAAGACCTCATGGATGGCTGCCTGACTAGTGCGCATCTGGTGCAGGTGATCCCTAATCATTTTCATGTGCTGGGTTGGAGTTATGCCGCAGAGGACGCAGGCCAGGAGTTGCCCTGACTTATCTCCCTCCACATGCATCTTAGCTTGTTATGTTTTAAAGTCAATGCAATGCAGTTGCTCAATGAGATGGGTGTGGTGTGTTTGAGTATCCGTCAGCATGGGTAGCATCCCAGACTGCAACCGGACCGCATTCTCCTGCTGACCTAGTGGTGCCTCCATTTGCATCAAAGCCCTGTGGATATTTGCCCCCACCAAAGCCCCAAGCCCCCGCCACTCAGTACTGCTTTCAGTGCTTCCCACTCCAACAACCTAGAAATTATTGTGTCCCAGTTGTCGGTGAAATAATTGGAGATGGATTCCCTTAGTTATTCCCAAAATGCATGGTGCAACAACAACGTTGGCTGCAGTTTCCATGTGTGGACTGGGGGTCGTGGCGCACCACACCCAATGTGCATGTGTTTAGGGTTATGGTCCGAGAATGTCCTCCCCAGGTATTCAGCATCTAGCACCTCAGGCTATAGTGTGTGGTGATAACAAATATTATCAATCTTAGGGGCTCATTACGATGCCGGACGGAAGCCCATCCGCAGTGTTGGTGATGGCGGAAAACATCTTTTTTCCCGCCCCTGATGCGTATATTGGGACCACCATATTAAAATTAAGGGTGGGCGGCAAATTCCGTTCCGCTCGCGGAACTTGCGAAATTTCGGCATTTCCGCGTTCCGCGCAGAACGCGGACATGTCGAAACTTCCGCGATCCGCGGCGGAACGGAATTCGGGTGCAAGAAAGCACTGAAGCAGGTGCCCGAGTTGATAAATATGAAGGGCAGGTGTGCAGAATTCGTGAGCGTGGTTAAGCAGATGTGCCTTCTCTCCATTTCCAACGTGAAAAGTTAGCTGTAATCCCCGATGGAGGTCTTTGCATCCTTGATTTTCCCGAGCGCAATCCTCATGCAGAATTCGTGAGCGTGGTTAAGCAGATGTGCCTTCTCTCCATTTCCAACGTGAAAAGTTAGCTGTTATCCTCGAAGGAGGTCTTTGCATCCTTGATTTTCCCGAGCGCAATCCTCGTGCAGAATTCGTGAGCGTGGTTAAGCAGGTGTGCCTTCTCTCCATTTCCAACGTGAAAATTAGCTGTAATCCTTGATAGAGGTCTTTGCATCCTTGATTTTCCGAGCTCAATCCTCGTGTAGAATTCGTGAGCGTGGTTAAGCAGGTGTGCCTTCTCTCCATTTCCAACGTGAAAAGTTAGCTGTAATCCCCGATGGAGGTCTTTGCATCCTTGATTTTCTCGAGTGCAATCCCCGTGTAGAATGATGGACAGCTTAATCAAAGGACCCCGGCGCTTTCGGCGCGGTGGCAAAGTTACAGACACACAGGTCACTGGGGTCAATTCTTCTGGACCTTTACGCAGCTGTAGTGTAGGAAAGGCACTATACATTTACCCAACGAGGTAGCACTTACTGATTAGCCAGTAGAAAGTACTCCAGTTGAGTAGAGGTATTGCACAAAACGGTGGCATCTTAGTGGATAAATATGCAGGGCAGGTGTGCAGAATTCGTGAGCGTGGTTAAGCAGATGTGCCTTCTCTCCATTTCCAACGTGAAAAGTTAGCTGTAATCCCCGATGGAGGTCTTTGCATCCTTGCTTTTCTCGAGCGCAATCCTCGTGTAGAATTCGTGAGCGTGGTTAAGCAGATGTGCCTTCTCTCCATTTCCAACGTGAAAAGTTAGCTGTAATCCCCGATGGAGGTCTTTGCATCCTTGATTTTCTCGAGCGCAATCCCCGTGTAGAATGATGGACAGCTTAATCAAAGGACCCCGGCGCTTTCGGCGCGGTGGCAAAGTTACAGACACACAGGTCACTGGGGTCAATTCTTCTGGACCTTTACGCAGCTGTAGTGTAGGAAAGGCACTATACATTTACCCAACGAGGTAGCACTTACTGATTAGCCAGTAGAAAGTACTCCAGTTGAGTAGAGGTATTGCACAAAACGGTGGCATCTTCGTGGATAAATATGCAGGGCAGGATTCAACGGGCGCAGCAAAATCTCCGCGAGCACGCGAAATTCCGCGTGCTCGCAGAGATTTCTTGCCGTTTCGCGGAATTTCGCGGAACGCAACTCCGCAAATTCCGCCCACCCTTAATTACAATTGGCCCACAGAGGCCATTCTCCGTTCGACGCGGTTTTACCGGCTCCGCACGTTTTCTCGGTACGCAATGGTGGCGGACGGAGCCTATAGAGCAAGACCGGCGTGCGGAATCACGTTCCGTCCACCAACCAGATTACGATGTAACAAACAGCCCTTCCCACCGCGGCGCAAAAACCACCACATCGCGGATGGCGGAAGCACAACTACGGAGAGGAAAAGCCGACCAAGATCACATCCAGACCAGCTGAGCCACCATGGATCCAGCGCTACAGGCCTTTCCGCTGCTCTACCTGGTGCACCTCCGGCAGATGAGACGCCGCCGCGCCCTACAGCAGAGGTACGTCCAAAACACCTCCACGCATGCAACCCCTGTACAACTACAACTCCCAGCAAGCGTGCAGGCCGGGCCAGCCCCACGATGTATATTGCAACCTGCCATCTGCAATGTGCGAGGCCCACCCAATTCACATGAGTGACACCCTCAGGGCCCCTGAAGGAAAGTGGGGCCAATGCCGTGCCCCACCGATGCAAGGCAAGCACCCCGCGACATTCAAAAATGTAATCTGCTGGCGGCTCCCATTGGCAGATGGCGCATTCGCATAGGCAGTGCGACACCGCGTTGGCCAGGAAGCGCCGTCCGCAATTCTGCATCACTCAATTGTGGACAATGCGTGTTTACGCTGTGGACGCCAGCTACCGCGCCTGTAAACACACCATGCATTTGCATTGTCGCAATGCCAATTGCATCACACATCCCAAAACATCAGCCGAAAGTGATGTGTGCACCCAGTGAAGGCATCATGGAGTGTGACCTTTGATCCAAGTCTGCACACACATGGCTTGTCCAAGAAAAGGAGAGTGAAATTACATTCTTTGTCATGCCTCGTGGCCAGCATGGCCCTAAATGAGTCAAGGAGTCCAAAAGACCAAAGGGCTCTCGCACTGTACCAATGTAGTGTAATGAAACTAACGACCTGTTAACACTGCCTGTATATCTCTTGCTATGTGCTTAGCGAATCCTTGGCCATGGGCCATCTTGTGAAGGGCCAGTGATGTAGGCTGACAAATCGAGGTGTCCATTTTCTGCAACTCAGACACACTGGTAATCCCTAGTACTTACAACACACGTACTGGTGTGGCATGCAGTGTGCCAAGCTGCCATTGCCGGTAAATGTCTCACACACGTCATAGGAGTGCACATGTGTAGCAAAACATCATCGCCTGGATGACATCATCTGTCATTCACAGCCATGTTTGCATGCATACACAATCCATGTGTTTATGTACCTCATGAAGGTGAACATGGCAATGTCTGTCATGCAAAATCACCACACAGTCACGATGTACTGACCCCATAATGTCCACATTTGTCTGCCCACCGTGCTGAATATACATGTATCATTGTCCAGCTGACACTCACTGCCCTCATTCCGTAATGTCGTCATGTATTGTGGGACTGAAGTCTGAGGCCGTGCAGTGACAGCAGCCAATGCAAATCTGCATAGATGCTGCGAAACAGAAGTGCTGTGGCATCAACCACAGGGCAGACCAACCTTGATGTAGCAGTATACTACATGCCATATACATCGAGCTACTATGGATGTTGAAGTAGTGAGTATGTCGAGTGAGTGAGAAAAGTAACGTCTGTATGCGTGTCACTTGTGCATGTCACGTGTCCAAGACTCAAGGCAATGTTGTGCTTGTGTGAGTCTTCGCTTAAGCTGTGTACCACATCTCTCATCTTTGACTCATCTCATGCATGTGTACCCTGACAGGATACGTAGGAGGAGACCACCTATCTTTCGACCTGTCCCACACCTGGCGACGATGGAGGACATCATCAGGAAACTTCGTTTGGATCGCCTCACAAAGCGAGAGCTATGTGCTCATTTGGAGCCCCATTTGAAGCCAAAGCGAACATATACTGCTGCATTGTCTGCTACAGTGGAAGTGATGGCTGCACTGCTTTTCTTCGCCACTGGGTCTTTCCAGTACACTGTGTCTAGTGCCGGTGGGATGTCACAGCCCATGTTCAGCATGGTGTTGCGTGACGTCCTGTCAGCATTGATGCTGTACAAGGACAGCTATGTACACTTTCAGAGGCGGGATGAATCGCCAGCTGTGAAGGGGGATTTCATTGATCTGGGAGGCATCCCAAATGTGGTGGGAGCTATTGACAAACCCACATTGGCCTCGTTCCACCACAGGCACGTGAACACATTTATCGCAACCGAAAACACCACCACTCCATTAATGTGCAAGTGGTATGCCAGGCGGATCAGATAATCTCACACGTCTGTGCAAAGTTTCCTGGTTCAGCACATGACTCCTACATCTTGCGGAACAGCAGCATACCACAATTGATGGCTAATCTGCACCCCGAGCGGGCCTGGCTTGTTGGTGAGTATGCAGAGTCAATGACTGTGATGTATGTGTGACATGCTGCTCTCCTCACATATCCTGATTGCAATGTTTGTCTGTGTTCCTCACAACTAGGTGACTCAGGGTATCCCAATCGTCCGTGGTTGATGACCCCACTGAGGAATCCAACAACGCCCGGGGAAGTCCACTACAATGATGCCCAGGGAAGGACACGTTGTGTGGTGGAGCGCACTTTTGGACTGCTCAAGTCTAGATTTAGGTGTCTAGACAAGAGTGGTGGTGCACTACTCTACTCCCCACAGAAGGTGTGCCAGATGGTAGTCGCCTGCTGCATGCTACACAACCTGGCCTTGCGCAAGAAGATCCCCCTGATTCTGGATGATGTTGAGCAGCAGCAGCCCCCTGCTCCAAACCCACACATGCCCAGTGACGATGACAGTGGTGAGGACGAAGGCCTTGACGTGCGTCAACATCTCATCGCCAACTACATCCGTTGAGTGTAAGTTAACAATGAGCGACTATGGCTGTGTCTGTGTGCTATGCTGTTGTCTCCCAAACTTTGAGGATTGTTGCAGGGATTCTGTCCACACACACAACTATGCGCAGGATTAGAGGACTTGGGCAGGCCGGGACCGAGTCATCCGACCACCTGAGCACCCTGAAGCACTGGACCTAATAGCCATAGTGCCTCACTAGCTCAATCACTCACTGTCAGTGATACAAGCGCACAGACACCCCAGGACACAACACTCTCAGATCTCACAGAAATAGCGTTAACAAGACACACCCTGTCGCCCTGACTCTTATACTTGTCCACAAGGGGTTCATTTGAAGACAAGAAACAGTTCAGAAGTTTTATTTCAACTACCGTGTAAGAACATGCAGTATACGGCACCAAAGTATTTGAGAAATGCATTTTGCACAAAAACATTTAGCACAGTAACATGTCCACATATCATTAAGAAAGATGGCATATCAATAAGCACTCTGGATGAAGACCCACGAACCCATCCCCCCTCCCCCTGCTGGAAGAACCTGTACCAACTGTCCCTAAACTATGGGCTTTGTCAGCAGAACACACGCCTCAGCCCATAGATGGTCAAATGTACATCACATGTGCCGTGTCGCTCTTCTCTCTGGATAGTCCCCTCCCCAAGTGTGGTGCACCTAGCCCGCTGCCCCATAACATCTAAGAGGCACCCGTGGTCACTTGCAACTGCGAGACTCTGTTGAGTTGTGGTGATAGGGCCTGACCAGAACAGAATGACAAGGGACATTGTTGTTCGACCACGGACAGAATGTGCAGACAATACTCCAGGAGCGCGGAGAGATCAAGCTCTGCGGACAGTTCCCATGTGACAGACATGAACGAAGCTACTTGCAAGACTTCAAAGTCAGGGATTTACAAGTGCGTTAGTTGCACGATGGAAACCTGGCTCACAATATGCGACAATCACCCCGACGGACATATGACAGCCTCCCCTTCTTCAGTTCTGTGGTACCAAGTGAAACAGACCGCAGAGGTCAGCAAAGTCAAAGCTAACGCAGACAGGGCCAAAGTCAGAGATGGCTGAGAACCTTTGTCAGAAGGATGCGAGAAATGTTGAGGCAACATCGAATCAGTTGCCAACAGTTCCGGATGCTGGTAAGTAGTTATGGATCCAAGAAGGCACATGCAGCTTTGAAGGCAACCAGTTCCAAAAGACGATCCAAATCAGCTTCAGCAAAAAGGACCGCCATCCAATCCAGTAGCATGAAGGAACAGATGTGCTCCTCACACCCCGAGGACGAAAGGATCATTTCATGGCAAGCTGGAAGTGGCTCGATGTAGGCATGACACAGGAGCCGTTGTGCAAACGCACAAGTGCAGCTGGCAGCCTGTCTGACACGTGGAAAGGCATCCCATAAACGGCTATCCCCGGAACAGTCCTGGCCGTGAGCCAACAAAGGACTCACCCACAGGTCATAATCCAGATCAGCAAGAGAAGTGTTGGAAAGGCAGAGATCCATGGCCCATTGAAAGGGGCATCGGCTACAGTAGAACACAGGTTGCACGCAGGTGAAATAGGCATAGCAGAAGGTCAGCCTATAACTGATGCGGAGCACAGCCAATGGTACACATCCAAAGACGAGCTGCATCCGTTCACGGTACAATTGCAACTGACCGGGGTTGGCCTGGACCACAGGACGGGCTGCCATTGCGTGAAAGGAGCCGGAAAACCAGCAATCTGCAGTACTGGCAAAGGGTTGATGTGAAACCGCCAAATGCAGTCAGTAAAATTGAGGAGTGACACCCGGTCGGGCTCCATTAATAGTGTGCAACGAAGTGACAAGGCCAGAGCCTACAAGTAGAAAAAATGTGCAAGGTCTTCAGTATCAGACGCTATTGATATTTGGTGTGTCAGTAGCCCAAAAACAAGTGGGAGAGTCGTGTCTCGCAGACAGTGAATCGCGCGGGATGGTCAAGGCACCTGGGAATCGAAGGTCTCACGGCCTGATGTGAGAGCGACTACTTGTTGAAACAAAAGCCCATTGAGCCTGCATCACTAATTGAAGTCTGCTTTCCTTGTGGGAATGTGAGGCCACAACTAACTATCTACAAGCACATATGGGGGAGTAAAGAGAACATTGCTACAGCAAGGAACACGTAGTGCAAGTGTTCCTATTTATGGGACGCCTTCCCGTAAACCGCAGCAGTTGTGGTCATTCAGGATAAGATAACTTCCGTTGAGAAGGAGATTTGGCGTGGGTATGTCGTCAGTGACTGTTGTTCATGTGGGAACAAATGCAAAAAGACTGGACATGACCCCTGAAAAGCCCTGTGTAACTGTACTTGAGTTTGTGAATGCGACAATGTCACCTTTGGCCACATGACAGGATGTGTTTTGATGCTGGCTCTTGTGGGATTCATTGATCAGCGCTGTGTGTGTTGTAACAACCTACGTCATATCCATATTGATGATAATTAGGGGGATGGGAGCACACGACTTCACCTCCCAGCACAGTTCACCCCTTGGCATTCTGGTAAATGCAGTTCGGTAAAAATGCTTACTTGCAATGTAGCTTTGAGTGTTTCACCTGAGTTGGGCAGTGAGAGGTACAGAGACATTAGTGTATTGTGGCAGCTTTCTCAGCAGACACCGATCTCAATGGTATAATTTCGCGCAACACATGTGTCTAGGGATTGACAGCACTAACCTGCATCCAGCCGTGGTGACTCACTTCCACGGAAAAAGAAGTAAGCATTTCAACTGCAGTGCATTTACCAGGATGCTGAGGGGTAAACTGTGCTGGGAGGTGAAGTTGTGTGCTCCCATCCCCCTTCTGTCCATGTTGATGGTGTTGGCCTGTGTTAACTGTTATGCATCTTGTACAGTGTTGCCTAGTGCAGTGCTTTTCCTGTACTGCCATCATATGTCAAATCACTGTCTTTTTCTTGTGTGGTTCCAGGTTCCTCTACTCTCTCAATGGATTGTCGCATTTACGTCTCATGATACATTGCAATGTCAGTTAACATGCTACTTACTATGATAAAAATTCCTCTTGACACAAAGGCATACGGGTGTGATTTGTGTTTATTTGTAAATGAGTGACAGGTGAGGGTTCAAGTTGAAAGTGATGGTACATGGAGGGTTCGGGTAGAACACACAATGGTGGGATTCCACAGTCCAACAGTACACTCCCATCCTTGTGGCAATGTGGGATCGGATTTACAACCAAGTCAATGTTCGGTGTGACACTGGTGACATCAACGCTGGCTCCGAGAACTGGTACGGCACGGTGCTTTGCCACGTGATCCTCCCTGGGACTTTTTCAGACGCCCCCTCAGCCGTTTGGCCGGGGGGGAACCTGCTGCATGCTCGGAGGTGTCTGAGGATTCGCTGTGATATGACTCACCCCTCCCTTTGGACGCTGCTGTGGTGTTGTGACTATCATCCAGCTGGCCACGGGGGCCAGCTATTTGTGATGCATGCATGTCCCTCAGGACACCCACAAGCTGGCCCATGTACTCTGCAATGTCCCAAACGAGTGTCCATGGACCTCTGCAGCAGGCGGAGTTCACGCAGTTCGTCAAGGACCTGGCCCATCTGTCCCTAGTTCTGCTGGTATGCCCCAAGGACAGTTTGCACGGTGGCCTGGGCCTCAGTCTCATTGTCCTCCTGTGACTGTCCCCCAGTTGGCCTACCACCTGCCCTGCTGCCACGGACCTGTGGCGGCGCCTGGTGCTGCCGCCGCACACCGTCCCCAGCATCCCGAGGCTGCCTGGTGGTTTTGGCTACAACTGGCACAGGGACAGTGTTGGAGGCAGCGGTGGTGATGGTGGAGGTGGCTGCCATACAGGTCGGTGCTGCAGGGATCAGCGTTGTTGTTGCAGCTGTTGTGGGAGTGGTGGTGGTGGTGGTGGGGACAGTGAGGGCCGGAGACTGAGCTTGGCCGGGCAGGCCGGAGGGGCCAGGTCGGTCCTCCTCATCCGTAAAAACCAGGGAGTCTGCATCCAAGGGTTCTGCTTCTTGGGTGGGAGACTGGCTGGGCTCGTCCATGGCACGGGCGCCTGCTGTCGCTGGCGAGTCACCTGTTGAACAGAGGTTGGATTGTCAGCATGTTTAATACACGGCACAACTTTGATGTTCATGTTTGGCACATTTTGATTGAGACGACATGACTTTTCATCTTGGCATTACTTGTCATTCCTAACAGTTTGTCAGTAGTGGGACATGATGTGGAGGTAAATACATTGCTCGGCAGCAATGTGACATGGCTGTAACAACAATTTCATATGTACAGAGATTGTATTTCCAAGTACATGTCCTCTGGTACCAACTTGTTGCTCATCCACTTCTGTTCATGCTAGAATATTTGTGACTTTGCTATGACTGTTTGTCTGCTATGCCGCAACTTCCTGATTTCTGTTGTGCTTTTTGTACTGTCCTTGTGTGGTTTGTGATGTTTGTCTGAGTCTACATGCATGTGTGGTATTGATGTGGGCCTTTATGCTTTGGGATAATGGTACTTGCACATTGGGTTTTGACCACTGCGTTCCTGGGTTTTGCTTTGCAGTTACATGTGACTTCATCAAGGACACTGTGATTCATGTGAACTGTCAATGGTATTTTCTGTGTGTGCACTGGCTGCAACGTATGCAGCTTGACTGAGTTGGCTCACAAGTGCGGGATGTGGTGGTCAGATAGCTCCCTGCTGTTTGGGAGGGAAGACAGAGGGCCTTGTGGGAGTTGTGGTCTTGCTGTCGGGTCCCAACAACCCCCTCCCCAGTAAGATGGCTACCTACCTGTTGAGTGAAGCAGAGGAGGGTGATGGCTGCCACATGGCTGTGTGGTTGGGTGGGTGCTCCATGCTGTTTGGGAGGGAAGACAGAGGGAGTTGTGGGAGTTGTGGTCTTGCTGTCAGGTCCCAACAACCCCCTCCCCAGTAAGATGGCTACCTACCTGTGAGGTGAAGCAGAGGGAGGAAATGCTAGCCTTATGAGACATTCATGTTGACAGCGTGCATTCTACATAAGTTTGATTTTGTCTGGCAATTGAGGCTCACTTGTTGTGCACAACGGTACATTACAGTGGGATGTGATTGTTTTGTTTGTACTTACCATCCTCCACTCCCCCTCAATTCCTGTGAGACTCTCGGGATGCAGTATGGCAAGCACCTTCTCCTCCCATTCAGTGAAGGTTAGTGGTGGTATGGGAGGGCCGCTACAATTCTTTGGGCCGCCTCGTGGTTCCTCTGGCGCCGATGCTTGACCCGGGCCTTGAGGTCGACCCACCGCCTTTTGATGTCACACAGTGTGGGTAGGGTAGTCCCTACAGCATTGACTTTGTTGTAGATCCTTGTCCACATCTGGTTTTTGCGCGCAAGTGGGGTGTGTTGGACCAGGCTCCCATACAAATGTGGTTCTACCCTTATTATCTCGTCTACCATCACTTTCAACTCCGTGTCGGTGAATTTGGGCATTTTCTGTTTGGCCATGGTGCAAAGGTAAGACAAGTGCAGGGTGCAGGGGGTGGTGGAGTTATGTGAAGTGTGTCAGGTGTGTGGGTGGAAAATGGTGTTTTGTGGAGATGGGTGTATGTGATGTTGTGCTGTGTGTGTAAATGGTGTCCTGTCTTTCTGTGTCAGCTTCTGGTGTGCAAAGGATGCTGGTCCAGGAAGGGGTTGGTTTTATGCTGTTGTATGTGGGTGTGTCCAAATGAGTGATGTCCTCCAGGTGTTTCTTCCATGCTGGGCATTGCTTACATTGGCAATGGATATTTGGGGTGTATCATTGTGGCGTGTGTGATATGATTGAGCCCGGTGTCGAGTGCAGGCACACTTTGTGCATCGCTGTTCAGTTTGTTACTACCGCCATTCATTTGGTCTATGCGCGAGCAAGGGAATCGGAAAGCAATGCTCCGTCCTCCAGCTCCGCGGTTTCATCGTAATTAGCCGTGCGCTCATTCCGCGGCAGGAGCTGCCTTTTCAGTCCCTTGAACTGCTTTCCCCGTCCGCCGCGGTCGGATTTGCAACTTTTCCGGGCTTGGCGGACGGTCTTTTGTGAGTTCCGTCCGCCGTGGTGGGATTTTCCGTGCATTGCATCGTAATTTGACCAACGGAGATGTAGGTTTCAAAATAATCATAGGGCTATGTCCCTTATGTTACGCTATTAGATTAGCCTTATATAGCTAAATATAGCAGTGGTAGTCATCTATATTGACAACCCACTGAGCTATTTTAAGCAAGATGATGTTTTACAGAACAGGTTAGTCTTGGACAGGTGGCAGCCATTTTGTATACTGGCCGCCATCTTACATTATGGCTATGTTTAAGCACGCGGTGAGCTCTAAACTGCGAACGAGGTAGGCCCAGACAGCTGCGCCATGACACTTGTTGTTCACCTGATAAGTATACGCCCAGTTTCGTTTCTTTATTCAATAAGGGGCGCTGCCTCGCTTATGAATAAGCCTTTCTGTGTGCGTAAGTAATGTTCTATTTGCAGCACCTCTCCTACGTTGGGAGGAGCAGGGATGCAGCTGGCTGACCTTGGCTAAGAGATACCGTGTGCCTGCCTCGGACTGGTGATGTACGCCCCTCTGCCTCTCTAAAGTATGCATCCCTAAACCTGTAACTTTCCCTTGTAGGCGTGCTCTAGATGTTTATGACGTGTTTGATGTATCATACTATGCTGCGCATGATTATTGAGTCAGTCCATTAGCAAGCATTGCATGGCGCATGTTGTATTTGGGCTCCTCTGCAGAGTATAGATAATAAACTGCTTGTTTGCATTCTCTACTGGTTGACTGACTCTTCATTGATATAGGTAAGGCCGAGAGGTGGTGTAGTAACCCGAGTAACCCTATACGGGTCACTTCCATCAGTTGGCACCCGAACAGGGACCCAGCGATTAATCACCCATCACACCCGTAAACGGGTTGTGAGGTCAGGGTGCAGGCTGGTCTAGCGGGCGGATCGGGGGCCCCCACAAGATAGAGCTCTGTTTCTGTGGCTTGCCCCGCCCGTCTGATCGAGGGTGCCCTGCTAGTGGTGATACGCCGGGGTCCAGAGACGGCGAGACCTTGGAGCTGACCAGATTGGTCTGGAGAGTCGGCGGTAGAGAATCACATGTGAAACCTGCGTTTGACAGGTGAGTGACTTTGTGTACGTTTTAGTACTTGAAAATGTACTGGCGCCAGTCCTGAGGTGGTGTTGGACTGAACCGTGCGAGGCAGACCATTGACCGCCTTTCGGTGTGAACTTGAACTGCTCAGGGTGATTCGGGCTTTGAGACCCGTCTCATAGTGGTTCTCGGGTAGCACCGGGAGGGGCAGGGCCTTCGGGGCGTGTTTCGTGGATGGAGCCACACTACCGACTTGAGGGAGACAGAACCGATCGATCTGTGCTCCATAAGTGGTACCGGACTGTGAGGGTGAGGTCGCCCATCGAGCTGTATCTCAGTGGTTTTGAGCCACAGATGAGATGAGCCTTAGTGGCGAACCTCACGGGCAGTGCCGGACCGCGTTTGACAAGGCAGAACCTTGAGTTGTACCCTTAAGTATTGTGGACAAGCTACTTGGGCTGTGCTTTAATAGCGAGTTTGAACTGTATTGTGTGAACGAGTGCTGGGGCTGAATCTCGTGGTGGTTTGAGAGTCGTTAACGGCTCTACGAGCTACAAGATGCGGGATAGGCTTTAGATCGTGTCTAATCACAACAGGGTCGAGCTGGGCTATCCATACACGTAACAGATTCTTAGGTGGTGCTTAGTGAAAGGCTGTTTGGGTCGTGTTGTATCGCATACCTTAAAAGGTCTGTTCGTGCTGATTTTTGAGTGTATTTTGTGTACGATTTTCGGACAGAGAAGTGGATTTGCTTTGCGCTTGCGCAGTGGGAATTGTGTAAGCATCTTATATTAAGATGCCATGTTTTAGTAAACTTGGATGTTTTGTATGTCGATGTTGTTGTTCAAGTGATCGACTGGAGGAAAGACAACCTGCTCCTCCAGAGGGTACCCCGAATTTTGATATGTACATAAAGCACGGTATTGGCCTTATTGTGTTTAGCACCTTATGGCATAAATAAACGAAGGACAATGCTGATTTGCAGTGGCCACTTGTTGGCTCGTTCGATGAACAAAAGTTGAATTTTCTAGAAGGAAAGCTGTTTGCTAAGAAGAGTAGGCAGTCAATGTTTGATATGTTGAGGGTTTGGCAGAAGGAGGCAAAGCAGCGGCGAATTAGAGAGGAAAAAATACGAGGAAAAGACAGGCGCTGACAATCGCGCAGAAAGCCATGGCTTATGATAAAGCGACAGTAAACAAAGGTGTTGAGTGCGCAGATAGGGCGTTTCGGCTGCAAGCTGAGAAGAGTTATGTCGTTCAAAATGAAGGTGATGCTTTTGTTGAAGATTTGTTAGACACCCAACCCCCACCACCTTATGCTCCTCTACGGATATATCCTATTGTTCCAGCTTCCCAGGCCCCGGCTTCAAGGGCTCTGGCTCCGGTCTTGGCCCCACCAGTCCTCCTCCTCCTCCTAACATTCCGGGTCTACATTTGATGCCTTCTGGGTATTATACTGCTTTATCGATGTCTGGGTTGGAGAGTAATAGCTCTCCGTCTGTGGCACCTGTTTCTGCATTTTCTGGTTCGACTTTCTTTACTCCCTCTAGTCAAGATAGTTCATTGATGGTACCTGTCTCTTCATCCACTCTTTCACCGGCGGATGTTTCACTTCCCATGATGCAATTTGACAGAACGCCTGTGAGTGGAATGTCCCCGGGAAGTCGAGCGAAAGTGCAAGAACGCGTGAGTAGGGTGTTGGTGCGTTCTGCAGTAAGTAATCAAGAAAAGGAGATGGTGGCGAATCAGGCTGCGCAGTGGATTCGAAATCCGATCTATATGGTTGAGGATGTATGGAGTGTGATGAGACAGTATGAACCGTTTATGCAACAACTTGCGCTTAAGCGTATGTGTACAATGCTGATGAGTTTGTGGGAGCAGCGCTTTAATGCTGAGGTCCCAAGGGAGGTTTCTGAGATACGAGATGTATGGAGTGTGACGAGACAGTATGAACCGCTTATGCAACAACTTGCGCTTAAGCATATGTGTACAATGCTGATGAGTTTGTGGGAGCAGCGCTTTAATGCCGAGGTCCCAAAGGAGGTTTCTGAGATACGAGATGTATGGAGTGTGACGAGACAGTATGAACCGCTTATGCAACAACTTGCGCTTAAGCATATGTGTACAATGCTGATGAGTTTGTGGGAGCAGCGCTTTACTGCCGCGGTCCCAAGGGAGGTTTCTGAGATACGAGATGTATGGAGTGATGAGACAGTATGAACCGCTTACGCAACAACTTGCGCTTAATCGTATGTGTACAATGCTGATGAGTTTGTGGGAGCAGCGCTTTAATGCTGAGGTCCCAAGGGAGGTTTCTGAGATACGAGATGTATGGAGTGGGAGACAGTATGAACCGCTTATGCAACAACTTGCGCTTAAGCGTATGTGTACAATGCTGATGAGTTTGTGGGAGCAGCGCTTTAATGCTGAGGTCCCAAGGGAGGTTTCTGAGATACGAGATGTATGGAGTGTGACGAGACAGTATGAACCGCTTATGTAACAACTTGCGCTTAAGCATATGTGTCCAATGCTGATGAGTTTGTGGGAGCAGCGCTTTAATGCCGCGGTCCCAAGGGAGGTTTCTGAGATACGAGATGTATGGAGTGTGACGAGACAGTATGAACCGCTTATGCACCAACTTGCGCTTAAGCATATGTGTACAATGTTGATGAGTTTGTGGGAGCAGCGCTTTAATGCCGCGGTCCCAAGGGAGGTTTCTGAGATACGAGATGTATGGAGTGTGATGAGACAGTATGAACCGCTTATGCAACAACTTGCGCTTAAGCATATGTGTACAATGCTGATGAGTTTGTGGGAGCAGCGCTTTAATGCTGAGGTCCCAAGGGAGGTTTCTGAGATACGAGATGTATGGAGTGAGAGACAGTATGAACCGCTTATGCAACAACTTGCGCTTAAGCGTATGTGTACAATGCTGATGAGTTTGTGGGAGCAGCGCTTTAATGCTGAGGTCCCAAGGGAGGTTTCTGAGATACGAGATGTATGGAGTGATGAGACAGTATGAACCGCTTATGCAACAACTTGCGCTTAAGCGTATGTGTACAATGCTGATGAGTTTGTGGGAGCAGCGCTTTAATGCCGCGGTCCCAAGGGAGGTTTCTGAGATACGAGATGTATGGAGTGTGACGAGACAGTATGAACCGTTTATGCAACAACTTGCGCTTAAGCATATGTGTACAATGCTGATGAGTTTGTGGGAGCAGCGCTTTAATGCTGAGGTCCCAAGGGAGGTTTCTGAGATACGAGATGTATGGAGTGTGAGACAGTATGAACCGCTTATGCAACAACTTGCGCTTAAGCATATGTGTACAATGCTGATGAGTTTGTGGGAGCAGCGCTTTAATGCTGAGGTCCCAAGGGAGGTTTCTGAGATACGAGATGTATGGAGTGTGACGAGACAGTATGAACCGCTTATGCAACAACTTGCGCTTAAGCATATGTGTACAATGCTGATGAGTTTGTGGGAGCAGCGCTTTGATGCTGAGGTCCCAAGGGAGGTTTCTGAGATACGAGATGAAGTGTATAGTTCCGGTGTGGGTCCTGCTGCTGTGTTGAATAAAGTTACTACTTTGTTAAAATATCGAGGTAGGATGCTTAAAGAGGGTTCCACAGCATTAGCGCAGTTCCCTATGAGAGAAGTTCACCCCATATATCATCCCGAGACACCAGCAGAAATAAATGTAGCGGGTGACATTGTTCAGCCCCGGGAGGGGGCACGGTTTCAAGAACAATGGGTTTATACCCCCTGGAAGAGAAGCGAAGTACTTTCTTTTAAAAATCAGTTGCCAGATCCCAGGAAGAATCCGACTGCTTATTATAAAGAACTGACAGAAGCGGCCGATTCGACAGTTATGACGTTAGCTGACATTATGTTGTTTTTGGGTTCCTGGTGCCGATTGATATATGGAGGCAGGTGCACTTGGTGGATCACGTGGTAGAGTTAGGAGCAACATGGGATCAGATAAAGCTGTGGGATCAAGAACGTAAGCCAGGTGAGAAGCCAAGAGCGGAAGTGTTAGCTTTACCTGGCCGAATTATTACGTACATGCATTCGTTTCTTGCTCCCAAGAAAGTGGATTGGGATAAACTTACAGCATGTTGTCAAAAGAAAGAGGAGAGTGTGTCAGATTTCTTTACTAGGTACGAGGGGGTGTTTTTGGATTTCAGTGGTCAGGATTTGTCAGTGGATGGTGGAGTCCGGCTGTTTGTCGACAGGTTTGTTAATAATTTGCTTCCTGAGATTGCAGCCCGGATGAAGGCAGCGGAAAGTACCTGGTCCACGTCCACTCCCTCAGGAATATTGAGTATGGCCCAATATTATGAACATCGAGAGAACGAACAGAGGCAGGTTGTAGAGAAGAAAGGGAAGGAATTGAAGACAAAGGTGTTGTTGCAGCAGGTGCAGGGAAGTAGTGGAAGAGGAAGGGGTCAGCCGCAAGTGCAGCAGCGATGGTCCGTACCGCGAGGTGGTTACGAGTGCTCCATATGTACCTGTGGGACCTAATCAATGTGCATATTGTCGGAAGGACGGGCATTGGCGAAATGAGTGCCCTGAATTGCTACAGGCTGGTGGGATCCCTAGAAGAGGGGGTTTTCGGGGACGTGGTAGAGGAACAGTAAGTCAGGGTGAAAGAACACCAGAACGAACTTAGAATGTTGAAAAGGATCAGAATTACTTTGATGATCCTAGAGGACGACAGTATTGTCGCGAGGATTATGATGTAGATGAAGGAACAGGGATGTCCATCCACAGCTAGGACAACGACGGACAGGGTGGGGGACCAGTTTCGGTAAATGTAGATCAACGCGGACCCTATGTCGCTGCGGGTTTGCTTGGTACCTTTCAAAAGTTTTTGATTGACACGGGTGCTATGAACAGCTCCGTTTCCCGTTCGTTGGTCCCTGGGGCAGCTCTGTCTGGCAAGAATAATGTTTCAGTGGGATTTTCAGGTACGCCGGTTGTTAGTCCCATCTCTAAGCCCCTTGCTTTGACAATTGGTCCGTTTTCAGTGAAATCCTCGTTCCTTTTGACTTCAAATTGTGGGGAAAATTTAATGGGGCTTGATCTGTTGAAACGGCTGCATGCAACCATTTTCTGTTCCCCAGACGGTGTTTACATGACAATTGGACCTGATGTGGCACGGGCAAAGCAACACTTTGCCAAAGACGCCCCTCTCCCCGATGAGTTCAAGGACGTGCCTAGTATGCTGTGGGCTACAGGTGACACGGA
The DNA here is from genome assembly GCA_963921515.1 of Calotriton arnoldi. Lineage (NCBI taxonomy): Eukaryota > Metazoa > Chordata > Amphibia > Caudata > Salamandridae > Calotriton > Calotriton arnoldi. Next base: position 432,879 of record CAWUFW010001440.1, read on the forward strand.
CGTAGGACTGTTGCATGTACCGCCAGTGTCTATTCAGGTTAAGGACAATGTTTCTCTGCCTCGTATTCCACAGTATAAAATATCGCAGACAGGAGAGACTGCTTTGTTGAAAATCATAAATGATTTAATTGCGTCTGGTGTGGTTGAGGAAACAGTTTTTAATGTGTGCAACAGTCCTATTCTTCCGATTCTTAAAAAGGCCCTGACAGATTCACTTGATGCCCATTCTGATGTGTACCGATTTATTATTGATCTTAGGGAAATTAATAAAATTGTGGTACCACAATTTCCTGTTGTTCCTGATATCACTTCAATTTTGACTATGATCCCTCCTACAGCTCAGTATTTCTCTGTGATTGATTTGAAGAATGCGTTCTTTAGTATTCCGATTCATCCAGATTCCAGGTATCTTTTCGGGTTCAATTTATCTAGCAGAAACTTTGTGTTCTGTCGCGCTCCTCAAGGGTATACTGAAAGTCCTAGTATATATAGTAAAGCCTTGAAAGCGCAATTGGACTCGCTAGTGCTTCCGGTTGGTAATGTATTGTTGCAATATGTTGACGATCTCCTCGTGGCTTCTGATACTGAAGAAGGATGTAAGGAAGCCACGGTCAAATTGTTAATGCATCTGGCACAAAATGGACATAAAGCGTCCCTTTCTAAGTTTCAGTATTGTCGACAGGAGGTTACCTATTTTGGTCACCTCCTATCGAAGGAGGGTAGAAGATTGACAACTGAACGTATTTCTGTAATCAATAAAATGGGTGTGCCAAAGACACAGAGAGAAGTGTGAGGTTTCATTGGAATTACCTCATACTGTCGACATTGGATCCCCAACTATTCTCTGATTGTGAAACCCCTCCTTTATTTAACTACGAAAGGTGTGTGTGAACCCTTGCCGTGGACGCTTGAGTGTCAGCATGCTTTCGAGCAACTGAAGCAGGTGCTTTGTTCTGCTCCTGTCCTTGGTACTCCTGACTATAGGAAGCCCTTTGTATTGTATGTACATGAAGTGGATGGTTGTGCGTTGATGTCTTGGCACAGGCTTTCGGTGGTAAGTATCGGCTCTGTGCTTATTTTTCTGCAGTCCTTGACAATGTGGCTAGAGCGCTCCCGAGCTGTCTGAGAGCCGCTGCTGCAGCGGCAATTGCAATCAGACAATCGGCAGGGCTCGTTCTTGACACTGACCTAACGGTCATGGTACCCCATTCTGTAGACACTCTATTGAATAGAACGCAGACGCAGCACCTTACTAGTGCGCGTCTGACTGGATATGAGCTAACTTTGTTCGCTCCACATGTCACCATTAAACCATGTGTCACTCTGAATCCAGCCACATTACAACCCCTCTTTTCGACGAGTCATTATGCAGATGCGCATGACTGTATGTACAGAACAGAGGAAGAGACGAAGGGACGTGTAGACCTGACTGATGTTCCCTTATCCGACCCCCAAGGGGAACTATATGTCGATGGCTCCTGCCTTAAGCTACCAGATGGCACTACTTCTGCCGCATATGCAATCACCACATTGCGCACAGTCGTAGAGACTTCCCGCGTCCCATATCAATCTGCCCAGGCTGCTGAGTTAGTAGCCCTGTTGAGAGCTTGTGAGTTAAGTGAGGAGATGGCTGTTAATATTTACACCGACAGACAGTACACGTTTGGAGTCGCTCATAATTTTGGGCGGCTCTGGGCGGAAAGGGGGTTCCTGACATCCCATGGGCTGAAGATACAGCATGGCCCGTTGATCCATAGATTGCTGTCGGCTTTGATGTTACCCAAAAGCTGGCAATAATAAAATGCAGTGCCCACAAGGTAGTTACAGATGACGTGGGTAGGGGCAATGCATTTGCGGATCAAACAGCTAGAGAAACTGCTAGATCGAAGATGAGTAAGATGTTTGTGGCAGGACCTGCTAGGTGGGTACCTGATAATGCGATGCATGAGAACACTGTAAGTAGTGTTAAGGACATACAGAATGAGGCCACAACAGATGAAGTGACTGTATGGCAGGAAAGGACAGGTACTCTAGATGAGGATGGCCTTTGCCCAATGCATATGTTTTCCCAGTTGTCACTATGGCTCATGGTCCCGCTCATATTAGCGCAAAAGGGATCTGTAAATTGTTAGACCCAGTGTGGCGAAATGATCTCATTCCCAAGGTAGCTGCCCATTTAGTGAAACATTGTATGATTTGCTTAAAGCATAATCCTGGGAAAGGTACTCCTGTGCCTTCTGGGAATTTCGCACCACCCTCATTTCCCTTTGAGGTTCTCCAAATGGACTTCATTGAGTTAGAACGAGTGAATAATTTGAAGTACGTTCTAGTGGTCGTGTGTGCTTTCAGTAAGTGGTTGGAGGCGTACCCCATGAAGGAGAATACTGCTAACGCAATGGCGAAAGCACTCATAAAAGAGTTTTTCCCTCGTTTTCGTTTGCCTCGGGTGATCTGGAGTGACAACGGCAGCCATTTTAATGCCCGAGTCACGCAGTTGGTGTGTGAAGGGTTGCACATAAATCAGAAGTTTCATGCAGCAAATCACCCCCAATCTGCAGGTCTTGTGGAGAAATATAATGGAACGCTCAAGTTGAAGCTAGCTAAGATCCAGGAGAGCACAGGCCTGAAGTGGCCGGATGCGTTACCATTAGCCCTTTTGTCCACAAGAATGACCGCACACACGAGGACTGGTCTATCTCCCTATGAGGTAGTTTTCGGGCGCCCTGCCAATATATGGGGTGTCCCTAGGCCAAAACGATTTAGTGAGATCGAGTATCCGATGATGATAGATTACCTGTATAAGTTAACTAAAAATCTTCGTTCTATTCATCAGCAGATCGGAGAGTCACTGCGACCACTTCCAGAGAGTCCCGGACATAAGTTGCAGCCCGGTGACTGGGTTCTGATCCGAAACTTTGCGAGGACAAAGGCTCTGGAGCCCCGTTGGCATGAACCGAAGCAAGTCCTCCTTGCAACGAGGGATCACTGACAGAATATCGATAACAAGAATATCGACCTACAACAATATCGAAGTAAAAATATCGAATGCCAAAATATCGACTCCCTATCTACAAACAGGTAAGTACAAAAATATCGACTCCAAAATATAGTTGTAAAAAATATAGTCAGTCAAAATATCGAATTTTTTAAATGTATGAAAAGTAATGTAAAATTAATGAAATAATATATATAATTAACTAAAACATACTTAAAAATACTTAAATAACTTTAAAATTAATAAATAATTAATGTAACTTAAAAAAATAAACATACATTTTAATTTTTTAATACATAAATATATTAACGTAATATTTATAAAAAATATTCAATATTTTTAGCGTAGGATAGCGGGACGGTAAAATTTACTATTACCACTTCAGTCAGTGCAACAGTAGGGAAAGCATTGGATAGCGTAGGAGTAAAAATTACTATTCCCACTCCAGAGAGTGCAACAGTAGGGAAAGCGTTGGATAGCGTAGTGGTAATAATTACTATTCCCACTCCAGAGAGTGCAACAGTAGGGAAAGAGTTGGATAGCGTAGGGGTAAAAATTACTATTCCCACTCCAGTGAGTGCAACAGTAGGGAAAGCGTTGGATAGCGTAGGGGTAATAATTACTATTCCCACTCCAGAGAGTGCAACAGTAGGGAAAGCGTTGGATAGCGTAGGGGTAATAATTACTATTCCCACTCCAGAGAGTGCAACAGTAGGGAAAGTAATATTTTAATATTTTACTAAAAAAAAAATAATTATCAATACTAATAAATATTATTAATAACACTAATTACCAATTAATGAATAAAAAAAAAAAAAATACCAATTATCAAAATGTAATTACCAATTAATAATTAACAATGAAGTAATCAATACCAATTAATATTTATTAATATGTACTTAATTTCAATTAAATTACTTCCCACCCTATTCCCCTATAAACCCACATCCCGCTACAACTATTTAATTAATAGAATTAACATAATTACCATTTAATCAATTAAATTTTTTTACCAATTAATAAAATTTTATTACCAATTAATAATTAATTAACAATAAATTAATTATCAATACCAATTAATATTTATTAATATGTACTTAATTTTAATTAAATTACTTCCCACCCTATTCCCCTATAAACCCACATCCCGCTACAACTATTTAATTAATTGAATTAACATAATTACCATTTAATCAATTAAAAAATTCCAATTAATAAAATTTAATTACCAATTAATAATTAATTAACAATAAATTAATTATCAATACCAATTAATATTTATTAATATGTACTTAATTTTAATTAAATTACTTCCCACCCTATTCCCCTATAAACCCACTACCCGCTACGGAATTAAATTACGCAAAAATTAAATAACATAAAATTCATTGCTTTTAAAAAATTAAACATACATTACAACAACTAATATACACTTTTAACACATATACTAACATACAATACACTTAGAAAAATTCGATATTATTAAAAATTCGATATTTTTTAATGCCTATATTATGTACTTCGATATTTTAACTATCGATATTACTTACCTTAATTTCGATATTTTTAACGACTATATTATGTCCATTCGATATTATGTCCATTCTATATTTTAGACTCGATATTGTGTCCATTCGATATTTTTGTTTCGATATTGTCTGTTTACCGCAACGAGGACTGCGGTGAAGGTAGATGGGAGAAAGAATTGGATACATGCCCACCATACCAAAAGAATACCGCTGCCACTCCCTTATGACCGATGGGTCCAAGAAGGACTCGGAGATCATGAATGTGAGCACGTACCAAGGTTCATCCCGTTTTCGGATGCTCGGCTAACTTGGACGGAGACAGAAAAAGAGAACGAAGATGTGTTATTGGAAGCTGTCCCTCCCGAAATAAGGGCAGCACGAGAGTCCTCTGACACTGAACAACGAGTGTTGGAATCTGGGAGCTTTTGCATACTTACATCTATCTCTCCTCGCTATGTGTACCTTTCCACATCACCTCAACTCCTGTCTATTTCCTACTTTTGCTGGTTTGACCCCTCTTACATTCACCTCAAACTACATGCTCACCTCTCGACCTCTCCTTCACCCACAAGCTCCTCACAATCACCCTCTGGTACTGCCTCTCATAAATCCATCTCTTGCCTCTAAGCTCTACCCTTGAACTCTGACCATTCCACCCAGACTCTCACCTTCTCATTCTGGTCCTGCCCCTCTTGCATCCACACCTACATTCCCTACACTACTCTTCATCTCTATGTACACACCTCTCCCCTTCATGCTGTACTTATCACCTCTATGATGAAGCATGACACCAGGTGGTGTGTGAGACCAGTCCTTCACTTTTTGTGAGACACCTTCACTCACTTATTTAGATACATTGCACATAGACTAGTATACTGGGAGTAGCTCTGTTGTGGTTATACATGTACTTATCACCTCCTCTGCAGCCGGTCCGTATCCTGTGTAAGATACCCCTCTCATCCCCATCTCTCCCCTTTCCACCGGCTTTATTGCACTCATTTTTCCCACGGTGCACCCTTATATCCACCTCTTACATTCACTCTTAACACCTCACCACATCTCTCAACCTGACCCTTACATTGCTCACGGAATCTGGCCTTATTCATTAGCCTCTCACCATTCACTCACTCTGCTCTGCTTAAGGCCTACTAGTAGGCATTAGTCAAACTAGAGCTTCCATAAACACTCCATCCATCTACTGGCCAACACCTCTCATCTCTCCATTCAGCATCCTAACTTTCACAGCCTCTATATCCCCTTGACAACCACCTATCCACTTTGTTACCCAACAACTTGTTACCTTGTCTCACTGTGGCTCTCTTACAGTCCACATCTCCGTTCCATGCTCCATACCTCTAAAAATTCCTCATTTCAACAACTACCTTTCTCCCTGAATCTCCCTCTATCCCATCCACCCTTCACTGTAGTGGTACATACTTCATCTCTCATCTCTTGCTATCCTCTGGCCTTATCTAGCTGGTTCTACCTCTTTCACAGCTACCTCTTCCTAGCATACCTCACCCAGGCTTTAACCAGTTTTTCAAGGTCGTACACTATGATATCCACACCCCACCATTTCCTCAAATCCCCTTTTTAATAATAAGAATACTTTACATATCCTATCCAAGCACTGCCTTCGGCCTTTCCTCCTTCCTTTCAGTCTCATCTTATTTTTACTGGTTCTGGCCCCTTTACGTCTGACTCTCCCCTCAATGCACAACTCTCTCTCACCTCTACTCTTAGCTGACTCTGCCCCTCAAACATTTTCCTCTCACCCAACATTTGCTGCTATGCTTCACAGTTCTACCCCCACCTCTTCCCTTGTCTGCCAACTTAGTGCATGCGTGTAACACAGGCCCCTGTAGCCCCTGCACAGCAGACGGGCCCCAAAACGTCTGTGGAATCACAGTCCACTAGGCTGACCACATGTAGCACAGGGCAATCCACTAGCCTTAACAACCCTTCAAGTCCATCTCTGTTTGATCAATGCCAACATCAAGCATTTCTCAAACACCATTTTTTATTTTCAGTGCACAAATTACTAAGTGCACAGCTATCATACGCTCAGCTCCAAAAGATGTGTGTGTAAATTAGTATATTTCTAGCTTGTACAAACAAAAGATTCTTATTGAAATAGTGTTTACAAAATGCCGCTCCCATTCATTCTCCACTCTTCTCCCTTTGCTGTCATACCATGTGAGCAGTGCCTATTGTGATAGGATGGCAGAATGGATGTTAGACTTGAGTTTTTTGGGCGTCCCATAGGTTCCCTTCTTTACATTCAGGCAGGTGCCGGTCTCATCTATAGCACCCTCAAGTGCTGTGGCTATTTACTGTCATTCTGCAGATGCATTGTTAAGGCAGAGGAGGGGTGACAGGAAGGCAAGTCTGTCAGAAGAATTAACTCAAATTAAACCAACTCATTACAGTTTGTATCTGACAGGGTGTTTGGGCCCGACCTTTTGCCATTTCAGCCCATTCCTAAGGGCCCAGGTGAGGGGTGTTGTGCGTTAATTGTGCCTCACATTGCTGCACCATGGCTGCAAAACCCAACGGGGGGGGGGCTGAACACCTGTAGCTTGTAGCAGTGACGGCCTCCTAAAGGCGGTGCTCTGTTGCCGGGCCCTGTAGTCATTAGTATTTGTGAGACCCTGGGCAGCTGTCCACGGCCAGCGCCAGCCAGGACTGGCATACAGCATCCACCCTGAACTCAATATCCTCTACACCACTGCTGTTACCAAAGAATGAGGTTCCATCTGCTCGCCTAAACTGAGCCAAGAAGGAGGGTGTTGCTGTGCAATGTCACGCAGAAAAGGTATACCTTCACATAAGGGGGCTAGAAGGGGCATTGGATGACCAAGCACAGACAAATGTAGATCACTCCTAATATACTAATAGGACTTGACATAGCCTAGCATTATCAACATGTTAAATTAATGCTCATAAAAATACCATTTGAAATAAATTGAGTTCAGCTAAATGTAGAAAAACAAATTAACAGACTTAGCCCATGCAGCACCCACCAGTGGCCCAGAACAAGTAGATGAAATATCTTGGACACAACAAGCACAATTCACTCCTGTCAATATTGTGACAACTACAAATCCCTATGGAGCAAAGTCACGTGTGTCACATAACTGATATGACTATCACAGCCTTAGCCAAACACAAACTGTCAGGCATCTTAGGTACAATGTTTGGTGTGTAATATCAAATCTCAGACTCATCATATGCCTGAAAGTACAACATTTAGAACGTGTGCCTATATGTGAAATGCACTAGCAAGTTGCTCATTTGGTGGAAAAAGGTAGCTACATACTCATGATACACATCTCTATGACTCTCCACAACAAAACCCTTGTCGAACTAAAATACCCAAGATGGTGTTGTGAGACACAACCTACACCATGTCACAATGAAAAAAACACCAGACTAATCCACTAAACCACAACCAAGAAGTCCTAAGCCTTGTGTCTTGGTCACAGTTTGCATGTCACACATACTCTCTGGACATATTAACACACTCATCTTCACTTATCTCATAAACACTCTGTGGGTTGCTATATATGTATATATCCCTCGGAATAAGCAAATATGAGATATGGTCAGGCGGCTGTCATTTCACTCTACCTTGCACTCTAACCCTTCGCCGTCACCCAAGGTGGGACCATGCTTCTGTCAGTGTTGCATGCGTAGAACATTAGTGAGTGGCACAACCTTATTTGTGGCCCTTCCTCCACCTGTCCCCAGTAAAGAAGTTGAGGAAAAGTACTTGCCTTGAGCCACAGCCCTCTGGAGTCGTGGCCGAAGGAGTCACACCGTCTTTCTCTCCTCCGGGACGGCTTGACTGTGTGGCAGTGCCTTTTGTCGGTGATTCTCGGGGCTCCACAGTTCCTTCTTCTGCCGCGCTTCCTGTTTGCTCCCTGGGGTCTCCAGGTCTTTCCTCCGGCATCAGCGTCTCTCTTCTGCTCCCAACGGTTGATGACGGTCCCTCGTGGTTCTCCGCGTCTTCTGCCTTTGTCCCATACTTCCGCGCACTCCCATCCAGTTTCTCTTCACTTTTGTGCTGCGTCCAAGTCACCTCCGCTGGTGCAGCTAGAGCACCGTGCTCACTCTCGCACTGTCGCAACCCCGCCGCCATCTTGGTAATCCCGCCCGGGAACTGCGTGGGATTACACTGCCTTTCCTCCAAGTATGGACGATCGGACCATACCGATACTGGACATCGTGACAAAAAGTCCACATTCCCTTGGGACCTTCCTGGGGCCTGGAGGGCCTGAAAAGAGAAAGGCTGTAGGGATAGAAACCAACGAAGCACCTTTGGATTTGTGTCCTTATGAGTGGCAAGTCATGTCGAAGGGGCATGGTCTGTTATCAGGAAGAAAGTACGTCCTAACAAATAGTATTGTAAGGCTTCCATGGCCTATTTAGTGGCCAAACATTCTTTTTCCATAGTCGCGTTATGCGCCTCTCGTGGGAACAGTTTTTGACTAAGGTACAGGACAGGTCGGAGATCTCCCTGTTGATCAGATTGAGACAACACAGCCCCTAAGCCTTGATCAGAAGCGTCTGTTTGTAATACAAAAGGTTTATCAAACTCGGGACACATTAGGACAGGGGCCCTGCACAGCAGTGCCTTTAGCCTCCGGACACTCTCCTCTTGAGTAGCAGTCCATTCTACTCTGTGATTGAGTTGTCCGTTCGTAGGCAAATCTGTGAGAGGACAGGCTATCTCCGAAAATTGGGGAATAAATCATCTATAGTAGCCTACTAAACCCAGAAATGCTTGTATGTCCTTTTTAGTTGTGGGTTGTGGTATCTTCTGAATAGCCTCTAGCTTGTTATGTTGTGGCTGTAGTGTTCCTGCCTGTATGGAGTAGCTTAAGTACTCTATATGATCAGTGCCTAAGGTTGTTTTTTGGGGTTCAGAGTCAGGCCAGCCTGCTGAAGCGAGGAGAAGACGTTCTGCAAGTGTTTATGCGTTTCCCAAACTGGACTATACACAACAATATCGTCTAGATTTGCCACTGCATATTGTTGATGTGTGCGTAACAGTACGTCCATTAACCTCTGAAAGGTTGCCGGTGCACCATGTAGGCCAAAGGACATCACCTTAAAATGATACAAACTAGATGGTGTGGAGAATGTCGTTTTCTCCCTAGCTGCAGGATTAATGGGTATCTGCCAATACCCTTTTGTAAGGTCAATAGTGGACATCACTTGCGCTTCTCCCAGTCTCTCTATTAGTTCATCAACTCTTGGCATTGGATAATTGTCAAACTTGGAATGTGCATTCAATTGTCTGAAGTCAATGCAAAATCTGAGGCACCCATCTGGTTTGGGTACCAACACTATGGGTGAACACCAGTTGCTTTGGTTTGGTTTGCTCAATGATATCAGCTTGTAACATGGCGTCCACTTCTTGTTCTACTGCCTGTCGTCTTGCTTCTGGAATGCGATAGGGTCTCAGCTTTATCACCTTCCCTGCCTCTGTCTTGATATCATGTGCCACCAACGAGGTTCGCCCTGGTTTACTAGAGATCAGGCCTGGGAAACTGTCTAGTAGATCATATAACTGATGTTTCTGGTTAGGAGTAAGAACTTCCCCCGTATTGGGCCGTTCCCCAGATGCTTCTCTAAAGGGTTGGATGGGGATCTCCACACGCTTATTAAGAGTGACATGGTTGACAGATACCTGTGCATCTTCTCTTTGCGGAGTGGGGTCTTCCCATTTCTTCAATAGGTTGATATGGTATATCTGACCCCTAGGCCCTGTTCGTGGAGCTGCTACTCTGTAGGTAACAGGGGTGACTTTCTCCAACACCTGGTAAGGGCCTTGCCAGGGCGCTAGTAATTTCTTATCCGAGGAGGGTAAAATAATAATCACCTTGTCCCCATCTGTCAACTCCCTCAAACTTGTGCCTTTGTCATAATAGGCTTTTTGTTTTTGTTGTGCCCTTTCCATGTTTTGGTGGACCTCCTCCCACAGGTTCGACAAGCTGTGTTTTAAGGACGCCGTGTACCCTAACAATGATCTTCCTTCATCCTCTTCCTCGGTCCACTGCTCTGCCGCCATGTCCAAAAGGGTACATAGTCGTCGCCCAAATAGTAACTTAAAAGGGCTGAACCACGTAGACTTTTGTTCATGAGTCCTGATTGCAAACAACACTAGTGGGAGTTTGCGGTCCCAGTCTTTTCCAGAGTCATTTATACATTTCCTTAAGATCATTTTGATGGTTCGGTTGTACCTCTCTACCAATCCGTCCGTTTGCGGATGATAAGCCACCATCCGGATCTGTTTGACACCAAGGAGAGTGCAGATCTCCTTCATTAATCTAGACATAAAGGGAGTCCCTTGGTCTGTTAATATCTCGGTCGGGAAGCCAGAAAAAAAGATACCATTGCTTGGGCCACCGAAAGGGTTGTCATACTCGACAGTGGAACCGCCTCAGGGTAGCGAGTGGCATAATCCACTAACACTAAGATATTTTGATGTCCGCGGGTGGAGGGAAGAAGGGGTCCTACTAAATCCATCCCTACTTGTTTGAAGGGGACATCAATTATAGGTAAAGGCTGCAAAGGTGCCCTCTTCTCTGTGGGGGGGTTGACCAACTGGCACCTGGGACAAGCCACGCAGAACCTAGCAACCTCCTTATATATTCCGGGCCAATAGAATCTCTCTAACAGATATTTGAGAGTATGTTCTTGCCCATAATGGCCGCCCCCGGACTGACTGTGTGCTATGTATAGGGCCTGATCTCAAAAAGCTACGGGCACCAGGAGTTGTTCGACCCAGCGGTCAGTTACCCCACTAAGACCTCTTTTTACACAGAAATATGGTCCTACCTTGTCGGGTCTTCTTCTTGGACTTGAGTCCAAGCATGGGCTAAGGTGCTGTTGTCCCTCTGTGATGTTCTAAAACTCCGCATCGGCGTTTGTCTGTCATCTGAGGAGGAAAGGAGAGAGGTAACAGGTGACAGTACCTCTGCCCTATAGACTTCTCTTTCTTTTCTTTTCTCCGCCCGGGTCTTGGGTATTTTTGTTTCCGTACTTTGTATGTCCGAGGCGGAGAAGGGGGCCTCTTGTAGCCATTCGGCCTCAGGACTTCCTTTGGTTAACTTGAATAAGTATTCATTAAAAACGGGGTAGATCTGTTCCTAGGAGAACCTTTTCCGCTAAAGCTGGCACCACCCCTACTTTGCGTACCTGTGGATCCCCTTCTACGTCAATCGGGACCTCAGCTAGGGGATAGAGCCGTACATCTCCATGCACACAGGAGACCTGTATCTGTGCCTCCTCAGAAATCTGACTGAGGGGAACCAATTCTCACGAAACAATGGTGTGGTGGCAACCTGTATCCAACAGCGCATCCACGGACCTACCATTAAGTCGGATGGTTGTCTTGTATCATCCCTGGGTCCCTCCTGTAGCTAAAATTCTAACCCGTGACCACCCTATCTCCATGGGTTCTACCCTGTCTCACTTGACTGGGCAATTCCTGGCAAGGTGTCCCCACTCTGAACACCTGAAGCACTGGGGACCTGCCTGTGTAGGAAAGGGGTTCAAAGGAGGTCTAATCATGTTTCTGCTCCCCCCTGGGTTTCTTGGCTCTACTATTCTGGGGTGGGGCTTTGGGGTAGTTGTAGGGGTTTTTAGTGCTTGTACCCTAAATTCTGGGGACCTATGGTAGGCGCATGCCAATTCTACTGCGGTCTACACCGTTAAGTGGGGATGTTGTTTTATCCAGGTTCGGGTATTACTTGGTAGGGCCTCAAGATATTGTTCCAAATACACCTTGGAAATGGCCTCTTCCATAGGGGACGTACTGGGTTGTAGCCATCTCTCGCCCAGATCCCTAATGCGATAATAAAGAGCCCTGGGATTGTCTCCCGCTGTCCACTTCTCTTTACGAAACTTTGGCCCTGTAATACTCTGTGTCGTGTCCTAATCTTTCAAGAATGGTTTTCTTAATTTCAGGGTATGGAGTGAGTTCCGCGGGGTTGGCAGCCTGGTACGGGCCTGTAATTTGCCCGATAGGAGGGGAGCTATGTACTGGCCCCATCTTTCCTGGGGCCAAGTAGCAGTTGTCACTACTCTCTCAAAGTTCACGAAAAAATAGTCAGGGTCATCCCCTTCCTGGAACTTCTGTAAAACTGAACTGGGGATATTTGGATGAACTCGGGCAATACAAATAGCGTCCGTCAGGCGCAAAATGGTGGTGTCCTACACTTTTTGATTGGTCGTCAGGATGGTCGCTTGTTCCTTGAGGGCGTTCTGGAAAGCCTCTCTCTCTTTCTGGGCATTCTGTTCTGTTGTTCTATGACTAGCTGTAATTGTTGTTGGCTCTCTGCTAATTGAGTGACCATAGCCTCCATCGTAATGGGTTGGGTCATGGCAGTCTTAAGGGACCAAAGATCCCACTTCTGACACCACTTGTGGTCACTCAGTCAGATAGGACGCTCAAGCGGGTAGTAGGGTTACTTTATGGTTTAATAGTTTAACAGAAAAAAGAGAAAATTCAATCCTGGGAGGGATGTCTCTTAACCAGAAAGGGTATATCCAATCTTAGCGGTGTCAGTTCCCTCACTGCACACCGGAGTGTTTCTGTTCTCCCCAAGGTCCTGGTCAGTTGTCTCCTGCTTCTTCACGTCCCATCAGAAGAAGGGGTTGATAGATATAAATCCCTCGGAATAAGCAAATATGAGATATGGTCAGGCGGCTGTCATTTCCCTCTACCATGCACTCTAACCCTTCACCGTCACCCAAGGTGCGACCATGCTTCTGTCAGTGTTGCATGCGTAGAACATTGGTGAGTGACACAACCTTATTTGTGGCCCTTCCTCCACCTGCCCGTAGTAAAGAAGTTGAGGAAAGGTACTTGCCATGAGCCACGGCCCTCCGGGGTCGTGGCCGAAGGAGTCACACCGTCCTTCTCTCCTCCGGGACGGCTTGACTGGGTGGCAGTGCCATTCGGCGGTGATTCTCGGGGCTCCGCAGTTCCTTCTTCTGCCGCGCTTCCTGTTTGCTCCCTGGGGTCTCCGGGTCTCTCCTCCGGCATCAGCATCTCTCTTGTGCTCCCAACAGTTGATGACGGTCCCTCGTGGTTCTCCGCATCTTCCTCCTTCGTCCCGTACTTCCGCGCCCTCCCATCCAGCTTCTCTTCACTTTTGTGCTGCGTCCACGTCACCTCCGCCAGTGCAGCTAGAGCGCCATGCTCACTCTCGCACTGTCGCAACCCCGCCGCCATCTTGGAAATCCCGCCCGGGAACGGCGCGGGATTACAAACTCATTGAGAAGCTTGAACAACACATGACAAATAACATTACCCTTGGATAGGCCATGCATCCCCTACCTAGCTGCTTACCATTCTCTAGTATAGTGCATCATATTTCAGGGTGTATGAGCAAACGCAGGGCCATGTGTGCACCAACACAGATTCTAAAGGAACATCACATAAGCATGATGTGGCCTATGTCCAGTTCACAGATTAGGTAAATGCCCAGACTCTCATACTCTAACTGTGGCATAAGCCCATAATGATAGGCACATTACAGCGCAATGTACTGTACAACTCCACAATCCCACCATGTCATAACTAGCATTCAAATTGTGTGCCAACCATTTATGTACCATACACTGGGTCCACATGCAACTAACACATACAACAATAGTGTCTTTGTAAGGACAGAAGCACAGTGTAACTTACTGAGCCATGTCATGAACACACTCCACATGATGTGGCCAAATAATTTCAATGTAATGACTGACTGCACTGGAGGATACAGAGCATAGACACCTTGCATAACAAGAATGTCTAATTTAAGGGGAGTCCTGGAAGGCAACAGGGCCAGGACACTGTCAGAAGCATACATACCTCACACTGACGATAGGCACAGGGCATCTATAATATGGGGCAACTGCCTTGAAAGGGTATTGGCATTAAGTGGCATACGGGGCAACTGCCTTGAAAGGGTATTGGCATTAAGTGGCATACGGGGCAACTGCCTTGAAAGGGTATTGGCATTAAGGGGCCGATTCCGATCTCGGCCGGTAGGGCACCGAATCGGATTCGGCTTTACCGGATCTGATTCGGAGCCCTCTTTCCCGAGCGATTCGAACGTGCGTCCGGGCGAGCGAGTACGATGCGAGCGCTCGCGAAATCACCGACCGACTCGTTCGTGGGACCCAACCTCTCCGACCGACTCGCACGGACACGACTCGCACCGCGCAATGGAGACGTTCCCCGGCCGGGTAAGTACGATGCGCGCCTCGAGCAGTCCGACCGACTCGCGCAGTCCGGCTCCAAAGAGCAGGCGGAGCCGCACTTTAGGGGTCCGTGTCGGACCCCCCTGTATGCGTAGCCGCGCGAGTCGCACACAGGGGGGGGACCCATGGGTCCCCCCTACCTGTGCATGTACGGCGCGAGTCGCTTCGACGCGTACCCACTGTAGGGGGCGCCCTTGTTCGCCTCGCTCCCATTGAGTCAATGGGAGCCCGCGTACGCGTTGTACGACCGGGAGTCCGACCGAATCGAGTCCGATTGCATGCGAACGCATCGTACTCGTTCGGTCAGACTGCTAGAGTCCGATTCGGTCGGAAATCTCTCCGGGTCCGGCTCAGTCGGGGAGATTTCCGGCCTGAATCGGAATCGGCCCCTAAGTGGCAGCCACCTGTGGCAATGTTGTCATTGAGACTACTTAACCAGTTCTATTGAAGGCCCAGACATTGGTCCACAACTATTAAGTCACATACATCAAATGTCCCATTACTCTGTGTACATATATGTGGCTAAAATCACTAGCATGTAGGATGAGTCCATACGCATCCAGGTGTATTAATAAGACAGTTGTCTTTCAACCCATTACATACATATGCAGCATGCTTCTCCAACACTGTTATACTTTGCCACACTTGCACTATGCTGACATACGGAAGCAGAAACTAGGAGGAAATCAAATTTCCAATGCAGAGGTTTGTGACTTCAGGACACACTCCTAGACAAACCTAATGTGGACATTAACACCCAGCCAATGTAGGCACAAAAACCTATACTACATCATAACAGAGTGCTCATACTCCATGGACCATGTGCAATCCATACCATACTAACATCATTCATTGTATACTTACATCACAAATTAGACATGGATGACAGTTAACAACAATTGCATTTTAGGGACACAGGGATACCAAAAGAAAATTATACCATGCTTTATTCAGCAAACATGATGCTCTCAATAAAACAAAGGCCAATGGCCAGTCCAAATGTCCTTTGAATGTGGACCACCAATTTGTTGCCCAAAAACGCTTGCCTACACTTGCCCTGCGAAGGGACACCACCCCCGGGAGGGGCATCTATGGGGCAGCCAAGGCACCAAAATAACAAGATTAGGGTGGACTAGGTTGGTTTTTGGGACGGCTGGTATCAGGAGCGGGGTGGGACAACATCAGTTGGAGGGCTAGATGGAAGGTAAAGAGTCAGAATATCGAGTAGGAAATGTCAACTTGCACTAATATCGAGTGCAAAATATCGAGATACAAAAATATCGACTGCAAAAATATCGTGGTCAAGAATATCGAGTTTCAGGTAAGAAATATCGTTTTCTAAAATATCGAAGTCATTAATATCATTTACAAAAATATAGTTGTAAAAAATATCGTTTTTTTAGTTAGTGTTATGTATTTTGGTGTGTATTTTAAATGTATGTGCTCTATTTGTTTGTCTGAGTATTGCATTTCTTTTTTAATATATGTGTTACATTTTTAGAAGTTATTAATTTTATTTTAATTACATTTTGCGTTTTAGTTCTGTAGCGGGTTGTGGGTTTATAGGGGAATAGGGTGGGAAGTAATTTAATTATAATAAATTGAATATTATTTTTTATTTATTAGTATTTATTTATTTTTGATTTTATAGTGTTAATTGTGGGAATTAATTTATAATTAATTAATTAAGAATTGGCTGTTAATTTTTATTGATTAATTAATTGGTAAATATGTTAATTGTCATTTTTTTAGAAGCAGGTTGTGGGTTTATAGGGGAATAGGGTGGGAAGTAATGTAATTATAATTAATTTATTAATATTTTTAATTAATTAATATTTATTTTATATTGTTAATTGAGGGAATTAATTTATTATTAATTATTTATTAATTGGTTGTTAATTATTATTAATTAATTGGTAATTATGTTAATTGTGTTATTTTTTTAGGAGCGGGTTCGGGGTTAATAGGGGAGTAGGGTGGGAAGTCATTTAATTTGAATACATTTATTAATATTTTTAATATAATATTTAATTTATTTTATTTTATAGTGTTAATTGTGTGAATTAATTTATTAATAATTTTTTATATTTTGCTTGTTAATTGTTATTAATTAATTGTTAATTGTGTCATGTTTTACGAAATTGGTGGTGGCATTTATAGGGGAATATGGTGGGAGGTTATTTATTTATAATTAATTATTTGTTCATTAATACTAATTAATTAATTAAAATTTAAATATGCCAATTGTGTAATAATTTTGATGTGTGAGTTGTGGGGATTATAGTGGTAAATGGTGGGAAGTAATTTTTTTTAATTAATTAATGATTTGTTGTTAATTGATATTAATTTATTAATGTAAAATTAGTTATTGAAATTGTGTAAATATTTTTAGGTGTGTGTTTTGGTGTTTATTGGGGTAGAGGGTGGAAAGTAATTTAGTTTAAATTAATTAATCATTACTTGATCATTAATATTAATTTATTAATTGATAAATATTTTTGGTAATTGTTTAGTTTTTATTTTGTTTGGGGATTTAGGTTCAATAGCTGTAACGTTTGGTTTGTACAATAATTTTTACATTTTTAAATACGTTTTATAATTATTATTATTTGTTTAATTGATAATTAATTGTGTTAATTATAGAGGTACACTTTTTTGTTTAATTTAGATGTGTGTTGTAAATTGTGTGGTGTTACAGGGTAGGAAAATAAATATTACATTTATGTAATTTTTAATTTTTTGATTAAGATTAATTTCTATTACAAAATATTTATTTGTTTGTAAATTGTTAAATTTAAAAAGAAAATATTTTTATGTCAATTTTAGATTTTTGGTACATTAAAATATTTTTATATGTTTTGTTAATTTTTATATACATTTTGTTTTTGGGTTTTTTATTATATTTTGTATTGTAGTTGATATTTTGTTTGTTTTTAAATTTGAATTTTGTTCTGTGGGAATAGTAATTTGTAACCCTCCGCTATCCAACACTTTCCCTTCTGTTGCACTCACTGGAGTGGGAATAGTAATTTTATCCCCTTTGCTATCCAACACTTTCCCTACTGTTGCACTCATTGGAGTGGGAATAGTAAATTATTCCCCTCCACTATACAACACTTTCCCAGTGGTGGCTGGTGACATTTGAAAGTGGTGGGCGTAACATTATTGTCGTACTGCACTGCGGCGAGCGAGCGTAGCGAGCGAGTTTGAACAACCTACGGGGGGTTTGGGGGGGTTCTCCCCCCTAGAAAATTTTGAAAAAAGAGTGGACAAACGGTGCATTTTTAAGCAAATTTGAGGAAGCAGGAAGCTTAATAAAGCAATTAGTGCTGGGCCTAAACTGCCCTCACAGGCTTATCTACAAGTTCCTCATCTCAGCACCAGAGTACAGTGTGAGTAGCACAACTCCACTACAACAACAGCCTCTACCTCACCCGGTAAAGATACTTTTTTTTTCAGCTGCTTTAAAAAGTAGCAGCCAGGCTGATAATAGGATAAAAGGAGTGAAAATCTAGCGCCCGTACTCTTAGAACGCTTCATTCGTACCCAGTCAATCCCCGTGCAACCTTAAACGTGTGCCTAGGGACAAATGAGCACTACACAGTAGGACACTGTTCAACTGACACCTCTAATTCCTCAGAATATGCTACAGACGAAACGGAAATAGACTCTGTACTCAAATGACCTCAGCTTTGGAATACACACCCTGTGAAAATCCATACCAAGGAGGAACACCACCTGTATTACATAAAACATCTGAAAATGTCCGCTTTAAGGACAGGCTCAGTAATAAACAGGCGGTGGAGCCCTATAGTGTGTGTTGTCGGAAACCCGGACAGGAGAGCGCTGTGAAACTTACACCCGGACCCATCACTACTGCCAACATCACCCACCCCCAATCAAACAGCGCGGGTCTTTCTCATACCTTAAATTCAGAGCAGTGCGATTAAATCCAGGGATTCGCGATCACAATCGCCTCCTACCCCAAAAAATAAATAATTAAAAAATCCGATGCGGCTATCACTGGGCTTAATTTCCAGATGCCTTTGATCACATTTCCAACGTATAAAACGGAGTTTCGTTTCTAGGCGCGTAAGTGACAATTGTTTTAAATACATCAATATAAAAGGCGGGCATTAACTCCTGCACCCTTTTGGTTACAAGAAACATTTAAAATGTACGCAAAAATGCACATAAACATGTACGTGCACTTACGAATAAAAAAAAACGTATAACAGGCAACACAGAAAACGCAATATTGAAGTTTTATCAACAAACACTGGCATGGCGTGTCACAAATAGTTCGCACATTTAGGTCCTCTCTTTTCGTAATTTATACGTAAAAAAACCAAAGAAAAAAAACCTTTCTAAATATCAATAAACCAAAAATATAAATGACGGTGTTCTCAAGCATACTTTTTACGAAAAAGCCAAAAAGTAAACCTTCTGTGAATGATATCGAAAATCAACCCCCCAACCCAACAACACACACCACCTTCCCCGCTGCGCCTGTGAAGTTTGCATTGCTGATACTTGTACTGTATTTAACCAGGTAACACCAATCTAAGATGACAACTGTCCAGGAGACTGGCTGATCCGCTAACCTCTCTTTTCTAACCCAGTGCCTGCCTGATGGCATAAGCTTTGCACCGTGTGTGCCCCTCGCCACAGCCCAGGTGCAAATGCAACTCTCCAGTCTTCGCGCTGCTTTGAATCAATGCAGATTACCTTTTGAGGGAATTGGAACATGCACAAAGAGATCGATTTGCTCAGTATCACACAATGCGGTCCAGTGGATAAGCTGGGATCCAAACTCTGGGGGGGGGGCCTGGGGGCGGCGATTGAATATGTATATTTAACACTGGTGTCAAAATAGAGCCACTGGCATTTGAACCCCATTGCTCCTTGTCTATTAGAGGATGAAACAAAAAGGGGTTGGTCCCAGTCCATATTACATAACAATGTGTGCACAGGGCAAAAACTGAGTAAAACGTGATGTGTTAACACAATAAAGGCATTGAACAAACACATATTTATATTCAATAAAAAGGTGAAATGTGAATGTAACATTGGGGAAGTCAGTTTGTTCTGGTGAAACAATCTCTGTGTATTTCCTCATCTCCCTGTTTCACAAACACCAACAATTGTACAAAAGAGCATTCGCTGCGTTCTTGCGTCAGTGAAGTTCATGCGACCTGAGGCTGAGCCCAGAGTGCCAGCTTCCCCACTAGAGCGCCATGGGTGATCCTGGGTAAAGAAAAGCACGTTCCGTGCTCCGCTCCTTTACCTCCCCAATAGGGAGTGATTTGGGACCAGGGTGAACACTAAGGAACCTGCGCGAGGGAGGCGGCCGATCTGCTCGCGCATAAGGAGATGCAAAGGCTGTAAATAAAACATGCAGAACACGTTCCCTCCTGTCTCAGGGGTCTTCGCTGTGCCACGCTGTTCCCATATCCACTCACTTCTCCTGTTTGAAACAAAAGTATGCAACAGTCAAAGACACTTACCATGCTATTAAACGTTCACGCAGACTCCCACGTGCCGGAGGCCACTCATAACATACACTCCTGACATGTACGGCTGCGTGACAGGTGCCTCTTCGAAAAATACACTTGAGATTTACTCCAAGGATGCTGTGTTGTCGATAAATCTCAGCTTCCCTGACATCATGGGACAGACGATATGTGCATCGGGTCTTCAGACAAACTAAACATATCGGGCAGTCGCGGCTCGTAATGGTCGCGGGGGGTCGCGGGGGGGGTGGGGACCGATCCGGAGGGGGGGGTTGGGGGTAAAAATAAAGTAAGAAAACTTACCTGACCGGGTCCGCCTCTGCTGTCTGCTCCTCGGCCCGCGTTGGCGGAATGGCGCCTTCAACGTCTTCTGCGTGTGGCTGGCAACCCCTCTCAGCCAATCCAAATGCTGCTCCAGCAGCGCCAGGATTGGCTTGAGCAGAGACTGTCCCCGCCCATAGGAGACCAGTGGCTGCGGCCACTGGCCAGTAGCAGCCCTCGCTCGCTCTCCTAATGTATTGTGCACCACTGCAGGCTAGTACTAGTGCGCATGTTCGGGCTGGTCAGAAAAATGACCAGCCCAATCACGAACATGCGCACTGGGCCTGCAGTGAGTGCTGTCAGTCAAACACAACGAAACCCAACCCTGCAGTGCTGCCCCACCCCCTTCAGCGTCCTGACTGACCGACTCGGATTTCGAGTCAGGTCTCAGGACGGTGAACTTGAAGTAAGTGTTAACGAGGATTCCGATTCGGAAGAATGTGGCCATGCTGTCCATGATGTGGCTTTAGCGGGCAACGCCCCAAAGCCCCAATGGACGCACCGCCACTGCACTTTCCCTACTGTTGCACTCCCTGGAGTGGGAATAGTAATTTTTACCCCTCTGCTATACAACACTTTCCCTACTGTTGCACTCACTGGAGAGGGAATAGTAATTGTTACCCCTATGCTATCCAACACTTTCCCTACTGTTGCACTCGCTGGAGTGGGAATAGTAATTTTTTCCCCTCTGCTATCCAACACTTTCCCTACTGTTGCACTCATTAGAGTGGGAATAGTAAATTATTCCCCTCCGCTATCCAACACTTTCCCTACTGTTGCACTCGCTGGAGTGGGAATAGTAATTTTTTACCCTCCGCTATCCAACACTTTCCCTACTGTTGCACTCCCTGGAGTGGGAATAGTAATTTTATCCCCTTTGCTATCCAACACTTTCCCTACTGTTGCACTTATTGGAGTGGGAATAGTAAATTATTCCCCTCCGCTATCCAACACTTTCCCTACTGTTGCACTCGCTGGAGTGGGAATAGTCATTTTTACCCTTTGCTATCCAACACTTTCCCTAATGTTGCACTAAATGTAGTTTAAAATGTAGGTTTAAAAAATATTACATATTTTAATATTTTAATTTATATTATAATTTTTATGTTGCAGGTGTATGTGTATATATATATTTATCTTTATTTCTTAATATATTTCTAACATTTTATAATTAATTAAAATTATTATTTATTAATTATTTTTAAAATATATATATATATTACATTTTATATAAGTATGTTTCATTTCTTTTTAAATTACATTTATTACTTATAATTGTTAAAATTTACAAATAAATCTAAAAAAAATTTAAGTAAAATGTATTTAATTTATTTTACATTATTTATAATACATATAAAAAAACAATATTTTGTACTTCGATATTTTTAACAACGATATTTTTTTTCGATATTTTTGTACTTACCATTATGAAGATAGGAGGTATATATTTTTCACAACGATATTTATGTCACAATATTTCTGTAGGTCGATATTAGTGTTGTCGATATTCTGTCAGTGATCCTAGATGGAGGAGGGGACAAAGTCAGTGGGAGGGCTAGATCTAGGGGGAGGGACAAAGTAAGTGGGAGAGCTAGATGGAGGGGGTGGTGGGCTGGGCTTCAGGATTTTGGGTATTTTGTAATTGTGAAGGGTTTGTAAGGGAATAGGGAGGGGTGTTGGTTTTTTAGCTTTGGATTTTTTGTTTTTGACTTTTGAGGTACTGGTGTGGGATGCGGAAGGGGAACAGAGAGTTTTCCTCTTCCGGGAACCTTGGGGGGTACTCTACCTTTTTGTAGGGGGCTGAGTTAGTGTTTAGGGGGGGTAAAGAAGGGTATGGTAGGGGTGTCAGGGCCTTCTTAATTTTGGGAGGGAATGGGCCTGTTTGGGTAGGGAAGAGGTCAAGGGCAATGAGGTGGAGTTTTTGGGCAGAGCGGGTATGAGGAGAGGCAAGGCAAGGGGCTGTGGAGGCAGAGGGTTGTGAGGTATGCGGCATGTCTGTGGATGCTGGTGTGGTGTCTGTTGTGTCTGTGTGTGATGGTGTGCTGTCTACCTGTTTTCTTATATGTGAGACATGTGGTGCAGTGGGCGTTGTGTGTATTGGCATGTCTGTGGTAGTGAGTGTGACGTTTGTCTTGTGAGTGTGTGTGTGTTTTTGCCCTTCTGTCTGTGTTGCGTGTGGATGTTGATGTGGATGTATGTTTATTTTTGTGTGTGCTTTGGTCAGGGAGGGTACTCAGGAATGTGGATGGGGAAGAAGCAGGAGGGGGTGGGACAGCTGAATTTGGGCTAAAAATGCCATAAGTGTGGAGGCTAGAACCTGATTGGATCTCTGTAGGGAAGACATGTCAGAGTAAATGCCCTCCAGGAAAGATACCATCTGGGCAAGGTGATTGGTATGCTCCTGGAGGACATTTAGCACTGCTGTCTGCGCCACAGAGATCTGCCTTAGGAGGTCAATGGACTCCACACTCAGGGCAGCAGGGGAGACAGAGGCAGGGGGTGAGGTGCCTGGCGCAAAGGAGACACCTCCCCTTTTAGGGGAGCAGCCACGGACATGGTGCTGGGGCGCAACTGGGAGGGTGGAGTTGGTAGGGATGGTGGTGGACTCTGATGGAGTGGACACTGGTCCAGGGGCATCCACCACCACCTGGGAGTCGTCACTGGAGCTTGATGTGGATGTCACAGATGTTACGTCGCTCGTGCCCTCAGTGATGCTCCCATCACCCTTCGTGCCACTGGTTCCCTCTTGCTCACTGGCAGCACAGAGACCACTCTGGCCAGCTGCTTCCCCAAAATCCGTGGTGCTGTCTCCTTCACTGCCCTGGTTTGATGCTGTGAATAAGAGGTAAAATGAATCACATGAGTTGTTCATATGGACTTGCCACATAGGTTTCATCACAATTCTTCCAAGATTACACAGCAACATTATTAGAACTTGTAGGTAAAATACTTGATGCTGTTCAATAAATACCACATGTTTGAAAGCAAGAAAACCAGTGCACCTTCACACATGATGTCAGCAACATTGTGTGCTGCAACTTCTGCTTCCTCATTCACAATATCTTCACCATAACTTTGGACCAGCTGATGTATTGTCTCTCACTACTGATGGCCTTGTGTCATAACATACCTGTCTCATCTAATCCCAGGGAGTTTAGACCTCATAATGATAACAGGAGTCACACACTAGATTTTAGATATGGTGTCCAATTTGATATCCCTATTCATCAACTTGGGGAACAGCAAGTCTGGTGTTACAGGTTACGTATCTTGATTATTATACATCAAGCTGGTGCAGTCATTGAATGGGCCATATCACACGGATCACATTGACGTTGCTCATATGTCCAGTAGCAGGTGTAATTGTTTGCCGTGTCATATGGGTTTCTCTTATTGTGGACACACATAGGAAATAGGCATAGCTAGGGTGGAAGGTATTTGACCCCAAGTCTTGTGTCATTTATGCACTGTGTTACAGAGATTAATCTGATTGTTTTTCAGATTGCAAACGTTATACCAGTTTGCCATGTAAACACAGCTTAGCACACTGCCAAATACAATGATTGCATCTTCCTTATGCTTCATGTGAATCACTATACCACTGGGCCATCTTGATGCATTGTCTGTACAAAATAGTAGTCCTGAACACTTACTTGAAAACGTGTATTCAACACTTCTTACCATTGTGGCAACTCTGCAGATGTCCACATTTTAATGGCCAAGTCAGCATGTCCCCCCGCATTTCTTGCATCATACACACAATGTAGAGCTTAGATGCTATTGCATTTCATCTCAATATATCAGGTACCTCAAAATGATGGTCATGTAACATTTCTAAATCTACCAGTAAGGCAACTAAACCAAGGTTTTCAAAGCAGAATGTATGGCCAATAAAGAACATTTACACTCATACTAGCCTTTGGGAATGTGTTTTTTTCATCATACCTTTACTTAAAACCCTGTTACCTCCAAAGACCTACTTTGTTAGCCACTCAATGACATGTGTTGTCACTTTTACAGAGTCAGAAACATGGACTCAGCTTTGCAATAGAAATGATGATATCTGACACTCAATCATGGGAATGGCCAGTGTGAAATGTGACATGAGTAAGCAAAAGTTTCATTTGGCCATCGGATACATTGGAGTACACTGAGCCCCAGTGCTGGGAACTAACATTGCCACACTGAACAAACACTACTCACCAAGCCCTCAACATAGACATTAGCTGCTACCTGGATGTATAGCATGGCATTTCACAGGTAAGTGATCCAACATCAATTACTTTACATCGTTTTTGTGACCACGCAGAGAACAGGCCAAACATTTGTTAATGTGCTGACCCATGTTGAGCAATAACAAAAGAACTAAAGGTTATCTCCCTGTACATGGTGTTCTCATGTCGGGGTCTGCACATGACGCATATATCCTGTGTAACAGCATCATCCCACATTTGATGAGTCAACTGCAACCTGAACGGGCATGGCTTGTTGGTAGGCGATGTTGTATATGAATGTTGTAGTGTGTGTTGTTTGTATGTCAGATAAGAATATGTTGTTTGAGAACTGAACTCTTTTCTATCTTCAATGTAGGAGACACTGGATACCCCAACCAGCCATGGTTACTGACACCACCGCGCAACCTAGTCCCTCCATCAGAAGTACGCTTTAATGAGGCCCATGGCCGGACCAGGCGAATAGTGGAGCAGACTTTTGGCCTTCTGAAGTCAAGATTCTGGTGTCTGGATAAGACGGGAGGAACCCTCCAATATGCCCCAGGAAAGGTGTGCCAGATAATTGTAGCTTGCTGCATGCTACACAACTTAGCAATTCGTAAGAACATACCTCTAATTGAGGACGAAAGAGACCAGCAGGTGCCACGGATGGAACATCCAGGACTGGGCAATGATGAAAGTGGTGATGATGATGGAGTGGACTTGAGACAACAGCTTATCAACACATTTTTCACATGACTGTAAGTTTGCAATGAGATGATGTTACAAAACACCATTGCTTGTTGTTGTGTAGCTGTGTGGACAGTGTGTATGTATGCTTAAGAGTGTAGGATAAGTGCCCTGAAGCTTGTGGAATACTTGTTTTGGAAATGGTTAAATTTACCTGTACAGTGTTTCAGTGAGGCCGATCTAGTGTTAACAATGTTATTGTTGTGGCTGAAGTGTCATACTCTGAGTTGTGTGTCATTATTTATGATTGCTAAACTATGCTAATCATGAATTTTTTCCAGTGTACTTTGCCATGTCATCCACAGAGTGGACTTACTGAGTTGTGACATCAGCAGACATATTATGCTTTGACAGACACCAACATGGACGTGGAAATATTGATTAAATAGCTGGCACGCACTTCCTTCTGATATAATACTCTAGCATTTTTGTTATTAGTGCTTTTCACTACTGTGTGATAATGTAGTTTGTGTTCAGGTACCAGGTTGTATCTGGACAATAAAAAATGAGTTCCACATTGAGGTGTGCGTTGTCTGATATCACACATCCAAACAAGTTATAATGTAAATTTGAACATGATGAAATAGTTGACTAACAATGATTGTTGATTGGGATGGCAACTAGTGATGATTGTGTATACAATTGACTTTCTGTGAATATGTACTGTGGACTACAGTTTGTCTGATACTCTGATTGTGTATATTGTTAGAAATGGGATCTCTAGTTGGCAAGGGCTTGCACCTTTGTCCAAGTAGGGACCCTTCTTCCTAGTCAGGGTAAGGGTGTTACACTCGTGAAGTAACCCCTGCTCACCCTCGTGGTAGCTTGGCACGAGCAGTCCGGCTTAATTCAGAGGCAGTGTGTAAAGCATTTGCCCATAACCGACAGTAATACAGTGTAAGCACTACAAACAGACACCACACCAGTTTAGAAAAATAACCAATATTTTATATACTCAAGACAAGACCAATTACGACAAAAATCCACAATACTGTACTTTAAAAATGAATGCTTGATACGGTAACTTCTTCTTTGCAGGGATAGCACAAAAGCAAAGTTCGTACGAGTCGGTAGCTCCGTCCGAGCCTACCGTGATGCTGAAAACCACAGAGTCTAACAGTTCCAGCCGACCGCGTCGATACGGGCCAGCAGAGTCATGAACAGACTCGGTTACAGTACCTTTCTCGTTGTGGCTGGTACGGAGTGTACGAGCCGGTCGGCGTTTGTCGCGGTTGCGGTGCAAGACGGAGCGATGCAAGGTGCGGTGTCCCTCGATGCGGTGCAGGCAGCGGCTCGATGAGCGTCGTGCAGACGGAGTCGGTGAGTCCAAGGCGTGCGATGCAGGGTGAGACGATGCTCGATGCGGTGCTGACAGGTTGCGATGCAGGCGACCAAGCCAGAGTGCGGGAGCTGGCGTCGGACAGCGGTGCGGAGTCGGAGCGGTGCGTCGCAGACGTGCGAGCGGTGCCCCAAATGCGGTGCGGTCACGACTCTTGAGCCAGTTGCAGCGACCGCGTCGGTCGGGTCCGGTTGGTTCAGTGAAGCGATGCGATGCGAACTGCGGTGCCCTCAGGTCACGGTGCAAGCAGCGGCTCGACGTCGCCCACGGTGAGACCAGGGTTGCGATGCGAAGCGGGGCGATGCGGTCTGCGGTGCAAACAGGTCCCCGGCCAGGGATGGATTCGGTTGACGGAGTCGGTTGCAGTTCCCTTCCTCTGTGGCAACTGAAACAGCGTTCCAGAAGCGGTACCCAGAGGCTTGTGAAGTCTTTGTAGTCCCTGAGACTTCTTAACAGGAGGCCAGCTCGGTTTCAGGCCCTTGGAGATACTCAGCACAAGTTTGTAGAAAGTTCAGTCCAGTCCTTTCACTGCCCAAGGCAGAAGCAGCAGCTGCAGGCCAACCCAACAAAGCAACAACACAGCAAAGGGGCAGTACTCCTCCTGGCAGCTCTTCCAGCTCTTCGTCTTGGCAGGTTCCTTGATTCCAGCGAGATCTAAATTCATGGGGTCAGGGCCCCAATATTTATATCCCAAATTCCTTTGTTCTCTGAAGGCAGAGAGGCCTTTGCCTAGTCCAAACCAGTTCTGGAGCACTTTGTTGACAAGTCTCCGTCCCTTCTTTCAGTGAGTAGGCCAGGGACATCAGACGCACCACAGGAGGTGGAGCCAGCATTGTGGAGGGAAGGCACTGTCCTATTCAGGGCCCAGGTGCGACCCCTCCCACCCATCTACATGTAGATCTTGCTATTCAGCCCTGTGCTGACTCACCCTGTCTCATGGCATCCCCCCGGCCCCTGTCACTCACACTCCAGACAAGGAATACACAACCTCGCAGAGGCAGGCTTGGATGGTTAGACAAGAAAATACCCACTTTCTAAAAGTGGTATTTTCAAACACAGAATGTTAAAACCAACTTCACTAAAAGATGCATTTTATCATTCTGAGTCCAGGCATACTAAACTCGAATTTCTACCATGTTCCCGGGGTCAGTTAGGATTATAAGCTGTAATAATCAAAACTGCCCGTTCTGGCCTAGGGGAACAGGTAGCCTTGCAATAGTGAAAAACGAACTAGGCTGTGATTCACTATTAGGACATGCCACACACCCGGGCATGTCCTACCTTTCGCATACAACGCACCCTGCCCACAGGGGTACCTTGGGCCTACCTTAGGGGTGACTAACATGCAGCAAAGGGAAGGTTTAGGGACTTGCAAGTGTGTGCACTTGCCAAGTCGACATGGCAGCCCCAGGCTGCGTACAGGCTCTGCAATGGCAGGCCCGAGTTACACTTTACGGGCTGTTTGCGTGGGTGGCACAATCCAGTGCTGCAGCCCACCAACAGCATTTGGTCTATAGGCCCTGGCACTCGCAGTGCACTTTACAAGGGACTGACACATAAACCAAATAGGCCAATCATGGAAACACCAATCCATAACACATTTTATACAGGAGCAATTGCACTTTCCCACTGGACAGCAGTGAGGAAAGTGCGCAGAATCATTACACCAGCAAAAACAGAGTCAAAACCGGGAGGTCAGAAAACAAAAAGTCAGGGGAAACACGCCAAAAGATGCCAAGTCTAACACATGTCCCCTCCAGCTGAAAGTAGGGAGAACTACCCAACCCCATTGGAGTTCTCTTCACTAAGGCGAAAGAACCTGGACAGACCATCTGCGTTGGCGTGTTCTGTACCAGGACGGTGCTCCACCGTAAAGTCCATTCCCTGTAGGGAGATGGACCACCTCAGCAGTTTTGGATTCTCACCCTCATTTGCATCAACCATCTGAGGGGCCTGTGGTCTGTCTGAACCCGGAAGTGAGTCCCAAACAGGTATGGTCTCAACTTCTTCAGTGCCCAGACCACAGCAAAAGCTTCCCTTTCTATGGCACTCCACCTCTGTTCCCTGGGAAGTAGTCTCCTGCTAAGGAAGACTACAGGCTGATCCAGGCCCTCTTCGTTCAGTTGTGAGAGCACCGCTCCCACACCATGCTCTGAAGCGTCAGTCTGCACGACAAATTCTTTGGAGAAGTCAGGTGCCTTGAGCACGGGCGCCGTGCACATGGCTGCCTTCAGGGCATCAAAAGCTGTCTGGCAGGACTCAGTCCAGATCACTTTCCTGGGCTGCCTCTTAGAGGTCAGCTCTGTTAAGGGGGCAACGATGGTGCCATAGCCCTTAACAAATCTCCTATAGTAACCGGTGAGACCTAAGAAGGCTCTCACCTCTGTCTGGGTCTTGGGGGCTCCCAAGCCAGAATGGTGTCAATCTTGGGTTGTAGGGGCGCCACCTGGCCGCTTCCTACCTGGTGTCCCAAGTACACCACAGAACCCTGCCCGATCTGGCACTTACTGGCCTTGATCGTGAGGCCTGCACCTTGCAGAGCCCTCAACACTTTCTCAAGGTGCTGTAAATGTTCTTCCCAGCTGGAACTGAACACAGCAATGTCATCCAGGTAGGCGGCACTGAAATCCTCCAGCCCAGCCAACACCTGATTGACCAACCTCTGAAAGGTGGCAGGGGCATTCTTCAACCCAAAGGGCATCACCCGGAATTGGTAATGACCTTCTGGGGTTGAGAATGCTGATCTCTCCTTGGCCCCATCGGTTAAGGCAATCTGCCAGTACCCAGACGTCAAATCAAACGTGCTGAGGAACCGGGCAGCTCCCAACCGATCAATGAGCTCATCAGCTCGGGGGATGGGGTGCGCGTCAGTCCTGGTGACGGCATTGAGCCCACGGTAGTCCACACAAAACCGGAGTTCTGGAGTGGCACCGGGCGCCGCAGCCTTTGGGACCAAGACCACTGGGCTGGCCCAAGGACTGTGGGAGGGCTCAATCACCCCTAACGCCAACATCTTAGAGACCTCCTCCTTGATGCTGGCTCTGACCCGGTCAGTCAACCTGTAAATCTTGTGCTTCACAGGATGGCTGTCACCAGTGTCCACGTCATGGGTACACCAGTGAGTAACACCGGGGGTCAGAGAGAACAGTGGGGCGAACTGTCCCAACAACTGGCGACAGTCCCCTGCTGCTCCTGAGTCAGAGTAGGGGAGAGGATCACACCCTCTACTGACCCATCATGCTCCTTGGTAGACAGGAGGTCAGGGAGAGGCTCACTCTCCTCTTCCAACCCATCATCTGTCACCAAGAGCATACTCACTTCGGACCTCTCGAAGTGGGGCTTGAGGCGGTTCACGTGAAGGACCCTCAAAGGGTTCCTTGGAGCCTGCAAATCCACCAGGTAGGTGACGTCACTTTTGCACTCCTTTACCTCATATGGCCCAGTCCACTTGTCCTGCAAGGCACAAGGTGCCACTGGGGCCATGACCCACACTTTTTGCCCAGGTTGAAATTCGACCAGAGTGGCGTTCTGGTCATACCATCTCTTCATTTCTTCCTGGCTTGCTTCTAGGTTCGCCTGAGCGAGTTTCCTGAAGCGGGCAGTTTGGTTTCTAAAGGCCAGCATGTAGCTAAATACATCCTGGGGAGTTTTCCTGGGAGCTGCCTCCCAGCCTTCCTTTACCAAACTCAGAGGTCCTCTGACAGGGTGGCCATACAGGAGCTCAAAGGGGCTGTACCCAAGAGACTTCTGAGGCACCTCCCTGTACCCAAAGAGTAGGCATGGCAAGAGGACGTCCCACTTACGCCTCATGGGTTCTGTTAGACCCTTGATCATGCCTTTCAAGGTCTGGTTGAATCTCTCCACCAGACCGTTTCCTTGTGGGTGGTAAGGAGTGGTGAACTTGTAGGTTACACCACACTCCTTCCACAGGGATGTCATATACTTCGATATGAAAGTGGTCCCCCTATCAGAAACCACCTATCTGGGGAATCCCACACGGGAAAAGAGCCCCATTAACGCCCGGCCCACCACTGGCGCCGTCGTTGTCCTGAGAGGGATTGCCTCCGGGTACCGGGTGGCATGGTCCACCAAGACCAGGATGTACCTGTTGCCCATGGCTGTCTTGGGATCCAGTGGCCCCACAATATCCATCCCTACCCTTTCAAAGGGTGTTCCAACAACCGGAAAAGGTTGGAGAGGAGCTTTGACCTTCCTCCCACTCTTACCACTTGCCTGGCAAGTTTGGCAAGACCTACAGTGCGCATCTGACTGCCTTCGCATTTGGGGCCAAAAGAAGTGGGTGACAAGCCTGTCAAAGGTCTTGTCCTGCCCCAAATGTCCTGCCAAAGGCACGTCATGAGCCAGACCCAGTAGGAAGGTCCTGAAGCGCTGGGGTACCACCAGCACACGGGCTGACCCAGGCTCAGCAACCTTAGGCTCACTGTATAGGAGACCACTCTCCCAGTAGATCAGATGTGACCCGGACTGATTACCAGCTGCCTGGTCTGCAGCCTGCCGCCGCAGACCCTCCAGAGTAGGGCACTCGTTCTGCTCCCTGCAGAACTCCTCCCTGGTGGGACCCCCTTCTTGCTGCCAATGGGTCAGCTCAGAGATGTCTCCCAGTTCGGCTACCTGCTCCCCTGTAGGCACCGGGCGTCCCCTCGAGGTCCGCCTCCTCCCGGTCCGTGGGAACTTCGGGGGCCGGTTTCCGCGCCCCCTGCCCTTTCTCTTGGCAGGGACTTGGGCCACTGTTTCAGGCTCCAAGTCCTCTTGATCACCCTTTCTGGCTGCCATTGACCGAGTAGACACGCATGCCCACTCTGGCAACCCAAGCATCTCCAAGTGAGACCTGAGCTCAACCTCCTTCCATGAGGACTGCTCCAGGTCGTTTCCTAGCAGACAATCTACAGGCATGGT
This sequence comes from Calotriton arnoldi, assembly GCA_963921515.1. Taxonomy (NCBI): domain Eukaryota; kingdom Metazoa; phylum Chordata; class Amphibia; order Caudata; family Salamandridae; genus Calotriton; species Calotriton arnoldi. The sequence goes on from CAWUFW010001440.1 coordinate 464,720, forward strand.
AGGGCTCACAACCACCCTCAAGGGACCTGAGACCCCCCATTCAAAGGGAACCTGCGCCACCATACATTGGCGCTCTGAGTTGTCTACAGCAACTACTTGGTGGAATGCCCCGGGGACTACTTGCTTCTCAGACACCAGGTGACACCGGACTGAGGTCACACTGGCTCCAGTATCTCTGAGAGCCTATACCCTGTTCCCATTAATGGTCACCCAGGTGCTATATTTCTTTGTGTTAGGGGGCACCTGGTTTCCTGGGACCATCTCACTGTCCCCTAGTGAGACAAGGGTCATTTCTGCGGGATCCCCACCCTCCTGTGGGCACCCCTCCTCCCCAAGCGCTACACTAGCCAACACTTTGGACTGTCCACCGGTGGGCGGCTGTGTCCCCTTTGGGCACTTGGGGTCCCCCTTAAAGTGACCTACCTGGTCACATGCATAACACTTGCGGGGGCCGGTCTCAACAGGCTTCCCTGTAGAGACTTCTTATCACCGGGGGGCTGGGAACCTTTACCCTGGGTACTAGTTTGGGGCCCTTTAGAGAACTCCTGTGCTTTACCCTTGTCCCCCCCACCTTTCTGCTGGGGACCCTGCCCACCTTTGGCTGAGTCTCCCCCAAACGCTTTCTTGTGGACCCTGGTACTCACCCAGCGGTCCGCTTCCATAGCAAGCTTCCTGGGGTCAGTTAGCTTACTATCAACTAGGTGCTGGCGCAGATCTGCAAAACATAGACTAGACAAGTGCTCCCATGCAATCAAGTTGTAGAGCCCCTGAAAATCTGTTACACTACTGCCCTTCACCCAACCATCCAGAGACCTGCAGAACACATCCACCCATTCCAACCAAGTGTTGGCATCAGACTTCTTACTGGACCTGAACTGATCCCTGTACTTTTCAGGAGTAAGACCATACTTCGTGAGAAGGGCATCCTTCATGTCAGCATAGGTGAGGTGATACCCCTTACCCAAAGCTATCAGAGCATCCCTTGCTTCTTCCGGGAAAAGTGGCCACAATCCTGCTCCCCAATTCTCCTCAGGGACCCCATTCATGTGTATGGCTGCCTCATAACCCTGAAACCACCTTTGTATGTTATCCCCCTTCTTGAACTCCTTGCCTACGTTCTTGGGAATGTGAACAATCCTGTCTGCTTTTCTGGACGAATTGCTGCCACCATCTGAGCCTGACTTACTCCTAAGTTCTAGCTCCTTCAGTTCTCTCTCATGCTCTAAGAGCATCTTCCTTTCCTCTATGGCCAACCTCTTCTCCTCCCGCTCACTCTCCAGCCTGAGCTTCTGCAGCTCAAACTGCCTTGCCTCCCGCCTGTCCTCCAGCTCCTCTGGGGACAGACTGCTGCTGCCTGACCTTGCGGGTTCCCCCTACCCAAAAGCACATCCACCCTGGAAATAGGCTCCTCCACCTCCTCACTGAGATCACCAGGCTGCCCATTGGCATGTCTGGCTGCTACCCAGGCCCTCAGCGCCTTCTGTAGCTCCTCCTTCCTTGTGAGGCCTTTAATTTGGACTTTCAGGTTTTTACAAATCGCTCGTAACTCCTTTACGGCGTAGGATTCCAACCTGTCCTCCTCAAAGATAACTTCCAGAGATGCAACGGATGATGCAATTGATTCAGGCATGACAAAAGTCGTGAGTTGAAAACTGGCAAGATCAAAAATAGGCCAAAAGAAAAAGAACCAGTATGTGGTACGTAATGGTCTGCGATATGGTAGTAGTGCACACCAATCACTGTAAGTCAAGTGCAAACACAAGTCCTATCCTCACCGCTGACAACCAATGTTAGAAATGGGATCTCTAGTTGGCAAGGGCTTGCACCTTTGTCCAAGTAGGGACCCTTCTTCCTAGTCAGGGTAAGGGTGTTACACTCGTGAAGTAACCCCTGCTCACCCTCGTGGTAGCTTGGCACGAGCAGTCAGGCTTAATTCAGAGGCAGTGTGTAAAGCATTTGCCCATAACCGACAGTAATACAGTGTAAGCACTACAAACGGACACCACACCAGTTTAGAAAAATAACCAATATTTTATATACTCAAGACAAGACCAATTACGACAAAAATCCACAATACTGTACTTTAAAAATGAATGCTTGATACGGTAACTTCTTCTTTGCAGGGATAGCACAAAAGCAAAGTTCAGATGCAGTCGGTAGCTCCGTCCGAGCCTATCGTGATGCTGAAAACCACAGAGTCTAACAGTTCCAGCCGACCGCGTCGATACGGGCCAGCAGAGTCGTGAACAGACTCGGTTACAGTACCTTTCTCGTTGTGGCTGGTACGGAGTGTACGAGCCGGTCGGCGTTCGTCGCGGTTGCGGTGCAAGACGGAGCGATGCAAGGTGCGGTGTCCCTCGATGCGGTGCAGGCAGCGGCTCGATGAGCGTCGTGCAGACGGAGTCGGTGAGTCCAAGGCGTGCGATGCAGGGTGAGACGATGCTCGATGCGGTGCTGACAGGTTGCGATGCAGGCGACCAAGCCGGAGTGCGGGAGCTGGCGTCGGACAGCGGTGCGAGTCGGAGCGGTGCGTCGCAGACGTGCGAGCGGTGCCCCAAATGCGGTGCGGTCACGACTCTTGAGCCAGTTGCAGCGACCGCGTCGGTCGGGTCCGGTTGGTTCAGTGAAGCGATGCGATGCGAACTGCGGTGTCCTCAGGTCACGGTGCAAGCAGCGGCTCGACGTCGCCCACGGTGAGACCAGGGTTGCGATGCGAAGCGGGGCGATGCGGTCTGCGGTGCAAACAGGTCACCGGCCAGGGATGGATTCGGTTGACGGAGTCGGTTGCAGTTCCCTTCCTCTGTGGCAACTGAAACAGCGTTCCAGAAGCGGTACCCAGAGGCTTGTGAAGTCTTTGTAGTCCCTGAGACTTCTTAACAGGAGGCCAGCTCGGTTTCAGGCCCTTGGAGATACTCAGCACAAGTTTGTAGAAAGTTCAGTCCAGTCCTTTCACTGCCCAAGGCAGAAGCAGCAGCTGCAGGCCAACCCAACAAAGCAACAACACAGCAAAGGGGCAGTACTCCTCCTGGCAGCTCTTCCAGCTCTTTGTCTTGGCAGGTTCCTTGATTCCAGCGAGATCTAAATTCATGGGGTCAGGGCCCCAATATTTATATCCCAAATTCCTTTGTTCTCTGAAGGCAGAGAGGCCTTTGCCTAGTCCAAACCAGTTCTGGAGCACTTTGTTGACAAGTCTCCGTCCCTTCTTTCAGTGAGTAGGCCAGGGACATCAGACGCACCACAGGAGGTGGAGCCAGCATTGTGGAGGGAAGGCACTGTCCTATTCAGGGCCCAGGTGCGACCCCTCCCACCCATCTACATGTAGATCTTGCTATTCAGCCCTGTGCTGACTCACCCTGTCTCCTGGCATCCCCCAGCCCCTGTCACTCACACTCCAGACAAGGAATACACAACCTCGCAGAGGCAGGCTTGGATGGTTAGACAAGAAAATACCCACTTTCTAAAAGTGGTATTTTCAAACACAGAATGTTAAAACCAACTTCACTAAAAGATGCATTTTATCATTCTGAGTCCAGGCATACTAAACTCGAATTTCTACCATGTTCCCGGGGTCAGTTAGGATTATAAGCTGTAATAATCAAAACTGCCCGTTCTGGCCTAGGGGGAACAGGTAGCCTTGCAATAGTGAAAAACGAACTAGGCTGTGATTCACTATTAGGACATGCCACACACCCGGGCATGTCCTACCTTTCGCATACAACGCACCCTGCCCACAGGGGTACCTTGGGCCTACCTTAGGGGTGACTAACATGCAGCAAAGGGAAGGTTTAGGGACTTGCAAGTGTGTGCACTTGCCAAGTCGACATGGCAGCCCCAGGCTGCGTACAGGCTCTGCAATGGCAGGCCCGAGTTACACTTTACGGGCTGTTTGCGTGGGTGGCACAATCCAGTGCTGCAGCCCACCAACAGCATTTGGTCTATAGGCCCTAGCACTCGCAGTGCACTTTACAAGGGACTGACACATAAACCAAATAGGCCAATCATGGAAACACCAATCCATAACACATTTTATACAGGAGCACTTGCACTTTCCCACTGGACCGCAGTGAGGAAAGTGCGCAGAATCATTACACCAGCAAAAACAGAGTCAAAACCGGGAGGTCAGAAAGCAAAAAGTCAGGGGAAACACGCCAAAAGATGCCAAGTCTAACATATATCTATCTTGTTGTGCAAAAATTCATTAACTTTGTGGCACTTAAGTTACAACTTACAAGTACTTGATTACCTAGGTTAGTGACACTTTCATCATTGTGATAAAAACGGGATGACAAAATTTTGAGTTTGAAGTCAAAGTCACAACATGAGCTAGTATTGATGCGTAAAGTGGTTCATTTTAACCTACATGGTGCATAGGTGACTGATGACACACAATAATGATATGCTTATTAAAAAAAATGTGATGATTGGAATTGACAGTGTTTTCTGATGAAATCCAAAAGAGCCTAGCCACAGTTATCCAAGTCCAAAGTCCAACTTTCTACCTCCATTACATGTGGAAGAGTTTGTACGGACAGTCAACAAAGGGCACCATTTGTTACTGACTGGGGGTGGTACATTGCCATCTGACTCTCCCTTATCTTTCCACGGACGACCCACCCCACGTTTGGGTGGGGAAACCACAACTTCAGCCTCCTGGGGTACTGGGGAATCTCTACCTGGCTCAACGTCCCTCCCTGTGGCTTGTGCAGATGTTGTTGGCACAGATGGAGTAGGCACACAGGGATGGGTACTCTGATGACAAGCTAACTGGCGGAGGCTGGTACTGATATCCTTCAGCACTCCTATGACTTCCTCCATTTGTTGGCTGAACCGTTCTAGTCTTTGGCCTTGGGAGGCCTGCAGCTGTTCAATGTTCCAGAGGTGTGGTTCAACCTGGCCCATTGCTCCCTGGTATCCCCTCATAGGCATCGAGTACCCGGGAGAGGTTTGGGTGGGCATGTGTAGCTCCAGCTGATTGATGCCGTGGATCCACACACCCCTCCCACCACCCCTAGCCCCACAGGCATGCACGGTTTGCAGTGGCACAGTCAACCCTGAGCCTCAGTGTTGCTGTGCTTGTGTTGTTGCCCGTGGCTGATGTGTCTGTCAGGATAGGGGGTCAGCTAAGTGTTGCTAGCTGAGGCGGGAGTTGTCGCTGTGGACCCTGATGTACATGCTGATATTGTCTGCCGACCCAAATCTGATGGGCCTGGTTGCTCCTCCTCGTCTGAGGGTACAGGAGAGTCCTCAAAGTGGGTGAGCTCATTCTGCCCTGGAGTCAGAGCCTGGCTGTTGTCATCATTGGCCACGGAGGTGTTCCCAGCTCGCCCTGTGGGTACAGAAATAACACAGTCAATTATGTGAATGTCCACTGCACCTCAAATAGTACCCATGACGTCAATGACTGGACCAAAAAACAGTTTAAGAGGAATGATTTGCCTCCTTTATCCATGATGGTAGCCTATGTTTGCCATACACAATGCAACTTTTACAAGATGTGTATTGGTGATCAGCTCCACCTATGTGCAGAAATGAACATGTTCTGTTATTTTCTACAGGCATGTCTACTGACATTGATTTGTACCTGACACACTATAGATGACTCTGGTGGATTCTTGTGATCCACATCTGTAGAATGTCAATGACATACATACTCTTACCATCCAAATGTTTGAGTTTGTCTGGCCTGTGTACTGGGCATGGTCTATGTATCAGCAGTCACATTGGTGTGCCGCCCTACACACTCATATTCTGTTTATTTAATCATGGTGTGAGTGATGTGCTTATTGTTTTCTACTCATGATCCTGGATTGAATCCCCCTAAGGAGGCAAACGTATAATTGCTTTGCTTTGTGCATACACAGCTAATGGATTTGTATATTTAACTCCATAGTTAGATGTGATGTCAATGGTTTTGTTGCTACTTTACAGATAACTTCTTTTGTGAGCTGGGGTTAGAAGGGCTGCTGGGATTTTAGGAAAATTAAAAGACTCATCCTCCCAGGCTGCCCAACCAGGCCACCATGAAGAATGGTTTCCTGACAGTGAGGGGAAATGTACTAGAAAGATGGCTGACACTGGTGCCTGGTGTTTTGAGCACAAGGCCTTGATGGGAGTTGTGGTCAAGACAAATACCATGCATCTGTGCCAGCCATTTTTCAAGTACACTTCCCCTCACTGCCAGGTACCCATAGGCCCAGATGAGCTGGTTGGGCTGGGTGGCAGTAGGAGTGTTTGCTATCACTACAACTTACATCAGGCCATGTCCTGCACACACTCTTCCACCCTGCCCAACCAGGCCACCAGGAAGAATTGTTTCCTGACAGTGATGGGAAGTGTACTAGCAAGATGGCTGATTTTGGTACCTGGTGTCTGACTTGACCACAACTCCCATCAAGGCCTTGTGCTCAAAACACCAGGCACCAGTGTCAGCCATCTTGCTAGTACATTTCCAATCACTGCCAGGAAACCATTCTTCATGGTGGCCTTGTTGGGCAGGGTGGGAAGAGTATGTGTAGGGCAGGGCCTGATTGGAGATGTAGCCAATGTAAATACTCCTCCTCCCACCCAGCACAAACAGCCTCACTGGAATTATGCGTTACTGACACCATGCACCTGTTCCAGCCATCTTGCAGGTACACCTCCATTCACTGTCAGGTACCCATAGGCCCAGATAAGCTGGTTGGGCTGGGCGTCAGGAAGAGTGTTTGCTATCACCACAACTCCCATCAGGCTCTGTCCTACACACACTCTTCCCACCCCACCCAACCAGGCCACCAGGAAGAATGGTTTCCTGACAGTGAGGGGAAGTGTACTAGCAAGATGGCTGACACTGGCACCTGGTGTTTTGAGCACAAGGCCTTGATGGGGGTTGTGATCAAGTCAGACACCAGGCATCAGTGACAGCCATTTTGCTAGAACATTTCCCCTCACTGTCAGTAAAGCATAGTTCCAGTGGGGCTGTTTGTGCTGGGTGGGAGGAGGAGCATTTGCAATGACTACATCTCCCATCAGGCCCTGTCCTACACACACTCTTCCCACCCTGCCCAACCAGGCCACCAGGAAGAATGGTTTCCTGACAGTGATTGGCAATGTACTAGCAAGATGGCTGACACTGGCGCCTGGTGTTAGGAGCACAAGGCCTTGATGGGAGTTGTGGTCAAGTCAAACACCATGCCCCTGTGCCAGCCATCTTGCAGGTACACTTCCATTCACTGTCAAGTACCCATAGGCCCAGATGAGCTGGTTGGGTTGAGTGGCAAGAGGATTGTTTGCTATCACTACAACTCCCATCAGGCTCTGTCATACACACACTCTTCCCACCCAGCCCAACCAGGCCACCAGGAAGAATGTTTTCCTTACAGTGAGTGGAAATGTACTAGCAAGATGGTTGACACTGGTGCCTAGTGTTTTGAGCCCAAGGCCTTGATTGAAGTTGTGGTCAAGTCAGATACCAGGCACCAGTATCAGCCATCTTGCTAGAACATTTCTCCTCACTGTCAGGAAAGCATAGTTCTAGGGGTGCTGGTTGTGCTGGGTGGAAGGAGGGGTATTTCCTATGGCTACATCTCCCATCAGGCCCTGTCCTACACACACCTTCCCACATTGCCCAACCAGGCTACCAGGAAGAGTGGTGTCCTGACAATGAGGGGAAGTATAATTTCAAGATGGATGACACTAGTGTCAGGTGTCTGACTTGACCACAACTCCCATCAAGGCCTTGTGCTCCTAACACCATGCACCAGTGTCAGACATCTTGCTAGTACATTTCCAATCACTGTCAGGAAAGCATAGTTTCAGGTGGGCTGGTTGGGCTGTGTTGGAAGGTGTGTGTGTAGGACAGGGCCTGATGGAATATGTGGTCATTGCAAACACTCCTCCTCCCACTCAGCCCAACCAGCCTACCTGGAACAATGCTTTCCTGACAGTGAGTGGAAATGTACTGGCAAGATGGCTGACACTGGTGCATGGAGTTTGGAGCACAAGGCCTTGATGGGAGTTTGGGACAATTATGTACATAGCAATAGTTTTGAGCTTTTTGACCTTCCTTGCAGGTATGCAGGATATCTGTATTACATACACATCACATAATCTTTGACTATTAGTTTGTTTGAATCCAAAAAAACGTCATGTAGCTAACTGGAACCATTACAGAGATGTCTGAAGAAGTGTCAATGATAACTTGTGTGAAATGTAGATGTCATACTTACCAGACTCCATTCCGTCAGGTATCCCAAATAAGCTCTCCGGAGGGATGATGGCATGCACCTTCTCCTCCCAGGAAGTAAAGTGCACTGGTGGTACAGGAGGGCCACCACCAGTCTGTTGTGCGGCCAGGTGGTTTTTGCTGGCCAAACGTTTAACCCTCGTACCACCTCTTTTTGATATCAGCCATTGTTTGCAGGATGGGGGCTACTGCGTTCACCTTGCTGACTATCCTGTCCCACATCTGTGTTTTCTGGCTCATGGGGGTCTGTTGGACTTGAGTCCCGAATAAATGTGGCTCTACTCTGAGGATTTAATCAACAAGCACTGTCAACTGCTCATCTGAAAAACATGGCGCTTCTTCTGTGAGTGTGAGTGTAAAGGTGAAGGTGAATGTGAATTAGAAGGGGTGTCTAAGAAAGGAATCTAAACCAAAAAAGTGATATGTGCAGGTAGTGATGTGTTTGCAGTGCGTGAGTGTGTGCAGGGCTGACAGCAATATCTGAGGAAAGAGCTCCCTACTTCTCCCAGCAGTATTGTGCTGGCAAAGAATCATGGTCTGGGATATTTTTTACAGGTGGATTGGTGGGTGTGTCTACTCTTTCAATTGACATGTGCTGTTTTTTTTTTTTGGGCACTGACTATGCTTGTAGTTGTGTTATTTGGCCTGAGTTTTTCTGTTTTGCACTTGCCATGTGGCACACAAACCTCCATGGGTCCACAACCGCGTCGGATGCATCATTATCGGCTCGGCGGGACAACCGATGCATGTTCGTAATCGGATTTCCTATGGGATAGCCTTTCCTACTGACGCGGTTGGATCGGACTCGTTTCCGACCGACGCAGTCAGGTCGGAATCATCTCCGACCAACGCGGTCGGAGATTTGCCTGGTATACATCATAATACGGCGGTCGGCAACATCGCGGACTAGTCGGGCGGAATGTATCAGCGTCCGCGTCGGTCAGACGGTCTTTCCGACCACCATCGGAAAAAGGCCCAAAATGCCATACTCAGGAGGTGTCAAATTTACAAGTATCACTACACGCAATACCACAGTAGAGAAAGTGTTGAATTGCGGCAAGATAAAATTAACTATTCCCACTCCAGTCAGACAACAGTAGGGAAAGTGTTGGATTGCAGAGGGGTAAAATTGACTATTTCCACTCCAGTCAGTGCAACCGTAGGGAAAGTGTTGGATTGCAGAGGGATACAATTTACTATTCCCACTGCAGTCAGTGCAACCGTAGGGAAAGTGTTGGATTGAGGAGGGGTCAAATGTACTATTCCCACTCCAGTCAGTGCAACAGTAGGGAAAGTGTTGGATTACGGAGGGGCAAAATGTACTATTCCCACTCCAGTCACTGCAGCATTATAAACAAATAAAATATCTGGAACAAAATGAAATTATTTTTTTTTTTAAACCTAAATAAATGTAAATATAAATATGTTGAAGAAAAAATACGAATATATTTATCAATAATTTTTTTTTAATTAATACATATTAAAATGTTAAATACATATCACAAATATCTACAAATATTATAAATAAAAACAAAAATACTTTTCATACAAATAAATATTTTTACTTAGAAAGTATTTATTAACAAAAAATATTTATTACATAAATTTAATTTAGTTACTTCCCACTCTATACCCACCCAAAACTCACAACCTGCACCTAAAACTTAATTAAAACAAAAAATTATATACACTATTAATATAAATATTTATCAACAAACCAATTATCATTAATTAAATATTAATTAATAATGAATTTTAATTAATGTATTTTCCACAGTATACCCCCACAAAACACACAACACACTCATAAAATGTAACAATTATTTACACAATTAATATAATACATTATCAAATTAATCAATAATATACTATTACATTTTTTTATTTTTTTACTTTAAATTGATTTACTTCCCACCCCATACCCTTACAAAACGCACAACCCACATCTAAAATCCCCTCAAAAATTAATTGCACAATCAACATGATTAATTATCAATTAAACAAATATTATTTATTAAAACTAAATATAAATTCATTAAAATGAATTAACTTCCCACACTTTACCTCTATAAAAACCACAACCCCCACCTAAAATTAAACTAAAAATGAATAACACTATTAAAATGATTAAAATTTACAATTAAATAATTAATAGTATTTAACAAGTATTTATTAATTAATTCAAAATAATTTACTCCCCACCCTTTACCCTTATAAACCCCTCACCCTGCACCTAAAAGTTTTTTAATTAAACAATTAACATGATTAATTATCAATTAATTAGTTAACATTGATTAACAACTAATTATTAATTAATTAAAAATAAATTACTTCCCACCCTTTACCCCATAAACCCCACAACCTGTACAAAACATTTAAATAAACAAAAATTCACAGCACAATTAACATAATTAAATGTCAGTTAAATAAATATTATTAAATAAAAAAGATTAATTAATTTATTATAAGTAAATTACTTCCCACCCTATACCCCTATAAACCCACAACCCGCTACGGAACTAAAAAACACAACATTTTATTAAATTAAGTTTCATAGGGGCCCATTACGATACCCGGCGTAAAAAAATCCGCCAGGCATGGAAGCGGCAAAAATCCACCCGCACACACCGTCTGAACACCGACCACGCCATTACGATGACACAAACCGAAAACCGCCATCGGCGGAAAAATCACACAAGATACCGCCCGCCATCGTCCGAGTCGGAGTCAAACCGCCCGCCACGGACGGAAACACGCACGACAACACAAAACCGCCCGCCCTCACGGCCAACACACCGCACGTGAGATTACGATCGCACCGCCATGAGCGCTGGAAAACTACAAATATACCGCCCGCCTGCGCAAACAACGCCGATGAGAATCGACACGGCAGAAGCCATGGCGCCCACGTCCCTGCACAGAAACCATCCGCTGACAAAAACAATCGCACACAACATGGCCAACAAGTCCACACAACAAGGCACGCACAAATACCCAAGCACAGTACACATCCCGAAAACACCCCCCCTGGACAAACAAAAACTACAAAGGCCAGAACACCAGACACAACACACCTGAAAACAACAGACCATGAGGACACACCCACATAGGTAAGTACAAAAGCAGCACTCCCACAGACCACAACCCCTTGCAACATTGCAAACTAGAGAGGAGAGGAGAGGACACAGTGACACAGCAAGGACAGCAGCACACCACAGAAACGCACACATCACAACCACCACCACCACCAAACACCGGCACCACAAACCCCCTGCACATTACACAACACACACCGCACCAGCACCACAAACACCATGGCACCACAAAGAATGCCCAAGTTCACGCCCATTGAGCTGACGGTCATGGTCGACGAGATCATCAAGGTGCACCCACAAATCTATGGGAACCTGGTCCAGCACACACCACTAGCCACCAGAAAGAGAATGTGGAACCGGATCGTAGACCAGGTCAATGCAGTCGGGACCCTGCCCAGGAACAGAGTTGAAATCAACAAACGGTGGAATGACGTCAAGAGCCTGGTCAAGAAGAAGGAGAGCAAGAACAGAGAGCTGGCAGCCGTCACTGGCGGAGGGAATCCCGCGCTCTTCAAGACCTTCAAAGCGTGGGAGGAGAAGGTGCGAGTCATTATACATCCGGAGATCCTCGCCGGATTAGCAGAGGGAGTGGAGGCTGGTAAGTACAAACCAATGTATACCAGCACACCGCTATGTACTCACATGCACTACCACCATGCCACAGCTCCCAGGGACAAACACCCCCATGTCCAGCACACAATACACAACACATCACACACACATGCAACAGACACCACCACACACAGCCCAAACCGAACAACTGTAAGATACGTGGGGACATGTGTACACTCAGCCAGCCACGTAACCACCAACAGGTCCCCAAGTATGCCAGAAGCGCCACAACGAGCACCCACCACACCCATGTGTCCGCCATAGCTGCACTAACCGACAAGTAACAGGTAAGTGGCAGGAACACAAAGTGCAGTGGGTGGGAGGGTGGACAGCCCAAGTACAACACACACCAGGCCCCTAGTCCCACAGCACAGCAAGGAGGAGCATCCCCCACCCCCACAGCCACGTGTCAGCCACCGCAGTGCACACCGACAGCCGAAAGGTAGACATCACGATCCACAACAATCGGTGTCAGTGGGTGTCCAGCCACCACCACGACCCACAACACCCCCCACCCCACAGACCTGCAACATGGAGCACCCCCGCTTAGAACCATGTGGCATCCAGTACAGTGCACGCCCGAACAACCTGCAGGTGGGAAACTGGACAGGGCTGGATTACTGGAGGCATGAGGACCGTAACACGACCAACACATGGGACATGTCACGTAGCAGACGAACACGCAGCACCGCCCACCGTCACGAACAAGTGAACAATGTGCACACGGACATGAACCACAGACTCACACCTCACATGACCCATCACAGACACAGCAACACCCAAGGAGCCACGTCTGCATGCACAAGTCACACTGAATATAGTACCACACGGCAGCCACTGTGCAACTCATCACACACAACCGAAACACCATTGAAGTCCTGTCCATGTAGCCCCTACTGCCTGTCAACCACACACCCCACAACTACGCCAATGTAAGACAAACAACACTAGACGCAACAGAGCGGAACAACATAAATGCACACGAACACCACTGAACCCATCAAACACAAAGACACACCATGCACATACAACATACCATCCATCCCATCCGTCAGCCCCAGTCTCATGAAAGGCATGTCATCCGCACAGCTGCCACACATACAGCAGTCACGCTAAGATACATGCCCATGACCAACCATGTGCCAGAAGTCAATGAAGCGCACGCCACACTGTGAGCAACAACACACAACATGGGCCACACCCCCCACGAGCACTGCAGTGATGCACATGGCACAGGGCAGCACGCACACCAAGGAGATGGGACAACTGCAATACGTTGGCTGGCACACAACCATCACTCACTCATAACGATGCGTCCAATGCCATGTCCAGTAATCACAACAGACAGCAAATATGCAGGCCATGTCAGGCATGCACACACCTCAGACCATGCACTGTCATGCTGCCACAACACATGTCACGTTCGGCACCCATGGCTCACAGCATGTACCCCAAAAGCATATTCCCTCCCAAATGCGAATCTGGGGCATGGCCCCCATGTTGCCATATGCGTTCCTAAGCGTCCCATTTGAACACCAAAAGCAAAGTACAAACCAGACCCAGGATGGGCCAGGAGCCCGCATACACCAGAGTCACAATAAGTAGGGGCACAGCAACACACCCATCGGCATGGCCAATCCATCCCATGCCACATGTGCACAGCACACAGTCCCATTGCCAAGCACACACAACTACAAATGGTACAGCCACACACACGCCTCCGGGAAACCCATGTACGAGATTGCACGAACTGTTAATGTCAGACGACAAATACATACTTCGCCAGGTGCAACACAATAACAAATCTCATTCTCTCCACAGGTGACGAACTGCTGGATGCTGGGGATGGAGACAGCAGCCAGCACAGCCAGCCTACAAGCCCCCAACGAGGACACACGGATGTGGAGGATCTGTCCTCCTCTTCGGACACGGACCACCAAGCAGGCCCATCTGGTGTGGCAGGGCCCAGCCGCTCCCCAGGACCCCTCCTACCCACCAACCCATCATCCTGGGCTGCTGAACATTCCCAGCCCCCTGCTGCCACTGTCGTTGCGGCCACACCCACGGACATTGCGGCCACACCCACGGTCATTGCGGCCACACCCACGGTCATTGCGGCCACACCCACGGTCATTGCGGCCACTACCACTGCCGCAACCGCCACCATCGCCGCACCGACCACCACCGCCGCCACCACCACCACGTCTTCGCTGGCACCAGCCCCAGCGCAGGTGGTGGCCCGGCCGACTGGATCCACCCTGGGAGCCACAGCGAGGACCGTGGTGAGCAATGTGGCTAGTGGGCAGGCCGGTGGCAGCAGTACTGGTAGGAGGAGCAGGGTCAGGGAAACGCAAGTCTCCCCTGGGAGCCATGCCCTGCCTCAAATGGCCAGAGTCCTTGGGGCCTATGAAGAGGCCCAAGGACAATGGGCCAGGTCTGCTTCAGACACGCGGGAGGTGCTGGGGGTGCTGAGGTCCATGGACGCCCGTATGGGCCAACTCGTGGACCTCATGGGCCAGCTGGTGGTGAGGTCACAGCCAGGGACAGCAGCTCCACCACCGCCACCACCTGCCGGGGCGCAGGGTCGAGCAGCAGTGTCCAGTACCCCTGCGTCCACAGCCAGTGAGCACACCTCACCCCCTACCAGCAGGTCGCCACCACACACCCCCCCTCCCAAACGTGGAAGGGGCCGTCCGAAGTACAAACAGATCTCCCGGGAGGACTAAGCACGCTCCAGACGCAAGTGAGGCAGCCAGCCAGCCTTCCTTGACCACCCACTGCATTGACTTGGACTACGATCCCACTCCACACAGCCATCTGGATGGCATGTGTCTGTTGGACCATGGACATGGAACAAGTGGGTACACCCTGAGCATCACGCAGCCGTGACCGACAGCTCATTGTCACTGCACGCACCACTTTTGTCATCACCTCGCACACAATCACATGTCACAGTTTGAAATAAATGCACCTCTTACACAAACTGCTGTTTGTGCCCTGTGTTTTATTTGTACGGAATACAACGGCCACCTTGGGCGGAAAGGCACCTGATGCGTGGCATGGCAATGGAACCGGAGGGCCTGTAGGGACCTAGGGGTGGGAGACAGAACAGGAGCACATTCAATGAGTGTGTCACACACCCATCACACAGTACATGTCAACAACTACAAGCAATGTACACACATCGCACAGAGCAATAGGGCACAATGCCACAGCCACCAACAGTGGCATACTACCCTGGCCATGGAGCGTTGACACACAGCACGCAGTGAACAAACGGCCACCCTGACACAGCACACACACACCTGCACAGATACAGCCACATCAGCCGTCGTACATGGACACGCACCGTCAAGTGAAGTAGTGGGCGATGAGCTGCTGCCACACATTACCAGCTTCCTCCTCTCCACTGTCCTCCTCACTCGAGCTGTCCTGGTCTGCGGGCTGGGGCCCTGGTTGATCTTCGTCATCCACGATGAGGGGGATCTGCTTCCGAATGGCCAGATTGTGCAGCATGCAGCACGCCACCACTATCTGGCACACCTTCTGTGGGGAGTACGCCAGCGCACCCCCGGTGCGGTCCAGGCACCTGAACCTGGACTTGAGGAGGCCAAAGGTACGCTCGACCACACATCTGGTCCTCCCATGTGCCTCATTGTAGCGATCGTCTGCTGGGGTGCGAGGATTCCTCAATGGACTGAGCAGCCATGCCCCATTCGGGTACGCAGAGTCACCTGGGTGTGAGGGACACAGAGAACCGTTGCTATTCCAACTGGACAGGGGACAGCATCGCACAACCAGCACGCTACACCACTCCACATACTCACCGACAATACAGCCACGATCCTGTTGCAGATTGGACATCAGTCGTGGCAAGATGCTGTTGCGCATTATGTGTGCGTCATGGGCCGAGCCTGGGAACTTTGCACACACGTGGGTGATCACCATGTCCGCAAGGCACACCACTTGCACATTCAGGGAGTGCGTGTGCTTCCTGTTGCGGTACAGGTGCTCAGTGGCCTGTGGTGGAACAAGGCCAACATGTGTGCAGTCAATGGCTCCAACGACGTGTGGGATTCTGCCAAGGGCATAGAATGCACCCTTCACTGCCGCCAATTCACGAGCCCTGGGGAAGCGGATGTACCTGTTTCGGTACAGCATCATGGCTGCCAGTACATCCCTCAGCACCTTGCTGAACATGGGCTGGGACATCCCTCCTCCACTGCCCACTGTGTGCTGGAATGACCCAGTGGCGAAGAAATGCATGGCGGCCATCACCTTAGCCGTGGGGGTGACAGCTGTCGGATACACCCTGCGGGGACGGAGATGGGGTTCCAACATGGCACACAGTCGATGCAGGGTTGGCCTGTCCAGCCGAAACTTCCTAATGACCTCTGTATCGTCCATGTCCGCCAGCAATTGGTATGGGCGGTCAATGTTCGGTCTCCGCCTAGGGAAAATGGCAGTGGACACATGTCAAAGCAACACAACACATAGCAATTTCGCATACACATCACTGACATGACTGAGCAAGCACATGAGCCACAGCCCAGCTGTCAAGCTGGGACGGCACGGCCACAATACACTTACACAGGTCTCCCAGCAATGGCTAGTGATACAAACCACTGCCATGTGCATGCACATGGGGATCTAGGCCCCAATGACTTGCGGGCGTGCTGATGGGGACTGACTGCATATTCGTCAAGCGGCAACGCCACGGCAACATGAATGTCTGCTGAGCATGGAACTGCTTCCGAGGCTGGATGAGTATGGCACACGACGACGACGATGTGGGCACAGGCTGAGCGGCCAAAACAAGTGGGACCTGTGGCACGAGGGGATATGAGACAGTAGTAGGTGTCAGCACTGCACCCTATGTACAGCACTGTACGGATCACACCTCCTGAAACATTGACAGGTGTCCACATTGACAGCCCCATGCCAAGACGGCTGTGTGCTTGCAGTCACACGTCACAGGTGAGAGGTTACATTGCACGTGCCAGGTGGCAGACGTACATAGTGGGAGCTGGCATGTGTGTGCATGTGTCTCCTGTTCAGGATCCACCAGATGGGCGCTGACTCTGTACTGACCATTGGACACAGCATGTTCCGTGGAAGGCTTGTGTGTGTGGGATGGTGGCACTGGATGTGCCTCCGTTGGGTGGGGGGCCATGCACAGGGCGGGTACGTCGATGATTGCGCATTGTTGGTCACGGTGGGTGCACCCACTAAGATGTGTTGCCCTGTGTTCAATTCCTATGTCCGCATGATGATGGACTGTAGATGTGGGCAGACTACACATTGGTCGATGTGCTGTCTATATGCATGTGCCTTCACACCAGGCACAGCTGCCCCTGCACATGTGACCCCTGCTGGACTCGCTGCTGGGTCTGTGGAGCTGATGCACCTTCTGTGCGTGGGGCGGACAGCTCTCCTCACTTCCCTCATTGCGCATGTCATGACTTTGCCGCAGGTGACATGGATCATGGAGGGCCCACATGTACGCGTGGGTAGGCTACACATGATTGTTCACTGGTCGCCACCCCCAGTCAGTGTTTCGAATGGGAAGGTTGTCGTGCTGGTGGTATATTCGATGTGGCGGATGGGCGGGCCTAGGTGCGGGCTTACATTCCGGACATGGGGGGGTAGTTGGATTGGCGACTAGTTGCAGTACACACGGGACACGTCTCTTCCTTTCCACATCTGGGTCATACCTTGTACTCACTGACAGTGATAAAGTCATCTTCGCCCCAGCCCTCATGTCCTCCCCTCGCTCCCCCAATATGCATGTGCACCTGCAAGGCTAGCGCTTGCACAGGCAGCACCGAGCTCGCACCAGAGAGGGCAAGGAGTGTATGTGTGGGTCCAGTTGCACGAGTGGGCTGTCTCAGGGTATGATGTGTTGCGGGACGCCGTCCACCTGCGTGGTGCCCCAAATGGAGACCCGGCCTGCATGGACTATGCATCACAGTCTTCGCCTTCCGGATCCGCCACCTGCGACACCCAGTGGCTGTGGCTGCCCTTGCGGCCAGGCCGCGTCCGTCTGTGACTGATGGCCCACACATTCACTCTTTGGCCTCTCTGGGGAGGGCTCGGGGGTGGTGGCGCACGCGCTTGCACTTAGTCGCAATGGCATGTGGCGTGGTTGGTATAATGGGCAATGGATGGGATGGTGCGAGCCACCTCCCGTGACGTCAGTGCTGCTCGTGCTGTGGTGCGTCCCCCTACACTTCCATTTGACTTGTGCCATGCTAGACGTTGAGGTTCTATTGCCTGCGTGATATGACCAGGAGGAGCGCGAGGAGACCTCTCACACACCATGGTCCACTGCCATCCCGTGCCCTGTATCGCCTGTGCGGATTGACTATGTTGGGGTTACACCTGGTCGACTGGGGCTGTGTGTGCCTTGTCAAGGGGCATGGCGGGCGCACAACAGGATCCAGCTTGTCCACAGAGGGTGGGCTGAGGTGCGCCTGGTACCGCTTTGTACGTGTGCCCGGCTGCTGTGCACACACGTGTTCACTCCCCCGACAGGTGTCCTCTCACAATGCCCAGGGAAGCGGTGGTGTACTGTTCATGACCCCTCCCAACACGGCGTGCTCCAACTTGGCATGTGCGCATCTACCCGTCACACCCACCCACCTGAGCACTGCGTCCATACGACTTCACACGACACATGTGTGTCTTCCACAGTTGTGCTACTCATTTGCGTTGACATCCAATACCAGTGGACTACATGGTCATGTCACGACTGCCGTGTACTTCACATACTCTCATCCTCTCTCATTCGTACTTGTGAAATGAGTCAGCGGAGACAGTTTTGGTTTCAAACATTATATTGAGTCTTCTGTCCTCTGTGATGCAGTATAGTGGACACTACTGGCAGCGGAATACATGTTGAGGATATACTGAGCATGATTGCAAATGGGATAGGGTGTGGGGTTACATGTGATTGGCTGTTGCATGTGGGATGTGGGCTTCAGAGTTACATCTGCTTGGCCAAGGCTGTGCTAATGTACATTTACGTATAGCTGCGGAGCTGCGGACTTTGACACAGACGGTATACATGTAGCCTACCAGACCGCTTGGCATCATGGGCACAGTCCATCTCAGTTCCATGTGACAGGTTTGCTGCGGTTGTTCCTCATGCACGCGTGCATGTGAGATGACATCAGGGCATGTGCTTGCGTGCATGCAGCGGCGTGCCACTTGTTGCAATGTGGTGGTTACTGGACATGTCACAGTCACTGGGGTCGTGTTGTTGTTGTATGCACTTGTCGTCCATGCAAGGGTCCTGGTATGGGATTCCCGGGGCGGGGGTGGGAGGGTGCAGCACCCACAGACTCCAGGCGACCTATTCATGTCCACTGAGCGGTGTGTGTGTTCATGGGCGCTGGATCCATGTCGTGTCCTGGTTGTTCGTGCAGTTCCGTCCATGTGGGTGCGATACACAGACCCCATGCCACTGCCTCCCACGATGCATGCGGTGTTCCTGGATGTGATGGGGAACAGTGTGCATGTCCCGGTCATATCCGATGTCATGGCGATGTCGTTGATGGTGTGGTTACAGTTGCCGGTCGTTTGGTATGGCTGTTGTGGTGGTGACTGGCCAGTCCGTGCGGAAGCTAAGCATGGGTGCGGGGTTGGACATCATAGGTCAATCGGGGAACCTGCGTTGTGGTCCGACGAATTTACAGGTTGTCAGGTATGCGATGCCGTCCAGCAGGGCTTCCATGTCATTGGTGGTGTACATGTTTGCCAGCCAATGTAGCGGATGGTGGCTGTCAAGGTGTTGTTCGTAAGTTGTCCCTTGGAGGACCATGATGGGGCATGCTGGGTGACATTCGATGTAGCTGTTCTCGATGATCCGTCGTGTGGAGGCACAGTGGTCCCATTTCAGTGCGGGTGCGATGTTGGCCACATACGCCATGCCCCCATAGGCAGAGCAGGCCCTGTCGTGTGCGTCCAGAGGAGGAGTAGTGGTAGCAGGTCCGCCTTTAGACATGCCGGGTTGGAGAGGCATATCTCCACGGGATGATGGTAGGGACACCTCCGACAGTAGAAGACGGGCATGACGCAGCTGAACAATGTGATGCGGTAAGTCAGTCGGTAACTTACGTTCAGCAGGGACAGGAGATCGCATCCCAATCTATGTATCAGGTTGGTTTTGTACAGCTTGAGCTGTCCGGCGTAGTTGGGTAGGTGTGTTGCGGTTGCCATTTCGCAGCGGTGCGTTGTGGTGGCGTGCTCCGGCTGTGTGTGCAGTCTGCAATGTGCACGCTCCGAGGTTGCTGTGAGCTCTGTGTAGTCGTAGGGAGACAGGACTTGTGTTCTGTTGGCTTGTGCGGAGGACATGGGCCCTCATCCCACATGCTTCTCAGACAGTTCAAGGTCAGTGATGTGTGACTCCTTCCAATTAACTTGCATGTGGCCGACATGGGGAGTGTTATTATTTTTCCTCCCCGTCCGTTGTGTGCTTCTGTGATATGCGCTATCTGCCCTGTGGTCGGTCTCCTCGGCATGCCTGTGTTGGTCTTTTCTTGGACAATGGCTGTATTCACCGGCTTCTTTCGTAGGGCTGTGGTTTCGGAGTTGGAATGGAAGGTCATTCAGTGCTGTCTGCTCTCCCTTGTGTGGGCGGCAGGCTGCCTTTCCGCTCTGCGTTGGGCCTTGTGTGTGAATGTTATTCTTGGGCCACCTGTTGTCGGTCCCCGGGCTCTATGGTGTTCCGTTTTATATGTCTTGTTCATATGTGCAGGGTGGTATGGGTGTTTCAGTGTGGTACTGGCGTTCCTCTTCCCGAAGGAGCCCTGCTTCTCCTAGTTGGTGTTGCCGCCGCTGTGTGCTACGCCATGTTTGTTACACTGGGGTGTGTCCTGCTGTTGCGTGACTTCACTGACATGTGTGCGTCGGTTGTGTGGCGTTGGGTGTTGTCCGTGAATTGGGCGTTGGGGACATGTCTGTGGCAGGCCTGTCACGTGTCATGTGCGTTCGGGGTGGGGCTGATGTGTGTGCTGCTTGTTGTGTCCCTGTGTCTGTGTGCGACGCATGCATGGCGCTGCGGTTGGCCTCTGCGTTGTGCGCATGTGTGGCGGCGTCATCGCCGCTTTGGGGCCGTGACGGGGTGGTTGGTTCCTAGTCCCAGGTGGTGTGTACACATGTGTTACGCGATGTTACGATTTGGCCTGTGTGTCATATGTGGATGCAATGGTGGATGTGTAGTGTACACGCGGGGGTGGGGGTTGTCCGCTTTTCCGCCCTTGCACTGTGTGCGCTGTTTGCGTGCACTTGTTGTGTGTGTGCCTACCTGCGTCTCCGCGGTACGTTGCGTCCTTGGTGGTGCATCAGCAAGAGCATGGGGAGGGCCTGCAGTGCTGGATTCATGCTCGGGGAGCCGCTTCTTCGTTGTCCGTGCTCGGCGTCCGTGTTACCGCTTCGGTTTGTCGTACGGTATCTCTTAGCCGTGGGAGCCGTTTGTTTGCGGCATCGTAATTTATACGCCGGGCGGGACGTGATTTTGTCGGACGGTGTGTGTCAATTGTGCTGCGCCGCTACGTGTACGGACGCACTTTGATGGCGGGCGGTGTTGCTGGCTTGCCGGCGGTGTTTGGCCTACTTTTCGCATCGTAATTGGGCGGGCGTGTGGACTGCTGCGTGCCGGCGGTAACTGGTGGTTTTTGCATCCGCCAGCACGGCGGTTGTGCTTTTGCCCGCCATCGTAATGACCCCCATAACTACTAAAAATATAACTAATATAGTAAGAAACATAAACAATAATGAAATAAAATAATTACATCATAGACATTTAAAATATATACTAAAATACATAACAATAATTAAAAAACGATATTTTAAACAACTGTATTTTTGCAAACAATATTAATGACTTCTATATTTTAAAAATCAATATTACTTACCCAGAAAATCGATTATTCTTGGCATCGATATTTTTGATGTCGTTATTTCCATGTCACGATATTTCTGACTCGATATTCTTGTCTGTCCATATTTTCAAGTCGATATTCTGTCTGAATATTAAAGGAAAGTGCACTAACCTTCTTACAGTTCTTACTGGTCCTTTCTTTGTTTTCACAGAAGCTGACGTCAAGCCATTCGAGATGCCGAGCCAGAGAGATGTCGGGCTGAGGAGCGGAAGCCGCCACCGGAGGGTAACTGCAGCCGCAGAAACCAGGTAAGCGGGATGCTGGGGGGCAAACAAGGGCTTGAGGAGCAAGAAGCAGAGTGATGTCCGATGCTGTCGATCAGCAGGATTTCAAATCAATCAATCAAAGTGCATTTGTAAAGCGCAACAGCTACCTCAACGGAGGTGTCCTGGCGCTGGTGTCCTACTGTGGTCTAGCTGGGCAAGGTGCGGAAGCTCCAGGAAAGGCTGGATGTATTTCTGCAGCGTGACATGAAGGCTCCAGGGTAAGCCGGGAAACCCCTGCGGGTGCGAAGCCAAGCGCTGCCTTAATGTTGACAACGGTATTTATTGCATCATCTCCACGTGTTTGGCTGCAGGGGCAGATAATTGGGAACAGCTGCCACAGGACCATAACTACAGCAACGGTTGATGAGCATGGGGATGTATTTGTGAACACATGGTCAGCCACGTTTACAAACACGGGGCCAAGCATTGCCTCTATGATTCGTGCATAAATAACAGTAGTACCTTAAAACAGGAGCGTTTACATAACAAACCAGGCACTGGGGAATAGCACGCACCGTAGATAAACAAACCAGTTATTCCCTACAAAGCAAATGTAGCCCAAGGGGTGGCAACATGACTTATGGCGTAACATGCTGATGCACAAAGGATACATGGGCTACATTGGTTTGTGCAGGGACTCGTAGTCATGACAGTTGGGAGTGAAGGTCATTACGCAGGTAAGTGTGTCAGTAGATTCCCGTGCTCTGTTCTTCAATAGTGCATCCCAATTATTATTCCTGGCCCTTTTGTATGCTGTGTTAGTGATATTGCGGGGATGGATCCTCAACGCAAACTTATCCTTCAGTGTCTGAGATTGTGCAGCAAAGTCACTAATGTTACTACAGTTCCTTCTGATCCTCAGAAATTGGCCAAAAGGTTAGGTTAGTGCCCTAGGATGGTGACTGTCAGAGAATAACAACTGTAACGGTCAGTTGGTTTCTTGAAATTCTTAGGGTATCATTACGATGCCGGTCGGACTCTCGTACGACCGGCATCGTAGCGGAAGAGGGACCGCCTGAGTAGGAGACGGCTGTCCCCCTGCCCTCATTACAATGCGATCGCCTTCACGGCGGTCGCAAAGTGTATATTTTCTATTGCTGCTTGTGCTGCGGTCTGAAGCACAAGCCGCAATAGAAATTATACACTTTCAAAACATCGCTGCACTGTGTGGCAGGCACCATGTGGTGCCTGTCACATAGTGCAGGGATGTTCATGGGGGCACCATTGGTGCCCCCAGGCCCCACAGCAGAGGGTGAGGGGGAAAGAGGGTCACTTTCTGCCTGCCTTTTCATGGGGCGAACCGCCACGAAAGGGCAGGCGGAAAGGGACACTGTAATCCCTACGGTGGTACCTGAGAAGGCACCACCCCTATTGTAGGGATTACTGTCCCTCCGAAGGTCTCCTTGAGCCCGTCAGAAACCGTCGGACTGTCCCTCCCCCTGCTGCCTCCAGCCGCACTCAGCAGATGGCGGTCGGACCACATCCGATGAGCCATCGGATGCGGTATGACCGCCATCAGAATGACCCCCTAATAGTCTTTAAAAGGCCATTCTCGAGTGTGATACTGAGGTCCAGAAATGAGAGTTTTTTGTCTGAGACATTTTTAGTGAAGTGTAAGTATGGATTTAAAGAGTTGACCCATAATGTATATTCTTCACATTTAGTCAGATCACCTTTCCACAGTATAAGGATGTCATCTATATAGCGTCGCCATTGTTGTATGTTATCTATGTAGGGATTATTGTTGCAGAGGATTGAATCCTTTTCAAAAGTGGACATATACAAGCAGGCCAAGTTGGGAGCAAATGTGCTCCCCATCAAAGTTCCCTCTGTTTGTTAATATAGCTTCTGGAAGGCATTTTCTTTTAAGGCAACTGTAGATTATGATTTTTTATGTCCTAATGAATTGCCATAGATGTTTTGACTGTATTAAGAGCAAGAAACATGTTCACTACATTTTGAGAATAAGGGGCCGATTCCGATTCAGGCCGGAAAACGTACCGACCGACTCGGTACGGGAATTTAGGCCGACCGACACGTACCGGCGCTGCCCGATCCGCGTAGTACGATGCAATGCATGTGAATAACGACTGACCCGTACGGAACACAAGCCGAACGACCGAACCACACGGAAACCAGCTATCCGTCCGGAAAACCATGCGAATCGAACCGACCGACACGCACCAGGAATGAACCCGACAGAAACGTACCTGCGAACTCCGACCCGCGCAGTACGATGCAATGCATGTAAAACCAGACCGAGTCGCACGGAGCCCAAGCCGTACGACCGACACGCATACAAAACGGAGCCGAAGCAACCCAATACTCCGCGACCGACGCGTACGCCACACATGAAACACAGCAGAAACACAGCTTGAAAGACTCGGATAAGCTCGCACGAGACAACTGCAGCGTCCTACTCGGTCAGAAGAACGTCTCCTACATGCCCAAAAACTACAAAGGAAAAAATACAAAAAAAAGGGCCAAACAAGCAATGACAAAGACAATAAATACTGGGGGAGAAAAAAATGGAACAAAGACACACCCACAACTCCACCCATATAAAGGCCACAAATCCCTACCATGATCCTTTGCAAATTCAAATGACCTGCCAGCACAGAACACCATCAGACAGCAACCACAGACACACCCACAACTCATCCATCACACAAGCCACACACCATTAGCACCTCCCAAATAGCACCCTCACATACACCCAGCAAAACCTACACACACACACCCTCACCTGCACACCCACACACACATTAATCCCCACCACCACCCATCACCATGCCCCCAAAGAAGAATCCAAAGTTCCTAGACAGTGAATTGGAAGTGCTGGTAGATGAAATCCTCAGGGTAGAGCCACACTTGTTTGGTACATTGGTCCAACAGACCCCCATGTCGCAGAAAACCAAGATGTGGGAGAGGATCGTCGACAGGGTGAACGCACAATCACCATGTTTGCGCACAAAGGAAGACATCCAGAACAGGTGATATGATGTGCGCAGGAGGGTCAAGGCCCTACTCAAGAAGGATTACACCTTGAGCCATCGCACCGGCAGTGGCCCTCCTGCCAAACCAGTATACCTCAGGCCCTTGGAGGAGAAGGTGCGGGCCATCCTACCATCAGAGAGCGTACATGGACTTTCAAAAAAATCCCAGAGCCTGGTGAGTACACAACCAATATACCCAATATCTTGTGACAATACACACACATCACTGTCAAGGGGATAGTGAAACCATGCACCGTTAGCAAAGCCACAGTAACCAAAACCTAATCATCCCAAGATGTGTATGTTAGTTAGACAAACACAATACCTGCCATCCCATAGTGATATGTAACTGTGTCATGACATGTACAAACCCAACAACAAATAGAGCAAGGCAGTGGCACAAATCTAACCAACAAACACTGTCAGACATTTTGCCACCACTAGAACACCACCTCACAGGGAAGCTCACTGAAAGGAAGGAATTCTGTGTATGCTGGTGAAGTCAGTGTAGCCAATAGCATGATGGGAGTTGTAGTCACAGATATTGGTCACCCTCACAATTGGCCCATCAACACCACTCTCAACCATGCTCACATCACAGGGAGTGGAAAAGAACTGACAAGATGGCTGACACTGGGTACTGCTGTGGGGAGCACAAGGCCCTGCTGGGAACTGTGCACCAACCAACAGCAGGACACCACTGACTGACATCCTGAAAGCAAACTTGCACTCCCTGCAATGGAAGCACGTTCCATGGTGGGATATCTGGCTGGGTGGGAAGGAGGACTGACAGCACTGACCATAGTTACCAGCAGCTTTTCTCACACACACCCTTAACACAAACTCCACACAACTCACCTGGGAGAATGCATTGCCTCACACTCGAATTAAATATCCCACAAAGAACCACCACCCTGGGTTATGCTGTGTGAAGCACAGGGACACTTTTGGGACTGGTAGCCAAACTAACGCCAGGACAACACTGTCAGCCATCTTGTCAGCACAGGCACACTACCCCACAGGGAAGCAGAGTCAAAAGGAAGGAAGTATGGGCAAGCTGGGAAGGGGGGTATAGGCAATAGCATGATGGGAGTGGTAGTCACAGCTCAACATCCCCCACCCACATGGCCCAGCAAGCTCACACTGAAGCATGCACACCTCACAGGGAGTGAAAAGCCACCTCAAAGATGTCTGACACTGGCCTCAGCTGTGGGGAGCACAAGGCCCTGCTGGGAACTGGGCACCAACAAACAACAGGACCACACTGTCAGCCATCTTGCCATTGCTGTCACACTCACACACAGTGAAGTCCACTCAAAAGGAAGGAAGTATGGGCATGCTGGGAAGGGGGTGTAGGCAATAGCATGATGGGAGTGGTAGTTACAGCTCAACATCCCCCACCCGCATGGCCCAGCAAGCTCACACTGAAGCATGCACACCTCACAGGGAGTGAAAAGCCACCTCAAAGATGTCTGACACTGGCCTCAGCTGTGGGGAGCACAAGGCCCTGCTGGGAACTGGGCACCAACAAACAACAGGACCACACTGTCAGCCATCTTGCCATTGTGTCACACTCACACACAGTGAAGTCCACTCAAAAGGAAGGAAGTATGGGCATGCTGGGAAGGGGGGTGTAGGCAATAGCATGATGGGAGTGGTAGTCACAGCTCAACATCCCCCACCCGCATGGCCCAGCAAGCTCACACTGAAGCATGCACACCTCACAGGGAGTGAAAAGCCACCTCAAAGATGTTTGACAATGGTGCTCTGTTGTGGGGAGTACCAGGCCCTGCTGGGAACTGGGCACCAACCAACAGCAGGACACCACTTACTGACATCCTGGGAGTTAACCTGCACCCACTGCAAGGGTGGCATGCTTCATGGTGGGATAACTGGGCTGGGGGGAGAAGGAGGGCCGGATGTCAACCAAATACCACCAATGCTGGTCATGCACACACCTCAACATTCACATTGAAATGCTTCAGGTTGGCAAGACAATGTGCTACACCAATATCAACCTCTGACTGTGACAACTTAGGACAATGCAATGTACAGGCCCGCATCCAGAGGTACAGTCACAACTGTCAGGTGTTTGAACCATTGATGCCTGTAGAAACATAACATACATTGTGTGTCTCTTCCAAAAACAGGTGATGATGGGGACACAGCAGCAGATGATGAGGAGTCCCTGTCCCAGGCTCCGGGGGACCCTGAGCTCTCTGGTGTGGAACAGCCTCTGCCCTCCTCAGATGGCGAAGACCTACCTGGCCCCTCCGGTGTGAGTCATCATGCAGCACCAGCAGGACTACCATCTGCACCCCCTGCACCCACTCCTCCAACATCTGCCAACACACAGACCACCCCCGCCGACACGGACAGACCAAGGACCACCAATGACAACAGCACCGTGAAGCAACGGACAACAACCCCAGTACCAACCCCCAAGGGGGCCTAGGGTCACCTGTGCGTGCCACCGCAGGTCCCGCACGTGTGGCCAGGGGTGGTGGGAGGGGTGGTAGGCAGAGGTCGCTGTTTGCAGAGGGGTCTGGACTGCATGATGACCCACAACTGGTACGCATTGCTGATGCGTACCAGAATAGCACCGGAGAGGTCAGCCAGGTAGTGGGGATCCTCAAGGACATTCAACAGCAGCAGGCTGCCCATCATGCCCGCTTGGACTCCCACATGTCCCGTGTGGAGACACACATGTCTCGCATGGAGTCCAAGTGGGACACATTGCAAGAACTTACAGCGGTGCATAGGGACATATTGACATGCCTCCGCCAGATTAGCACCAACATGGCCACACCTCCCTGTGTGCCCACAACATCTGGTGACGCAACAACTGCAACTGCCACAGGGAGGGAGGATGACTCTGGCGGAGAGTCCTCTGCACCGCAGCGGCCTGCACGTGAGGGTCCCCCCCCGAAAGAAGAGGGGTCGTCCGAGGAAGGAAAACTGAGAGGCCGATGGCCATGTACATCCCCCAGGAACCCAACACCTGTTGGGGAAATTCACCTTTGTGTGCAAACTGTTCACCCTGTCGAATGCAACCCAACTCTCCCACATGACATGGGGAGTTTAAGTTGGACCAATGTATCAGATGACTGTGGACTTTACTCAGGACATTTCTGCTACCAACACTTCCAACTCATCTGGGAACCTTGGATTCCAATCCCAATGTACAGCACCCACCATCCTGTGCACTATCCTCACACATATATGTAAATAAACTCACTAATACACCATACTTGCCTCTGTTGTGATTCCAACGTTGTTTTTGTCATGGAGATGATGATCTGCTAAATGACACTGTGCATGCTAACTGCTACAGCAAGTTCAACACCGTCATGTGAGTCATGGCGACGTGACACATATGAGGGAGACACACCACTAGGGCTACACAACACATACACACCAGGGCCATCTGACTCATCGCCTACACTGATGTTGCCAGGAAATACAGTGGAATGCACAGACACCACACCTATTCAGAGTCTGTGTTAACTAGCCCACAGGTGAAGTAAGCAAATGTCAGTCAGATGTGTGACCACAGACAACGCACATCCCAAAGTGAAGCACAGGTTTATTACACATTTGCAACATGTTGTTTCCACTACAGATGCAAGGTAATCCCACGTGGCAGTGGCCACACAGTCACCAAGTGTAGAGGAAATAAAGTCCAGGGGTGTGTGGCACATCACCTGCAGGGAAACAACTGCTTCCACCCTGGAAGTTGAATCACGGTGTCGGGGGATCCGAGTGGACCAAACAACTCTGAAAGTACCCTGTGAAGGACAGACATGACACACAGTCAAAAGCACTGAAGAACAGGACAGAACTGCAATACTCATGCCCAATACATGTCACAAGATACCTACACAAAACCAAGTTAGCATGTCAACACTGTTGGGGAGTACAGACTACCTGTAAGGACACATCGCTGCACGCATACAGTCAAGTAGCACATGGCCACACTCAAACAGCAACAGAGCACCACCAACACATATCATGCAAACTCAAATCATTGACATACCAACTCTGTATACTCACATTCAGCTGAAGAAGTTGGTGATGAGCTGTGTGCGGACATCCCCCTCATCATCATCATCATCACTGGCATTGTGGCCCAGGCCAGGATCCTCCACAGGTGGCGGATGTTGGTCATCGTCATCCAGGATGAGAGGCAACTCCTTCCGCACTGCCAGGTTGTGTAGCATGCAGCAGACGATGACAATCTTGCACACCTTTGCAGGGGCATATGGGAGGGCCCCTCCTGTCTTGTCCAGGCAGCGAAAGCGGCTCTTCAGGAGACCAAATGTCCGCTCAATCACTCTCCTGGTCCGACCATGTGCCTCATTGTAGCGCATCTGGGCTGGTGTCACAGGGTTCCTGAGGGGTGTCAGCAACCACGGCATGTTGGGGTATCCGGAGTCACCTACATACAGACAATTGCACATTAGCTGACTTGGAAAAGAGGGTGGAATACTACATTGCAGAACACACACAATGGTACAAAGTCAGCACACACCGACAAGCCAGGCACGCTGGTTCTGCATCTGTGACATCATCCTCGGGATGCGACTACTCCTCATTACGTAGGCATCGTGTGCAGAACCGGGGAAACGTGCACACACATGTGAGATGCTCATATCTGCAAGACATACCACCAGGGCATTGATAGAATGGTAATGTTTCCTGTTCCTGTATGCCTGCTCATGTGCCTGTGGTGGTACCAAAGCCACATGTGTCCCATCAATGGAGCCAATGACATGTGGCATCCTCCCCAGGGCATAGAAGTCACTCTTGACGTCAGTGAGTTGTTGACGTTTAGGGAAATAGATGTACTGGTTCAAGTATCTCAACATCGCCTCCAAAACATCGCGTAGCACACGGCTGAACATGGTCTGTGACATCCCACCAGCAGACGCCACAGTGTGTTGAAAGGTACCGGTGGCAAAGAAGTGTAGGGCTGCCATCACCTTCACCTTGGGGGTCAGCGCTGCAGGGTATGGCCGGCCAGGTTGCAAATGTGGGGCCAACTGCACCGCCAATTCCTCAATAAGTGGCCTGTTGAAGCGGTACCGTCGGATGCAGTCACGTTCAACCATGGTTGCAAGGTCAGGGAATGGTCTATGGACAGCTGGTGCCCTGCAGTGCATAGGTGAACAAAGAAAGATTGTCAGTCACCCCACATATGTGGCATTGACCATACTTAATATCACATGATACATCATTACGAGACACAAGTACTTGATGTGTGTGCCGTTCTGTATGGACATATATGGCACCTACATGGCCAACATCTAACATCTCAGTTCAACATGTGTTGGCAACAAGTTCCAAATTGTGCTATGGGAAATCATTTGGCTGTGTCACAGTACCCATGTACTGCTGTCACGTTCCAAACACACACCACAGTGACAAGTGAGGACAGATGTGCCCCAGGCATCACAGCTCTTTGACAGGTAGATTCCCAGGGACCCTGTATTGCCACATGGACACTGGCATGACATGGCGTATCATGTACACGCCAGCAAAACAACCATGACTCCCACAGGTAGTGGCCCCTGTTGCCTCTGCAGGACAGACATGGACGTCTGTGACACACACACGCACAACATCAAAGTCGATGCACAAACAACGTGGATGTGGAGACTGTCTCCCATTGTGCACATGGAATCAGAGACATCTGAAACACAACATGCACACAGACTGTGGAGGGCCATCACAATTGTGGCAATGGGTCACCCTGTGACGTACATACCATCCCACATGGGACTCAGGGTGTATGTGACATAACATACACATACACAACCTGGAGATGTGACCATGCCACATGCTCTGAACTGAATAGTTGCACATCACAGTGGTCATGTGCACAACACACAAAGGATTCTGTCCCCATGAACACGTGCACAGCCTGGGAGTGGCTGCCCCCAAATGCCACCCAACAAACCACGTTGACCCCCATACACACACAGGTAATGCAGCCTTACATGCCTTAGGATACAGTGTGGACAGGCTGTGGTGTTGTAGGTGTGCCCCTGAGTCCCTGGCAAGTAATTGTGGCTGGCATACGTTCACCAGTGACAACCATGGTGACATATGCGAGTGACTTGTACAGGGACGCGTCGTACAGCAATGGACCGATCCGTGCGCACGCATTGGCCATTGGATATGATGTGGACGGATGCGTGTCGTTTTCCGAAATACGCGTTGTACAGCAATGGACCGATCGGTGTGCACGCATTGGCCATTGCATATGATGTGGACGGATGCGTGTCGTTTTCCGAAATACGCGTTGTACAGCAATGGACCGATCAGTGTGCACGCATTGGCCATTGCATATGATGTGGACGGATGCGTGTCGTTTTCCGAAATCGCATTGTACAGCAATGGACCGATCGGTGTGCACGCATTGGCCATTGCATATGATGTGGACGGATGCGTGTCGTTTTCTGAAATACGCGTTGTACAGCAATGGACCGATCGGTGTGCACGCATTGGCCATTGCATATGATGTGGACGGATGCGTGTCGTTTCCGAAATACGCGTTGTACAGCAATGGACCGATCGGTGTGCACGCATTGGCCATTGCATATGATGTGGACGGATGCGTGTCGTTTTCCGAAATACGCGTTGTACAGCAATGGACCGATCGGTGTGCACGCATTGGCCATTGCATATGATGTGGATGGATGCGTGTCGTTTTCCGAAATACGCGTTGTACAGCAATGGACCGATCGGTGTGCACGCATTGGCCATTGCATATGATGTGGACGGATGCGTGTCATTTTCCGAAATACGCGTTGTACAGCAATGGACCGATCGGTGTGCACGCATTGGCCATTGAATACGATGTTGACGGATGCGTGTTGTTTTTCGAAATACGCTTTGTACAGCAAAGGACCGATCGGTGCGCATGCATTGGCTATGGACTGACATGGTAACGGACGCGTTTTCAAAGCTTTTACGAGTCGGATGCAGTGAATTCAGTTGGCCACCCACAACAATGTTGCAAATTCATGGGTGTCATGAAGTTGAACTTTTGAAGGATGCTGTGGGCGTGTATAAGTGGTGCAATTCCATGGATTGGCCAGATTCAGAAGATGCACATGACTTGGACCTATCACTTTGGACACATGGGACAGTATCTGCCTCTGCAGCACACATATAATGCTGGCTGTTCCCCTGAGAGCTCACTTGCCTGCACTACATGCTCCAGGACGACATCTGCCACCACCACTGCTGCTGTCTCTGCATCCTCTGGCTACTGCAATGGCACGTACTGTGGAGAGAGCCCCAGCCTTCAGCACTGAGGAGAACCAGGCCCTGCTGGACAGCCTCCTTCCACAGTACAGCAAGCTGTATGGGAAACCAGGGGAGCAGGTGAGTGTGCTGTCCACTGCCTTACTAATTGTGCATGTTGTCTGACTAGCAAGACTTACAGTGTGCACACCACTGGCTAGCATGCTCACTGAGTACTTGGCACCCCCAAAGTGTGTAGTTACATGCACTGAACAGGTATAGTGCAGTAACAGTGCATTCCAACAAGGTTTGACTTCCCAGGCAATGATACCATTTGGTAACTGCTGGCAAACTGTTCATAGCCATAGTTGCACTGCCTGTGAACATCATATGCCCCTGTGATTGAGACATGTATATCCAACTGTGTGATGCACGGAAATGTTGCATGTGTAGTAATGGCCTTTTCACTTTGTCATCCTCACAGGTTGATGCCCACCAGAAGCAGGAGATCTGGCTGACCATCGTCCGGGCAGTACGATTGGTGGGGGTCTACAGGCGCAGGATCCACAACTGCCAGAAGAGGTGGCAGGACCTTCGGGGCTGGACCCGGAGGATCGCAAGGGTCCAGCTGAAGCTGTCGCCTCCTCGCAGGAGGGGCGGACACCGGACCCTGACCCCCACATGCTCCGGATCATGGCGGTGGTCTTCCCTGACCTGGATGGGCAGCTGAAGGCCAGACAGCAGCAAGGAGGGGTAAGTGCTAGCCTCAACTGTGTACTATGACTGACATGCTCTATGCACTCCTTTAGCCTGGTTCCACTTCCACAGTACAACTGTCATGTCGTCCTGGACTCATGTCCCTCACTTGTGTCATGCCCCCTCCTCATCTGATACACAGGTGTGGCCCTTACAGTCTGTGACTTAGGTCACTTGGGTACTGTGTACTTGCAGTTACCTGTGGTTCAAGTTGAAGACCGCATCAGTTACAGGAACTTTGTGGTGGGCTGCATGGGTGGTACAATTGCTCACAATGCCTGTGATCTGACATGTACTCTGGGTATGGCTTTAACATGTGTTCCAATTGCTCCTCTGACTCACCACATGTCTGGGGTATGTGCCACACACCCATGCTGCTGCAGAGACCAAGGTAGGAGCCTCAGTAGTATGTACATCGTGTGTGTGACACATGCATAGCCACCTGCCTACTGTTCAGGGTAATACCATGTTGCACATGGACCAGGACTGTAATGCCTACTCCGGACATCGAAGGCACTCTGTTCTCCCACTCCCGTGTGTCAGCATACATATTGGGCATTGTGAAGAGGGCACTCAGGTGTATGCCTCTGTGTCACCGTGGTGTGGCCTTGCTATTTGGACTCCTGGAGTGTTTAACAATTTGGGGTGGCCAGCCATCTGAGTTGTGACTATGGGATCTGCACATAGGTCAATGCATAGGTCTCTGATCCCTTGACTGTGCACAATGTTGTATGAAACATTGGGGTGCAGGCAGCTTTGGTTCATTCTCATCAAACGTTGAAGTGCTCATGTGTATGGATTTGTGTTTGCAGTCACTCAAATGTCTCATTTCATTGACGTGGGATCATCTCAGTTCTCATGATGTGGGTGGCCAGGGGTGCACATGTGCACCTGTCAGCTGCAGGGCTTACATTTCAAAATCTTCCATGATTGTGACACAGTGCAGACTGGTGGTGTGTGTATGCACTGCCCCTGTGACAGGAGACAGTTATGACTGACTTGCCAGACAGGCCTGTGCCATGACATTCCAATCGCAAAGGGTGATCCAGCAGTGGTGTGACATGTCCTGCATGCACACCATTGTTGCATTGTCAATCAGGACATGAGGACATCATTGTGTCTGGTGATGGAACCAATACCCGCATATCAACAGAGACTTTGCCCATCACTTTTCCTGACACATGTAGTGAGTCAGTGGCAGGAGATGGCATGTGTTTGGAGTGACACATTTCCATATGTTCTCTTGGATGTCCAACAACTGTGTATGTGGTGCATGTGTGCACATATGATTAGTCGCATACAACAGGCAGCAGACAGATGGGTGCATGGACAGGTAGGACATGTGTGGCATGACTGACTGTCAGGCAGACATTGGGCTTCTTCAAATCAGTGTCAGCACTTATTGCAATGTCTAGCAAATGATGGCAGGGCTTGCTCTGTGATGTGCTGTACTTACTGTGGTGTGTGTGGTCAGTACAGGTGACTAATGTTGCTCTGTTTATCCTGATTGTTTGCAGATACATCCACGGCCACAGGAGGAGACAGCTCCACAGACCAAGAGGAGCGGCAGAGCCAGACTGGGTCCACAGCAGGGGAGACCGAGGGACCCAGTGGCACGGAGGGTGAGGGGAGCCACACTGAGGAGACCTCAGCTACGACCACCTCGGCTGGGGAAAACAGCACTTCCAGTGAGGACTCCCTTGT
Organism: Calotriton arnoldi; assembly: GCA_963921515.1. NCBI lineage: Eukaryota > Metazoa > Chordata > Amphibia > Caudata > Salamandridae > Calotriton > Calotriton arnoldi. Next base: position 499,568 of record CAWUFW010001440.1, read on the forward strand.
GGAGGCGGGTGTCAGCAGACCAGAGGCAACGTCAAGCAAGTCTGTCCCCGCCACCACCACGATCTCCACCCTCCCATCTGCTCCCATCCCACATGTCCGTGGAGGCTCTCATGTAGGGGAGCGTGTCTCCTTCATGCCAGGCACCGCACCCCCTGCCTCTGTCCCTCCTGCTGCCCTGAGTGTGGAGTCTGTGGACTTGCTGAAACAGATCCATGTAGGGCAGACATCAATGCTGAGTGTCCTCCATGCACACACGGGTCTTTTGACACAACTGGTGTCATTCATGGAGGGCATGTCATCTGGCATGTCTGCCCTACATCGGACCAATCAGTCCATGGCCTCCTCACTGACGGCAGCAGTGTCCCTCCTGCAACAGTCCTTCACCCCTCCTACCTCTGCCCCATCCACAATCCCCTGCACCCTACCTGTCCCAAGCACACACACACCGGCACCGGCACGCACCAGCACAGACACAAGCAGCACACAGACACACAAGCCAAACTCCAGACACACACGCACGCATGGTCAGGGGACTGATATCTCACTCACAGGGGATGGGGCCCAGACACACACACACGCATCCACGAGCACTCCACAGTCCTCAGATGCCTCTCCCTCCAAAACCCCTTCCCTTGCCTCACCTGCAACCCCCCTCCCAGAAGCTCTTCCTCTGTGAGCTTGGCCTCTTCCCCACAGATACATCTGACACGAAGTCCAGGCGGAAGAGGCGACCACCACACACAGAGGGGAGTGCCCCTCACACCCGGACACCCTCCCCAGGCACAGGCAGACTGAGGATCCCATTCGAAAGTCCCCCGGACCAGGAAGGGCAAGACCCCACCACCACCACCACGCAGCTCCACCACACAGTCTATCTCCTCCATTCCCCAGGCCACCACTCCACAGGTTCCACCGCCACACCCTGCCCCAGGTTCCCCCACACACCGATACCGCATACCCAAACTACTTAGGCCCTCCCCCCTACCACTTGCTCTTCCACCCCCAAACCAGACGCTCTGCCTGTTTGTGCCACTGGTGTGGAGACCGGGTCCCCCCCTCTGTCCTGCCCACCTCATCTGCCCCCACTTCCACTCCCTTGGAGTCATGCACTGCAGTGGAGTCCACAACCACCCCGTCTGACTCGGGCACTGCAGTGGGGACCCAGTCCACTCCATCTGACCGGCCCACTGCAGTGGTTGCAGCACCTACACAATCTGACTTGTGCCCTACAGTGGTGCCGGCCCCCACTGAGTCAGACACCTCCACTGCAGTTGCCGGTGACACTCCTGCACCCACCACCCTTTCACTGCCTCCTTCTGGCATCCCCTGATCCTGTCCCTGCGGTGCTTGGCCTGCCCCTTGTATGCCCCTCCGAGGGGATGTCCCCTGTCCGTACCAGTGCAGGCAAGCAATGGGTGACAAGTTGTCACATATCACCCTGTTGGGACTGTGTATTTGGACTGGCCATTGGCCTTAATTTCTTTTGGACTTAAATTTTTTGTTTAACATTTGCTGAATAAAATCTCTTTTTGTTTACTTGTGGTTTTTCTTTGGATGTACATGATGTAGATGAGTATCATCATGCATTTGCAGTTGTAATAGTGTTCAGATCATGAAAATGAAGTGTTGCTGTGATGGACTCCATGTGGTCCATGGGATATGTGTCCTAATGTAGTCTGGATCTATAGCATCCTTTGCTGCAGTCTGAGGGTGTAATGTTCAGCATTTGACACAGGGATGTACGTTTTGCATTTGTGAATTAACATCTTTGGCTTACACTGATGCACATCTGGTGGGCTTACCACTGTTCAATGTTTCTATTTTCCTGACTGTGTGCCCATCTCCACTGGACATGCAGTTTAGCACATCAATGTTGAAGGACTCATCTGTGTATACAGTGCAACTTGCTTGACACGTGTTTTGGGTGTATGCAGATGACTGACGTGACACTCCCATACCCAGGCTGATGTGAGCAGAGCCTTCAGTGTGTTGTAGTTGTTGACTCACTGACCGAGTGTTCTGCTGACATGTTTGAGTCGTGCACAAACAAGGTTTGGCACAGCGGACCTTCCACAGGAGTGGAGTGCCCTCATGGCAGTGTGTAATCCCGTGACATTGCCTGGGCCCGTGTTGTGTGTTGTGTGAGCATGTCTGTGTGTGTTCCCTTCCCTTTTCCTACACAGGCTGTGTCCCTAGGGATGTTCCTGTTTGTGATGCTTGCTGAGTTGTCCTGTGTTCATCCAGCATCTTGGACCTGGTTTCTCCGGGATATGGGTGCATGGCAAACTAATGTTCATCAGGTTGTCATCCCTAGTTGTCTTTGTTGTCAGGGCTGGGGATGTGGGCAAACGCAGATTGGACACAGTCAGGATTCCCTTGGCACTTGTTGGTTACACAAGTCATGTAATTTACAGTTTGTGGTAGCTTTCAGTGATTGTGACACGTTGTGTGTGTGACTGCTGCCACTCCTCAGGGTCAGAGCTGCAATGTTGGAAGTTGTCTATGTGTGTTCATCCAGCATCTTGGACCTGGTTTCTCCGGGATATGGGTGCATGGCAAACTAATGTTCATCAGGTTGTCATCCCTAGTTGTCTTTGTTGTCAGGGCTGGGGATGTGGGCAAACGCAGATGGGACACAGTCAGGATTCCCCTTGGCACTTGTTGGTTACACAAGTCATGTAATTTACAGTTTGTGGTAGCTTTCAGTGATTGTGACACGTTGTGTGTGTGACTGCTGCCACTCCTCAGGGTCAGAGCTGCAATGTTGGAAGTTGTCTATGTGTGTTCTTTGTGGGTGACCTTGGCTTCTTCATTGATGTGTGACTGTGGCCGGGATCCCATTGATTGGGGTGGATTTCACGTCATGCCCATGTACGGCGTACTGTGCAGTGTGTCAGACATTCATGAGTCTTGTTGACTGGCCATGTGTGATGGGTTTCTGCACCTTAGTTCCCACCACCACCCCTGGGATTGTCATGGGTGCATGTGCAATGTCACCAGTCCATGTGAGCTTCACTGCTGCACATTGGTGGAGATCAAGGTGTGTGGTGTTGAGTGTGTGCAAATGAGAGTTGTTGCACGGCTAGACCCCTACCTCCATATTGGCCTTGGCTGACAGGCCGTGCTGATTGATTTGTGCTTGTGTAGGTGTGATGGTAGTTTGTTGCTCAGGACACATGACTGTGGTTCACAGTGTGAACGACATCTAGCTTTGTCATCACAGTGGGATTATCATGCAGGCCAGTGTCACCACAATGTGGGGTCCCTGGGGGTAGTGCTGTGGTGGGTCTGTCTCTTGCTGTGTTACTTGCTGTTCCTACAAGCTTGTGTGACATGTGTAATTTGGGCTCCCTCTCATCTAACAATGCCTGATTGCCCACATAGGGAATCCGATCCATGAGTTACTTTTGTGTGGCACTGTATACACATCTGTGTAATTGGGATTCAGGCCTCCTCATGTGTTGTGTGGTTGCCTGGGGACACTGGCACACCCCCCATCACCTGTTGTGTTTGATATGCAGTGTGAGGCTGCCTGTTTGTGTTTGTGCATCTGCACCACTGCATTGGCATATCTTTAGTGTGCCATTGGCTGTATGTTGTTTGGTGGATTTCCCCTGCTGTCCCTGGGACTCCTAGGTCATCAGTCAGCACAATGATCATGGTTTGTATGTCCCATTGCTGCCATGGTATGGTATTTGTTCACCTCACATCTACAGTCTCCACAGGATATCTACATTTGTGTGTTCATTGGTGCAGATATGTGGGTCTGCATTATGATGGTCACTTCTGTCATTGTGTAATTGATGAATGTTGACAATGTCAGCCCCCATGGGTGATGTTTGTCTGCACATGGCCAAAGGTATGTCTTATTTGCACTGCACTGTTTGGCTCACCCAATCTATGTTGCTATGGGACACAAGCACTACTTTGCCACTGATGTGTTTGTTGTTGTGTGACCAGGAATCATCCATGCTGTTTGGCAGTTGCAGCTTTTTCCATGACAACACTTACCTTTTGGTCACTGTGATGATGGGGGTTTAGACCCCATTGCCACAATTTTCAAAATGTGCTTCAGCTATGGACCCCACACTTACATTTTGGTCACTGTGATGATGGGGGTTTAGACCCCATTGCCACAATGTTCAATTGTGCTTCAGCTATGGACCCCACACTTACATTTTGGTCACTGTGATGATGGGGGTTTAGACCCCATTGCCACAATGTTCAATTGGGCTTCAGCTATGGACCCCACACTTACATTTTGGTCACTGTGATGATGGGGGTTTAGACCCCATTGCCACAGTGGTCATGGTCTGCTTGCATTGTGGAGGCCACACACATTTATGTGTGACACATGTGATAGGGGGTCACATTGTATGTTCAATGTCATGTTCAGTGTTGTAGGCATTTGACACAGACTACACACACTTGTCATGATGTTGGGGGGATGTCTTTTTTTGACATTCCTTATGTTGGAGTATCCTGGTTGTGTCATGCATTACCCGTCCTATGAGTGGGGATGGTAGTAGTAGTAGGCATCCAGGTCCCCATGAGTAGGGGTGGTAGTGGTAGGCATCCAGGCCCACATGAGTAGGGGTGGTGGTAGTGGTAGGCATCCAGGCCCACATGAGTAGGGGTGGTGTTAGTGGTAGGCATCCATCCCCCTATGAGTGGGGATGGTAGTAGTGACAGGCATCCATCCCCCTATGAGTGGGGATGGTAGTAGTGACAGGCATCCAGGCCCCCATGAGTAGGGGTGGTGGTAGTGGTAGGCATCCAGGCCCACATGAGTAGGGGTGGTGGTAGTGGTAGGCATCCAGGGCAACATGAGTAGGGGTGGTGTTAGTGGTAGGCATCCATCCCCCTATGAGTGGGGATGGTAGTAGTGACAGGCATCCATCCCCCTATGAGTGGGGATGACAGTAGTGACAGGCATCCAGGCCCCCATGAGTAGGGGTGGTGGTAGTGGTAGGCATCCAGGCCCACATGAGTAGGGGTGGTGGTAGTGGTAGGCATCCAGGCCCACATGAGTAGGGGTGGTGTTAGGGGTAGGCATCCATCCCCCTATGAGTGGGGATGGTAGTAGTGACAGGCATCCAGGCCCCCATGAGTAGGGGTGGTGGTAGTGGTAGGCATCCAGGCCCACATGAGTAGGGGTGGTGGTAGTGGTAGGCATCCAGGCCCCCATGAGTAGGGGTGGTATTAGTGGTAGGCATCCAGGCCCCCATGAGTAGGGGTGGTGGTAGTGGTAGCCATCAGGCCCTTATGGGTGTGTATGGCATTGGTGATAGCCATCCCGCCCCTATGGTTCTGTTGTTGCTAGTGTACGTCATTTCTGCATCCCTATGTGTGTGTGACATATGTCGGGTACGTGTCGTTTGTTTGTGTTGTGGGTGTTTGACTTACCGTCTGCGCTGTACGCGTCCGTACCGGTTCCGGTAATAGATGTAGAGTATTGGTAGGACCTGTACAATGGGATTCATGGTTGGGTCATCTCGTTCGTGTTTCTCGTGGCTTCGACTCGTACTCATGGCTGGCTTGTTCGTCTCGTAGCCATGGATCGTCTTGTGGCGCGAATCGGAGCTTATGTGCAGCTCTCCCGGATGCTCTGACGTGCCGGACGTAGCGACGGGTTCGGCGCGTACGGAAGGCGCATCGTACTAGTCCGGCCGAAAGGTGCTGTATATTTGCTTCCGTGCGACTCGATTCGGCGTTTACGGATCCGGCTCGGGCGGGGAACAGGAGCTGGAATGGGTACGTACGGCTGGGTCGGAATCTGAGCAGTTATGCGCATTGTACTTGCTCGTTCAAACGAATGTTCGAATCGGTCGGGAAACACGCGTTCGGCTTGGTTTTTTTCCGGACGAATAGTGTTAGGTGCGCTTCCGGCCGAGATCGGAATCGACCCCTAAGAAGGAACATTATTTTCCTGCATGTTCCACTTTATTTTTACCTGTTAAGAAGGACAACCACAATAATAAACAAGTGAGGTAGGGGTCCTTAGTTAATTTTAAAACAATCACATCTCCACCAATCTACTTCAGCAAAAAACGTGTCATCATCATCATCATCATCAAATGTCTTTCATGGCAAACTAGGAAAAAGAACCTCGGCAAAGAGCCCCCTGGAGGGGCCCGTTGGGCATTGTAGCGCCGGCCTAACAAGAAGCTGCCTGATGATGAAGCATGGCACAGATTTCGGTAGGTGAGGGCTCTTGCTCTGAAATATAAATATTTCCTACGACCTTCACTTCCTCTGGGTACAGGAGTGTTGTTTACCTGGAGTATTAATAGGAACTGCATACTCGTTATTGCATCATCTAAGTGATCTAACCACCAAGAAATCTCTTCTTTTGTTTCCATATAAAGTACCACATCTGAATATGAAATGCTTTCTTTGAGGTGCCTGAACTTCAATTGCTGGAGAGCCCGATAACAGAGAAGAAATGCATCTGAAAGGGTCAACACCCTTTGGATTAAGGAGAGTTTTGCTTTTGACAGCTACAAGATCTGACTCCCGGGATCCACTAAGAACCCCAGGAATTTTGTTTTGATGGGACTAGAGAAAACTTCTTCCAGTATCGTAAAAAAACAAAGTAAACAAATTGACCGCTGACTTTAATACAGGCTGATGGTTGAGCACAGAGTAAAGGGACATAGCCATTCACTTGAAGTGTTACCCGAGATTGAATTTGCTTAGCAGTGCCATAACCACAGTGAGTGAAGTTAAGAGTTTGGCCTTTTCCATAACATGCAAAGATGCTGCACTCTGAGCCGTGCCATAAGAGGCTTGAGAATCTTGGTGATGCACCAAGAGGTGGAGGAAAGGTCAAATGGGTGTGAAGTAAACATCTGTCCCTGCCACTGATACTGAAGAATCCTCTTGTGATCCTGATAAATTCGAATTGAAAGATAAACGTCCTTGGGATCTAACCTCACCATCCAATCTTTGGATAGGAGCACATCCCTCAGATGTACAATGTTCTCCATCTTGAAGTGATGATCGAGAACAAACTGATTGAAGCCCGTCCAGTTTATAACTAGGTACAACTTGTTTTCCCCCAACCCCCGACAAGAAAAATGTTGCTTATTGTGACGGGGAGGAAGACGTAGGGGAAGAGACTCCATATCCCCCTAGTTACATACCAACCAAAGCCCGGTTCCTTTCCACACAGACTCCGTGGACTGCCTGTGCCTTTAAAGCCCCGGCTGAGTCTCGCAATGTAGAGGAAGGTAGTCCACATCCCCTTCTGACAGACACCACGCTCAACCAATCCTTACACTGCCTGGAGCTAAAAAACCCGAAAGAAGAAGCAGTGGGCAGTCCCCAGAGTGCAGCACCAGGGCGGAGTGAAGAGACGTTGAAAGAAACCAGCGCTCACAGCCCGAGCAGAATACCCTGTTCGTAGGAGGACAGAGGGTCCATTCCTAACACCGGAGGAAAGCCAGGAGGCCACTGGTCTTACGAGCAGCCACGCCACGCTCCCGGAGGACCGTGGCTAACCAAGGTACGTGCTCGCATGCAGGGGCTCACGGTGAGCTGGGGAGATAAAAGGAAATAGAACGAGGGTTCTATTTTTTGTTAGAGGAAATACCCGTAACGTGAAAGCAGTGGAAAGTAAAGCGCAGAGCGCTAAAAAGAGAATATAATAGGGCTCCCGATTTTATGGTATCTATTTTTTTAACATTTCCGTCTGTATTTATCCATATTTATTTTAGGCCATTTTATCTGTATTTATCCATATTTATTTTGTATTTTGACTATAAAAGAAGTTGTAAAACTGTACATTTCCATATTTATTTAACTGATAGACGGGCACTCAGACTTTGATGTCTGTAGGGTTTAAGCTATTTAAGCTGTCACATATTACATAATTCATCCACTGGTTAATACAAGCATTATACTACACATGTATATTGACACAAGCCGTTATTTAAAGAAATTGCATCCTGTTTTTTAATTTTGCATGCTGTCCATCAGTTCAGCTGTTGGGCTATAATTCATGAAAGATAGCACAGAGAGTCACTTAAAAGCAGCACAATTTTCTGAATTTATCCACTTTTAAAAATAAATGCAGACAGAAAACACGTTGTTTTCTGTCTGTATTTATCTGTAAAAATGGAAAACAGGGAGCCTTAAATATAATACAAAACCACTGTCGGAAACCCATTGGATGTTCTCTTTGTTGTGTTTTTTTTATTATTTAGCATCAAACTGGTAAAGTAACCGCATTAGAGCGGTTAGAAAGAAAAGGTCATTTCAAGCACTCGGTGGTGGGCCAAGAAGTTTTTGGTTTTTTCTCTCTTTGGTTTGGTGATATCTTCCTTCACAAAATCCCTCCCCTATAACGTTTTGTCGCAATTTCTGAGAATTGACCTCTGGTTTCTCTTTCTCCGAGGGGCATGTCCAACCCGGTGGTCCTGGCATATTCCTACCTGTGAAAGATCCGAAGGTGGAAAAGAAGAAGAAAGGATCTGTAATCACTACAGATTCTCACTTCCATTTATTGAAAAATAAAAGAGGGCTATAAAAAAAAACTGAGTACTACGACATCGCTTTCTGTGTCACCCGCTGTAAGCTGCCACTTATGTAACCCTGAGGATGAGGATCACAATGTTTTACAACACATTTGAATAACAACTCTAACACTTCCACTGTTAGCAAATTTGCATGTTCTGCTGAGGAGCACGTGCCTTGCCCTCTTCTGCAGGGGGAAGAACAAGAGACTTTGTACTGAGAAACTGATTGCAACGTTGGGACATGTGAAGGAAGAAGAAGCGGCAGCAGCTCGACCTCTGAACCTGCCAGCCCTCGCACAAACATACCGCAACAACATGAGGCAAAGAGGAGTTTGTCTTTCACGCGAGGACAAGACCCGACGGGACTTGCGCCTTTCTTTAATGAATTGTTCCCTAAAGAGCAGGTCCTGTGCATCTGGAGTGGCAAGCTCCCCCAACTTTGAATCTATTTTGTTAAGTAGTCCCTTGCAGCTTTCACTGGAATGCCCTGACTTTGCATTTCCCAAGAAACAGACAACTTCCTGTGCCCAGTTGAAGTTCACGACTGGTTCAACATGCTTCCTGGATTCCCTCGCCTGTTTGGCAACACTTAGAATCCCAGTGAGAGGTGCGATTGCATCTAGAAGATTATCTTAGTACGTAGCCCATGCTCTGTCCATGTCCCTTCTAGGGTCACAACCACTTCTAGTTAAATACGACTATCGAGTAGTGGTGCAGTTGCCACCTTGTCTCGGGTGGGAGGTCTGGGACACTTGGACCTCATCTTTGATCTCTTAGGTTTCTCCAGGCCTGTCTCAAATTAGCTTACAATCCTCGGCCAAAAGCTCAGGCGGGCCCAACCTGAAGTGTTAGGGTGCTGTACAAGAGTTGGGTCAAACAGAGGCTGATCAGGAGCATCCAGAACCTCAGCTGGCAATTTCTCACTTTTAGTAGATTTTTCATTAGCAAATGAAATTGTTCTTCTCTTAAGGTTGACAAACATTCAAAATCATATTCTTTATTATCATAGTCACTATGTGAGACCTATTCCGAATCAACCGCACCATCTGCACTTTCTGGCCGGACCCTTGCCGCCATTCTGCACACCGCACTTTAGTCCCGCTCCCTGGAGGAGGGCGGACTGTTTAAAAACTGCGTGAAGGTCCCGCAGCGCGGGAGACCTATTCCGAATCAACCACACCATCTGCACTTTCTGGCCGGACCCTTGCCGCCATTCTGCACTCCGCACTTTAGTCCCGCTCCCTGGAGGAGGGCGGGCTGTTTAAAAACTGCGTGAAGGTCCGGCAGCGCGGGAGACCTATTCCGAATCAACCGCACCATCTGCACTTTGTGGCCGGACCCTTGCCGCCATTCTGCACACCACACTTTAGTCCCGCTCCCTGGAGGAGGGCGGACTGTTTAAAAACTGCGTGAAGGTCCCGCAGCGCGGGAGACCTATTCCGAATCAATCGCACCATCTGCACTTTCTGGCCGGACCCTTGCCGCCATTCTGCACTCCGCACTTTAGTCCTGCTCCATGGAGGAAGGCGGGCTGTTTAAAAACTGCATGAAGGTCCCGCAGCGCGGGAGACCTATTCCAAATCAACCGCACCATCTGCACTTTCTGGCCGGACCCTTGCCGCCATTCTGCACACCGCACTTTAGTCCCGCTCCCTGGAGGAGGGCGGACTGTTTAAAAACTGCGTGAAGGTCCCGCAGCGCGGGAGAGCTATTCCGAATCAACCGCACCATCTGCACTTTCTGGCCGGACCCTTGCCGCCATTCTGCACTCCACACTTTAGTCCCGCTCCCTGGAGGAGGGCGGACTGTTTAAAAACTGCGTGAAGGTCCCGCAGCACGGGAGACCTATTCCGAATCAACCGCACCATCTGCACTTTCTGGCTGGACCCTTGCTGCCATTCTGCACTCCGCACTATAGTCCCGCTCCCTGGAAGAGGGCGGGCTGTTTAAAAACTGCGGGAAGATCCCGCAGCGCGGGACGCGCGCGTGCGCAGCCTGGGCGAAGACCGGGCCAAGACGGGCCCGTCTTAGCTCGTCATAAACTGGATTAGGCTGGGTTGGGCCACGGCTTTTTGATTTGATCTGCCGCAAGACGATTTGCATTTGAGAGGACTGAAGCGTGTTTTGGTGAGCCCGGGACAATATTCATATTATTATTGTTAATGTTTTGTTATTTGATCTAATAATTAATTTAAGGAATTTCCTATCCCGGAGCAAAAGTCTAAGTGTTCGCCCAAGACCCACAGGGCCAGGTGTGTTACCCCCCGACTGTTGGTGTATAATGTGGAAGAGAAAAATACTTAGCGCTCAGAAGAAAAAATTGGGGGTGGATTCCCAACAGACTTTATTGAATTATCTGACTGGGGCAATGGGGGCAATTGAGCAGCAGATTATCTCTGTGGAAGAAGCCATAAACACTGAAAAGATAAGCCCGGATGCGGATATACCCGCAGAAACTGTGGAAATAGGGTTATCTGCTACCTCTTCCTCCCTGCAAGTAGTACTGGGAGGCAGGGTTAACACAAATGGATATATATCGAATGTGTCCGAGCATATTTCAGTTAGCGACCACGAAAGCGTCTCCCAACCACCAATCAAGCGCTCACGAAATCTAGATCCTCCCCATATCACAACAACGGATCTTGAGCAAGTGCCGAGCAAAACAACGCATAAAATATCCAAAAATACAGCCAAGAAAGATAAGTCTCAGTCCATATCCAAACAAAGAATTAAGGACAAACTCCCCGTACGGGCTCAATCTGCCAATACGAGTAAAGTTGATAAGTTAAAAAATAAACTCGATGTTTTAAATTCTTATCTTAGAGAAACGTTGACATCTCTGGCCGTTAGAATGGAGGCAATTGAGGGGTCTTTATTAAAGTGTCTGGATTTTCTCCACTTAGTCACTTCGAATACGGCTAGATCGTATAGAAACAGCACGTACTATGTGGGGAGTATCCCTAGGCAACAACCCAGTAGTGGGGCTTCTAGAATGGGTAACCAATTGAATAGTAGGGAGGCGACCGGTAATAATGATCAAATTATATCTATCGAACAGTCAAATACCGTGCCTTCTCCCCTTCCTAAAAACACATTAGCTCCGTCTAGGACTAAAAATACTCCTGTTTCCTTAGACAAAAATCAAATTCCCCCTATGGAGAGGTTTGATTCAGGCCCACGTCCGTTAATAAGTTTAGATAGGAGATGCACAAATTTGCAAGTAATACGACCTACTCAGGAAGAATTGCCCATTTTGACGACATTAGATCTACCTCCAGCTATTACTCCATATACGGTCGTCCTAGCAAATGTCCCCAGATTGTCTACAGGGGTGGAGGAGACCTGGGATTCTCTTAGAAATAAATCTCTTTGTTGGTTGGGATCGAAAATAGGCCAAACTGAGAGGCTATTTGCCGATTTTAAAATGGCAAGAAGGATAAGTTGGATAGGGAGAGGCCAGAAGACGTTAACTGGTGATTGTGTGGTTCTGTCCTTTACCACTCCACAGTTTGTACATATGATTTTGAGTGGGCCAGGTAATCATGTTCTTTCAAGATATAGTATTAACATACTCCCATTGGGATACTTTTATCAACCGACATATAACTACTGTCCTAAAGTAAGTCATGAGGCTCAAATAGCGAACTGTTGTCACCCGCTTAACGTACCAGTGTACAATAGGTTTGACATACTTCCAAATCTAGTAAAAGTTGACTGACTAAACCCAGATTATGCAAGTCAACGGACGAAGAGGGTCGAACAAAGCAGAAATACATTAGATATTCACTTAGGAACCTACCTACGCGAAGAATTAATTGCGTCAACTAGTGATGGTTCCTTGATAGTAAATGAACCATTAATGAGCTGCGTGACCTACTATAATAACGATTTAGCGATAGATATGACAGACTCTAATGTCCTTTCCTCAAATCTTAGTATATTAGATACTTATACAACACCAGTCACCCCAAAAGTCATCCCAAAGGCAATTACGGTAGGACTAACCAACGAGGTTACTGGTGGAAATTTTAACCAATACAGGAATCAGTTGATGTTCTGGAATGTCGCTGGTTTAAAAAACAAGGTTCTAAATCCAGTATGGTGTGATTTTGTGAAAAGATTTGACATAGTTAGTCTCCAGGAGACTTGGGCGGTGGACCCTATTCATATTACTGGTTTTAAAACATACCATACCCCAGCTATTATTTCGTCCCATGGTAGATCAAAGGGGGGATTATGCATTTATGTTTCTAACTATTTGAATTTTAGCAAAAAAATTTTGATTACTGCCAACCTGTATTTCCAAGTCTTGTTTTTGGATATCGATAAATCATTAAGTATTGTATTAGTGAATTTTTATAATAATGCTCCCCACGATCGAATTGAGGGGGTCTTGAGGTCAATAAGTAATAATTTACAAAATATCCAGGCCTCTACAACGAAGGATTTACTCACAATCTGGGGTGGGGATTTTAATTCCACTTTATGTAAATACGTGGATAGTGGGCCTTGTGGCATTGGATACGATAAAAACTTGTATTTCCAACATTTTGTACATACTAATTATGGCAAAATCATAAATGACATTATGTTCGAAGCGGATTTGGGCTTTGCAAACAATCTGTGTTCCCCGCCGGTCCCCTTTAACCCTACCTTTAATGGGTGTGGTATATTTTCAAAGATAGATTTTGTTTTAATGTCCTGCAGATACGCCTGTAGAGTGGCGGATTTCTGCACACATGAGAATGCATTGAGTGACCATTTTGCTTTGAGCTTGGCAGTATTGGTAAAAGGTAATGTGAGTTGTGCGAGAGACCACTCAACCCAAACTGTTGACAATATTACTCTGAGTAGGCAAAAAGGGTATGCTCCACGATGGGATAAATTGGACCCGGAGAAATTCACAAGAATGATTATTACAAATTGTAATGAGGCGATCTTAGCCTGTTTAGATGAAGCCTCTTCCCATAAAGATATCATAGCTGGTTTCTCTATAATATCAGATAATATTAAAAAAGCATTATTGGCGAAATCGAATAAAAGATCAGGACATACACATGGGTGGTTCGACACAAAGTGTACTAAAGCCTATACCAAGCTTAAAAACACCCTCCATAAAATAATTAAAAATCGGGACGAGATCAAAGATGCCAGAAGAGCATATAATTGCGCTTTAAAAGAAAGGAAAAAGGCAGTAAAAGATGAAGCTTGGCAAGCGTTACATGTAGCCTCAGAGTTAAGAGACACTTCTGCCTTCTGGAAGGCAGTTAACTCGCCCTTCCTGGCGGGTAGAGATAGGGCTACTATAGAGATTGCCATTAGCGAGGCTGAGTGGGTCGAACATTATTCAAAGCTATATAATAAATTGCCTTCTGTATCCCTTAAAGATGGCAATCCAGCAGACCTAACAGGACATGTACAAATAACCAACCAAACTAACTTAAGATTCGATCTCAGTGAGGTTAATTTGGCTATTTTATCAAGCACAGGGGGGAAGGCGCCCGGACCCGATGGCATTCCCGTTGACCTTTTTAAATTTAATCTAGCACTGTGGGGTCCAATTTTAACATAAGTTATTAACGCATGTAGCATGACTGGATTTTTACCATCTTGGCTTGAATCGATATTGGTTCCCATTTTTAGGTCTCGCCTACGCAGCGCGCATGCGCTGCATAGGAGGGGACCTCTTGAAATCGATCCGCTTTTTCGCCCAAAAACGAGCACGCTTTGCATTGCTTTCAATTGCAACGCGTGCACGTTTGGCGATTCCCTTGCGGGAGCGAGCGGCACCATCTGTTAGCAATTATCACGCTCGCTCCCGCAAGGTAAATGCTGCGCGTCCCTGCTCTCGGCCGCACTCCCCCCACCCACCCCTCCCACTTGTTTACCGAGCGTTCATTATTGCACTGCTAGCTTCACATGTGACAGTAGTGCAACAGAGAAAGGTTCTCAGAAAGCCTGACATCGAAGATCCGAGTATTGCACGCACATTAAGCATCACATTCCATAAACATGTGAAAGTTTTCCTTTCCAAACAGCATGAAGTTGTATTTCTTTTCTGTTTGCTAGTGGGACAGCTGTGAAGCCTGACAGGTGTGAGTGAGGCTGATGGGAGCAGCTGTCGCGAGCGCACGTGAATGTTTCCCAAGTCAGAACCCGCTGCATTCACAGTTTGACTCCTGCTCCTTGTTTGACTCACGGTGCCTTTCTTTTCCCGTTTCAGCTCGGACTGGGTGGAGATCATCGAGCCCCGCTCCGGGGAGTGCATGTACGTCAACCTCGTGACTGGGGAGTGCGGCTGGGAGCCCCCTGCCAACGTGAACGTGCGCCAGTCCGATGAGAAACAGTGGTGGGAGCTGTTCGACCAGAACAACAACCGCTTCTACTACTACAATGCCATCTCGCGACAGACGGTCTGGCATAGGCCTCAGAACTGCGACATCGTGCCACTGGCTCAGCTTCAGGCCATGAAGCGCAGATCCCAGTCAGACTTCAGGGGCCGGATGAGCAGTGAGCGGCCCTCGCACCGGGGCAGCACGAGCAGCGAAGGCAGGAACACCCCCGTCCACATCAAACTCATGCAGGAAATGGAGCGAGGGAAGGAGGCGGCCCGGGCTAAAGGTGACAGCCTGGATAGCAGGAAGCAATCTGGAAGGTAGGTGACCGTTGTGTTAATAACTGCCAGCAGAACGCATTCCTTTGTCATGCTAACTGCTCTACACTTGGCAATATTTTATTTTGTGTACTGTGGTATTTAAGGCAGGTTGCTGGAATATGGTGCTGTAAACCAATGCACAACACACAAGTAAACTGCAAGATTACAATCACAGGCTACCAAATGTTGGCATATCCGAGTGCAAAGTCATCTCTAGGTATCATAGCTTTGTTCCGATATTGTGTTAACGGCGTGGCGATCCGTGGACATTCTGAGACCTATATTTTGTTGCCCTCACACATCACAAGACCCGCCCACTCCCTTTTGTTTGGACCCGAACAACATTTACTGTCAATAAAGGCCACCAGTCTTTACCTCACTCTTTGTTTTTCAGCTTATCTGAAAGGTTTAGAAACTCTACTTCTGGCGAAGTTTAATCTTATGGTCATTAAGACATCAAACACTGTTTTTTGTGACTATGTTGATATCTCTTTTTTCCCCTTTGTTTCAGGTGGCCCTGCTTTTATCCCATAAAGTTTATTTTCTGTGGCAGTCAGGGTTCATTTTGAGTGGTGCATTGTGCTTGGTTCCTGATTTCTCTGTTTTTTTCTTACACTAATAGTCTAGTTTTGTGCAGTAGCTGGTAGAAGTAAACATCTGCTCATTCAGCTAGATTTTGCTGTGTGCTTCTTTGACTCTTGTGTTGGCCAGGTCTTTGAAACTTTTCTAAATATTAAGCCAACCACTTTCTAAGGAAGGGAGAGACCACACTTCTCGTAACTAATGTGTCAGATAAAGCTCTGTATTTTATTTGTTGTTCATCTTATTTCCTCGCAGGCATTATAGGTTCTCTCCCCATAACCTTGTAGTTGGCAGCGTTTCTCATAAATGTGGAATAACAGTACTTTCCTTGAGGGAAAGTTCAGGCTATGTATTTTTTTTACATTTGCCTCAGGTGCACAAAAAAGGAGTTGCTAGATGTCTTTCAAATGATCTATTACTTGCGCCGAGCAATAGATGGCAAAGGACGGCCAAAGGCTGACTACCGGTACCACCAGCCTATAAAGTCAGTGAACGTCTGAAGACTCCTGAATTGTGGAGGCCCCAGTCTGTTGCACGAGCAGTGTTAGCTGCAGAGACCTCTGAATGGAGTTTGCCAGTACCAGTGACATTTGACTTAATTAGAGGGGGTGTTGGGGCTGTGCGAGAGTCAAGGTAATGCCTACTGCACCCGAGGAATACTGAAACCTTCTGCGCACAATGGAACACAATTGCAGCGATGGCCAGAGTGGCATCCCGGGCACTGCAACTGTCTCTGATTTCCACCCCTACCCCCCTTTCCAGTGGTGCTGGAACAGTTTTTATCATGGGGTGCTGTCATCTATGTTACATCACTGAAGTCATAGGGTCTGTGAAAAATCCAAGTGCTACACAAAAAAACAAGCATAGCATATGAGCATATCCAAGTGTCACACAAAAAACAAGCGTAGCATATGAGCCAAGCCCATTTAGCAGGATAGTGGTATGGGTGTAGTATGTAGCCGGTGGTGAATTTTGGGGCACACTGTTGTATATATATTAATAAAGCATGGTGTGGTAGCCCACCGTCATTTACAGAGAGCATATTTTTCATTGACATGGTCACGAAATTTTCAAAGACATGCAGTTTTACTGATTTATATTTCTGCACAAATGGTAATGTGTGGAAATTGAGTTTCAGTAAATATGTATCATTTGTGCATCACCAAGTAAAGTGTCTTGATTTGTTTTGGATCCTATCAAAATCTTTGTTTCGATCAAACTTCAGAATTAGAAAAAAATGTTCTTCATTTGTATAATATGTCAAAGACTCTGATGGGAGCTGAATGAACAGAGTCCGTTCCTGGATTTAATTACACTGGAATCAGAAGTCTGAGCTTGTACTTTGAGGAAATCTTCCTGCATGCAGCGGTGTCAATGCTTACCTTTTATTAAGTACAAACCGTCTGCTGTCCGACCCCTGCCTGTGCTGCTGGGTAGACACCTTCCTGACCTGTAAACCTCTCTCTGGCTCTTTTGCCTGTCGCTCCTCGCCACAGTTCGTTCTGCTTGCATGGCATTCGTTTCACTTTCTTTTTATCCACATGATGACTGGGCATCTCTTCCAGCTCTGCGCCACTATCCCCCAAGTTCTTCCCCATTTGGTCCTGGACACAGCTCGCTGCATCGTCCTGGGGCAATGCCCTGCCCCCTCCCCCACACTGATGAGCAAACTTGTTCTTGCTGTGACATCATCCTTCCAGCAGTCGTTTCTACCTGTCACTTCTTGGCTATATTCATCTTGCACTCCTGGGCATCCACAGTTCTTACTCCTGCTCAACTCTGAACACAACTCTTCCTACTCTCCTACCACCTCCTAGATGTCTTCCCTGCCCTATCAATATTTGGACAGCACTTCAAAAGGCATTTCCATTATAAATGAGCTCCCTGCAACCATGCCTCCCATCTGTGTCTGTTTCTCTTTCCTGTCTTCATCGCTGCCTCCCCAAGGGCCTCCCAAACAAGCATTGGCATAGCCAATAGGTCTCGCTTTTGGGACCTTATAAGTATTTAGTTATGCAGCACAATATCCTTGGTGCAACAACATCAACTGTTGCATGGCTAAACACTTATAAGGTCCCAAAGGCGAGACCTATTGGCTAATAAAAAAGGGGATAGGTCAAATCCAGCCTGTTACAGACCGATTTTGCTGCTTGACTCTACGGTCAAAGTCATCGGGAGAGTTCTGTTAACTAGGTTACAAGACTGGGCGGAGGAGCATTCGATCATTAGCGATATCCAGTTTGGCTTCCGCAAGGGTTTAGGCACAGTTGAGCAAGGCCTGAATTTAAACATTATGATTGGTAAATATACCAAGGCAAAAAGGGGCAGGCTTTTCCTGGCCTTCGTGGATTTAACCGCAGCGTTCAATTGCGTTATCCACGTAAAACTGTGGAAAAGTTTAGAAATGCTGGGGGTGGATGCCTCTTTAATATCATTTTTAAGGCAGCTTTACTTAGGGGCCAATGCAAGGGTCAGGTTTGGGGTAGGAGGGGAATGTACAAAACATTTTAATGTGTTGAGAGGATTGAGGCAAGGTTGCGTTCTGGCGCCTTTCCTTTTTACGCTATATATAAATGACCTAGGAAGAATGTTGGTGGAAGAGTGCCAGGACCTACCCTCAGTAGGGAAACGCCCAGTACCTGCACTGATGTATGCAGATGATGCAGTTCTTATGGCGCGCACCCCGTTAGGCCTCCAGAGGGTTATCTGTAGTTTTGCGAATTTTATGTCAAATTTAGGTCTTAATGTTAACATCTCTAAGACATTTGTAATGAAGTGCGGGGTAGGTAGCAAGAAAACGAGAGCCCTTTTTTTTAGATTCTAAACAAATTGAATGTCCTAATACATTTTCTTATCTTGAGATTTTATTTGATAGAAGGGGGACTTGGACCCAGGCGGTTAAGGCAAGGAAGTTATTATTTTCAAAAGCCCTGGCCGCCTTATCAAATTTTAGTAAGAAATTAGGCAAACAGGCCCCAGTGGAATTGCTTCAAATCTATAAAGCTAAGTGCATCGCAATCGCCATTTATGACGCAGGAATATGGGGTTACGAGGATGTTAGTTTACTACAGAGTATTGAGAACAGGTTCCTAAGGTTTTTGTTGACTGTTCCTGATAGCACCTCCACCTTTATATGCCACACAGAACTGGGTATGCCTTACTTAACGGATACTATTAAAATCCAGCCAGCCCTATTGTGGCACAGGATTTGGACCTCGGAGCAGACGACGTTAAATCGACAAATCCTAAGTGATAGCAGTAGGTTAGATGGGGTTAAGCACATCAGGTGGCTGGAGTATATCAGAAATGTTATGTTTAATCTAATTAAATTCTAATTAGTTATTCAGATCCGACCACCTTATGTTGTCTACAGAGGATAGATTTTAAAAATAGTTGCCTGCATTATGTGGAAGAA
Source organism: Calotriton arnoldi (assembly GCA_963921515.1). Classification (NCBI taxonomy): domain Eukaryota; kingdom Metazoa; phylum Chordata; class Amphibia; order Caudata; family Salamandridae; genus Calotriton; species Calotriton arnoldi. The sequence continues at coordinate 518,739 of CAWUFW010001440.1, forward strand.
ATCAGGAGAAATAATGAATTTAAAAAGGTATCTGTTCAAGCTCACCATCTTATTTTAACAACCTGTAAAATCCAGCCGTACTTAGGGTCGACTTTAGGAGATTACAATAGATTCTTGTTAACACGTTTTAGATTGGGAATTATCTATAGATCAATTACGTTTCCGGATCAGAACGACTGGTCAAGAGATTTGTGTAAATGCCCTTGTGACGATATATCTGACCAGTCGACTATACATGCATTATTTTTTTGCAAATTTTACTCGATACAAAGGAAGAGGTGGATCCTCCCGTTGTTAAGGAAATCTGGATTAAGACAATGTCGTCCCGCTCTTCTGGTCTTGGAATCCTTAGAAGAAGATCTTACTATCGCATCTGTATTATTGTTTTTAAAGAACGTTTTTAAATGCAGGAAAACTATTATGATGTGACCCATGAACGTTCTCAGTGAATTGACCTTTTGATCTTTTAGATTTTATTATTGCATTCAATTAGATTGCGTGTTTTGATTTGATTAGTCACTATGTGAATGATAGAAGTTGCCCTCATCATCCTCTCCGCCCCAAACCTCAACACCAATAGATCGCGAAGGTTTCGACACAGCCTTGGACCCTTCCTCACCTCACACTCTAGCTCTAGGCTGGAGGGGCCACGCTGCACACACAAACTCGATTCAACGAGTGGTGTCAATCTGGGGACCAGGAAGAGGAGAAATATTGATTCTTAGTAGTGCAGGAAGCCCACCAGCCATTGAAGAAGTCCCCTCATTAGCATCTGCAGTGTCCCCTAGAACCTTTGACATGTCATGTGATGGGCATGACCTACCGCCACCAGCAGGAAAGGCCATATTTTCAGAAATTGCTGTTGCCACCGAGGAGCCAATGTCTGACGCAACAGATTCAAATGAGGAAGAAATACCATTCTGATGAGACTGAGACACTGAGCTGCCAAGGAGATTCATTTTAACTGATTGTTCTTCCTCCGTATCAAGGCTCTGGTCATTTGCATCTTAAATTAGTTTTAGAGTCCATGTTAAATTAAATAATACAGACCCTACGGGCCACTGACAAGTTTGCCACTATACCACAAAATGAAAAGAAGTTATAGTTTGGACACAGAGCCTCCTGCCTAAATCAAAGAAATGTCCCGTACAGAGCAAGAAAGAATCAGTTTCAGTGCTCTCAATGTCCCTCATACAATAGGTCTTCAATCACAGCCCAGTTCCGCCTCGCACACAAGGGTACAACAAACAAAAGGAAGCAATGGAGCGAGACGGTCTGTAGCCACGTGGAAGCTGCAAGAAGCCCAGAGGGAGAATCAGCTGATGGAGCGCGGCCCTTCACAGGTTCCAAGGGAACAGAAGAAAAGCGACGTGACGCACCGACGCACTTCCAGGTCGCCACGTGCCCCTCCACCCCTCTTACAAGAGAAAAGACACAAAATGCGGGTAACACCCACCCAGAAGCAATCACAAGAAACATTTTCAGTCATGCGCTTCTGTGTGGGCTGGGAGCAGCCAGAAAAGAGGTCGTCTGGAGTCGGAAACGGTTTTCTAAGGCTAGGACTCATGTCCATTGGTTTACTTTTCTGCTCCTTTGTTTCAGCAGGGGATTATGGTTTATTTTCTGTGGCTGCTGGTAAAATACACCAAAAAAGATGTCGAATTGTCCATGGATTCGGGCCCACTAGTTGTGCTGGTCTGCTTGTATACAATGCGATGTTTGGGCGTCACCGCTGACGAATCAATGACACATGAGTACACTTTGGCATGCAGGGCCCCAAAATACCACGGGGATACTGCAGCGCGAGCTCAATGAAGGTGGCACAGACACAGGTGTGGACTGGATGTCGCGGAGTGGCCTCGAGTGACCAGCCTTATTTGTACCCTCGGGCCGTGCCTGGCCCTCAGTGCGCGGTGACATCATACAGCACACCATAGAGGCCTGGTGGCATTCTACATCCCTCCCAACTTTTAATATGATGACAAAACTTTCAGAACACTTTCTATCGAACACAACAAACACAGGGCATATTTACAAGCCCCTATCGCCACAAGAACCTCACTTTTTGTGATGTTCCTGTGGCGACAAACCCTTCGCCTTATTTACAAGGCGGCATTAAGCCGCTTAACATCGCTTAACTCTGTCTTGTAAATAAGGACCTCTTACATGCTAAACTTAGCTTGAAAGGGGTGGGCAATGGGTGTTGTAGTGGGTGTTCCGCTGCAACATCCATTTATTTTGATGCTCCCCCCTATTTACAAGGGTGGCGTAAATAGGAGGCAGCAACAAAATTAAGACCAGGGTAAGCCTGGTCTTAACATGACAAAACGAGAGAAATGGTTAATTTCTGGGAGACATCCTTTACATGGCATGAGATTAATCGCATGCCATTACAACGGGGTCGTTAGAACGACCGCGTTGTTACATCGCAAACCATTACAATGCAAGTCGTTACAACGACTTGCTGTAGGGGGCCCTACTGTTGCACAGACTGGAGTTGGAATAGTAAATTATACTATTCCAACATCCAGCGCCCCCTACAGCAAGTCGTTGTATGAATGTGCGCCAAAGTTGTTAGTATTGACGTTTGTCAGTGAAATCTACCATCAAACACATCTTGTAAATATAGGGAAAGAAACAGGGGCAAAAGTCTTCCTGAAAGAAATCAGCAACCGATGAGACGATGTACTTAAATGAGCCATCCTTGACACATACTCCTGAAGACTGTGTGCAACACATACTTTTGGGATACTCCACGGACACTGATGCACGTTCCATCCACCTTATTATGAAAAAAAGACCTCCTGGTGAGTTTTCCATAGTGGAAATATTCAGAGCCCTAGCTTCGGAAACCTCCTGAAAGAGACTAAATGGAGTGATGTTGTTAACTTCGCTGACAGTATCTTCAAAGAAAGGGAATCATTATCTACTCAAATCTGAAACAACTGAAAAACCTAATTGACATCCCAAAGCAAACAATAACGTGGTTTTAGAAGATCAGCATACCGAACACCTTTCAATAAACTACATGCAAAAGGATATTCTCCAATGGGTTTACTGTCAGCCCATTCTTGAAATGTAGAAATCACAGACTTGTAACCATAATTAGTATGTAACGACTTCCCCTGAGAAGTTAGAAAATTGAGAACTGCTGTGACAATCTCTGAAACAAGATCAAGGTGCTGTTCAAAGCACCAACCAGGCTCGTAAGCTTTGGAAGTTCCTGATATTCAAGATGATTGAAGAAGTCAGAAGTTGCTGATGAAAGCCCTGGGAGAGTCCAGGATGCCCTGAAAGATTCCATACCATCGGCTGGAGCATTCATTCGATGATCATGTCCTCACTCTTCTCTCGAAGGATTCAACAACAGCTGTGGCTAAGTCGGAAGGGGTATAGGAAGATGTATGGAAAACTCCAGAAGAGAAAGAAACCAACGTTGAGACCTCCATAGTGGCATGATCACCACTATCCTAACTGCCCTTTCTGGATGTGAGACAGATACCTGGAGAACATGACAAAAGGAGGAAGGACATAATGGCACCATACGGACCTATCTTGCAAGAAAGCATCTGAAACTAAGGCTTCCGGTTCTGGTCTCCACCTTTAAAATTGATCAGGCTGTGAATTCAGTCTGAAAGCAAACAGATCTATGGAAAATGGCCCTGGACATGGTGCAATTCTTGGAACATCCTCAGATCTAGTTTCCTATCACTGTAGTCCTTCAGATAATGTGACTACCAATCTTATATGGCATTGCGAATATCTTTGAGGCATTCTACCCTGACCGAAAACCTAAGTTCGAGACATTAATTCCAATAAGTCTTTACTATTTACACCAGATTCACATACCTGATTCCTGTGAGATTGTCCATGCATAGCAACACTGCAGAATTTGTCTTTTGCTTCATAAAGATGTGGATAAGCTCTAAACAATTTATGTGCATTAAATACTTCCTCTTGGACCTCATCCACCACTCCATAATCAGCCAAAATGATTTCCCATACCCATTGACTGGCATCTGACTCAAAGACTAGATCTGGGGATGTAGCGATAATTGTGTGACCGTCCCAGGCATCTAAGTGGTCTAGCCACTAAGAAATCTTTCCTTTTGTTTCCACATATAAAGGCACCAGATCTGAACAGGAAAGGCCTTTTCTGAAGGTGCCTGTTCTTCAGTCGCTGGAGAGCCTGATAAAGGAAGGAAGGAAGGGAAAATACTTGTATAGAGAAAGCTAACAGACCGAAAAGGATAAGAGATACAGCTGAAAGCGTCAGCTCCATTTTGATTAGCTGGAGCTTTGCTTCTGGCAGTTCCAAAATCTATTCTTGGAATCCACTAAGAATGTCAGGAATCTGTTGTGACACAACTGGAGCAGACATCTCCAGTTCCCTTGAAAACCCCAGATCTTGTATGAGAGCCATCGCCTTCTGAACTTACTCTAAAAGTTAAATGTGGTCCTGAGCCATAAATATCATCTAAATAGACTAACATTTGAAGGCCCTGCTCTCTGAGGTGTGTTACTGGGGGCTTGAGAATCTATGCAATGCACAAAGGGGAGGAGGAAAGACCATATGATTGCCAAGTGAAACTTAACATCTGTCCCTGCCAGTGAAACTGAAGAAACCTCCGGTGAGCCTGACAAATCAGGATTGAGAGATAGGCGTCCTTGAGATCTTGCCTCAGCCTCCAATCCCAGGTACTAGCACAATCCTCAGATGCACAATGACAATATAGAAGAAACTGATTAAAACCCCTCAAGTTTATAACTGGGTGAAACTTGTTGTTTTTCTGCCAGACAAAAAGTTACGCTCCTCAAGGTAACATCAGCTGCTTTTTGTTCCCCATGAGTCACCATCTCACTCCTAAAACTCAATATTTACTTCTGAAAATTTTTACTATAATCTGTCACTTCTATGGAAATCTCCATACCTAGGCTGATGGAACACATTTTTTGTCAGTCTGTCAGATTTAACTGACAAACTAGTGACCCGAGGTTGGTGCTTATGAAACATAAAAGTATGGTTGGCTGAGTGCTGCCTAAAAGTGCACTGTGGTAAAGCTTGACTCATGCATCTTGGGGTTTAGAAATCTTATTATCTTTAACCCCCTTCCTTTGATGTTGCAGAGACTTACGTCACCCGGTCCGTAGAACCCATGGGGTGATCTTGGATTCTTTGTAAGAACCAACAGGAGAGGACTTTCTTCCACTGTACAACAACAGCAATAAGACCACCTTTTCTATAACTAGATGGAAACAAGCTGCATTTATGTGACTAACAAATGACCAATCAACAATCTCTCCTTTGGCATTACCCAATCATCTTCTGTCTGTGCACCCTGACCCTGTAGGCTAACTTCCTTTAACTTCCTGTTACTTATCCTATTACTCTCCCAGGCTTGGTTCTGCTGCATGACTGTCAAATTCAAAACATAAGAATCTGGTCACTATAGCTATAGTTGATTGATCCAAAATATTCACATTTCTGTACAAAACATCAACAATATTAGGATGAGTGAAATCCACTAAGAATTCCACTTTTTCAAAGGTTACTCATCACTGCAGAAACAAAATTTGTGCCTAGTTTTAGCCTTCAGTCTTCACAGCAGAATACACTTTAAGACTGTGCCTCTCAAAGTAGCTTGAAATTTACTCTCAAACAAAAAGGCCTTAGATGACCCTCTTAGTCAGATGTTTCCTAAAGCTTGAAGTGCCCAGACCTGCTTCCACATGACCAGTGGTAACCGGGATTAAGATCGGTTTTGTGTCTGTGTGAGGAGCTCCAGGTGGAGCGTCTCCCAGAGTCAAGGAACATTTGCCTACAGAAGTAGTGTACCGATGCAGAGGAGCAAGGAAAGTCATACACCTGGAAAGAACAGACACAAACTGGGTAAAGCACAGGATAGAAAAGGCAAAACAACCCAAATGTGAATACACATGGGCCCGATTCACAATGGTAGAGATAGACCAAATGTCTAACTTTACTAGTGGTAACTTACCTTTGCGAATACCGAAATGCAGACCTTTGGTCTAACTTTACCTTTGTGAATATCAAAAAGTCGTAAAGTTAGACATTTGGTCTAATTTTACGTTTGTGAATTGAGCCCATGGATTGTAACCAATAATGGACAAACACACTGGGTTACCACTAGGGTTGTACACAGGTAAATATCAGAACTTCAAACAGCAACAAGATCCGTCAATGTCTCTGTGCAGATTTTTCTTACAGATAGTGACCCTGCAAACCGCATAGAACGGAGGCAGCAGAAGCGATTCTGTATCTGGACCCGGGGGCACAAACAAGGAATGTACTTACATCCATGAGACCCTGCAGACCGCATAGAACGGAGGCAGCAGAAGTGATTCTGTATCTGGACCCGGGGGCACAAACAAGGAATGTACTTACATCCATGAGCACTGCAGACCGCATAGAACGGAGGCAGCAGAAGCGATTCTGTATCTGGACCCCGGGGCACAAACAAGGATTGTACTTACATACATGAGACAAGCCCTTATGGGTCCAGCTGGAGTCACAGTTGAGTTCCTGAGAACATTGAAATGTCACACTGTCACAGGTAAGGCACTCAAGACTACGTGTGCTCAAGACAAAGGATGGGGCAGGAATTACCTGCTGGAAACCACGCACCAGCCCTTGTACGAAGGTAACACACCTATACACTGGTGAGGACAAAACAGCACACTTACCAGACACAAGCGTCCAAGAGGAGAACACAGAGCAAGCGCTAGATAGGAACCTAAGAGCTGTGGCAAATAGTCAAGAGCAGGGCATTCAAGCAAAAACTGGAGAACAAACAGGAAAGTCAAGCACAAGGTTTCTAGGAACTGTAACAAGCAGGAGACTGGAACTTCAAGGGAACTAGAGGCTGCAAGGCAAACACGGAATAAGGGAACATAAACAAGGGGCAAAACCTAGGAGACTGAGGAGATGATGCAAGAGCTATAACAAACAAAGTAATAAGCAAGGGAACAGAAGGAACACACTAGGAACAGTTTGAAAGGGAGCGGGCTGCACCTGAGTGTAAGAAAAAGGCAGACAAGGGAGTAAAGTAAAAACAAAGCAGGGCTGAGAGAAACTTGCAGCAAGCTGAACAGGTACAGGACACAGGTTTAGGCTGAAGCCAGGCAGGAACATGACAGGAAACCAAGCAACAAGAGGTCTGGTGCCCAGAAGAACAAACGTCAATGCATGAACAAGGAGCTTCAGCAAATGGCAGCTTATAAGCACCTCCAGGCAGCAGCAAGCCCGGAAGGAGGCACAAGATTGGGATGCACAAGACTGGTTACAGGTGTAAGAATTTCCCATCTCTCACATGTCCTGCAGGAGAGAATCAGGTGCTGAGGAACAGCAGGACTTGTCCCATTGAAACAGTGGCTAGTGGATGATGGGTCACTGTGAATACTTGCCAGTGCATTCTGGGATCGTTAGTCCATGGAAGCAAACACAGGGTTTCCAACATGTCCAAAGCTGAAATGGGAAACAGGCAGAAATGATAAAGGGACATTGAATGAGTTTTAGTGGTAATTTACAAGGTGCATGTGCCCATGTATATCATTCCCCAGAGGTGGAACGATGGAATCTTAACTGAGGGGCACACCGTTTCTCAAGGTCCCCACGGAGCCTGGGGAAGTGATCACTTGCTGGTAAGTCGGGCATGTAAAAAGGCAAATGAAAACCAAAACAAATGGAGGCAACCACCATCACCCCAATGGTCACGCTGGAAGAGTCTGGTATCCAAGCCCCTAATCCCAGGGATCTGGCAGGCGGTTACAGTGGCGGCAGCAGACAGTGATGCACGCTCCCAGGGCCAGAGAGAGCCCCCGCCCCAGTGGGCCACACTCCACCTTCTAGATGAGACCATAAATAAATACACTTAAAAAATGTTAGAACAAATATGTACTTGATGTACTCCCTATTTCAGGTTACAATGAAACACTCGCACCTGTGCTCGATGGTTGGTTTCACACTAATACAGTTACCAAGGGCCCCCAAGGCAGGACCTTTTCCTGGGACTTTCTTAGGAATGACCATCCTTTGCGAGGTATTTCCCCAGATTGTTGCCTTCACTACTCTATTTCTGCTGAACCCATTTTATTGGCTTTAGGGACTCCTGCTAACCAGTGGTAAAGTGCTTGTGCTCTTCCTTCCAAACATGGTAAAATTGGTATACACCAATTTGGCACATTAAATTCACTTGTCCCTAGTAAATTGCTCTACCTGTTCCCAGGGCCTGTAAATTAAATGCTACAAGTGGGCTGCAGCACTCATTGGCACGTACTAAAGCAGCACTGTAAAATTGTCTCAGGCCTACCACTACCATCCGTAGTGTAGTTTTAAAACTGCTATTTTGACCTGGCAAAATAAATCCTTTCATGAAAAATACAGCGGAAGCGATGCGATGCACACCAGTGTTATCCAGTTCATCAATGTTAATCCAAGAAATAATCCAGAAGTGCGTGCTTACTGGGTGCGTGCCTTGCCTCGGTGGCACACTGATACTACAACATACGATAAGGAGCGGCATTCTCACTCCAAGCCCAGTCACACAGCCGAAAATGGCGCATTTCCGAATCTACTCCAATTTTATCATTGCTTTAACTTCATGTACTCAATGTCATAATCCAATATGTATATATGCTTAACCATCTTGGGTCCCCATGCAGGGAATCATACAATTTCATCAGCTTCTAGTGTTCGCGATGTGCCCATCCGGACCTCTTTCAAGAACTCGCTCGAAACACATGATTCGTCCATGGCAGTAGTCTTTATTTGAACCCAATGCATTTCGGGCTTCCCAGAGCCCTTCATCAGGGGTAACTGCAATTAACAATTAAAAATCACCATTACTGCACTGTACTTTGCGATACATATACCCAATTAACTGTGCTCCAATGTTAATGATACCCACAAACCATACTGAAACAGCATAAAACCTGTATCCTATTGTTCATAATGATAATATTTTGGCCACCCACAGCAAATTACATCACCCAAATATTAAACTAATCAAATCACATCCCTCCTCTGCCCTATAATACACGCATCCATCCCAATGCATAGCCCGCGCTACACTCTTACAACTCACGCCTCACTCATCAACCTACTCTTCCTATCAAACTTCATACATAATTCCCACATTTATACTTCATTCACCTGCTCGCGTTCATGCAAACACCCACACTTTTGGAGGGGAGGAAACACTTGTACTATCATGGATGTTGGGACGGAGGTTTGGAGCAGTTGTGGCAGGTATGTGTAGATTTGCGGACGAGGTGTTTATGTTGTAAATAGTATGGGCTTTAGTATGAGAGCAGAGTGTGATTGAAGTATGCGAATGAGTGAAGCTGAGGGAGTGTTGATTCGGGGAATTTAAATGTGTGGAGATGAATGTGTGTGTTGATATGACGATGTTGAGGGGATTGCAGCACGAGTATTGGGTGGTATATAGGTTTTGTAAGTGGACATTTGGAGCTGAGTTAATTGGTGGATAGCGTTAGTGATGTTAATTTTTGGGGTTTTGAGTGGGAGACTTGGATGAGATTTGAAGAAATGGGTATCAGTGAGGTAGGGTGAATGTTGACTCGAGCAACTGGGGGTAAGTGGTGGGGAACGAGGAAAAGTGTGGGTGTTTGCATGAACGCGAGCAGGTGAATGAAGTATAAATGTGGGAATTATGTATGAAGTTTGATAGGAAGAGTAGGTTGATGAGTGAGGCGTGAGTTGTAAGAGTGTAGCGCGGGCTATGCATTGGGATGGATGCGTGTATTATAGGGCAGTGGAGGGATGTGATTTGATTAGTTTAATATTTGGGTGATGTAATTTGCTGTGGGTGGCCAAAATATTATCATTATGAACAATAGGATACAGGTTTTATGCTGTTTCAGTATGGTTTGTGGGTATCATTAACATTGGAGCACAGTTAATTGGGTATATGTATCGCAAAGTACAGTGCAGTAATGGTGATTTTTTAATTGTTAATTGCAGTTACCCCTGATGAAGGGCTCTGGGAAGCCCGAAATGCATTGGGTTCAAATAAAGACTACTGCCATGGACGAATCATGTGTTTCGAGCGTGTTCTTGAAAGAGGTCCGGATGGGCACATCGCGAACACTAGAAGCTGATGAAATTGTATGATTCCCTGCATGGGGACCCAAGATGGTTAAGCATATATACATATTGGATTATGACATTGAGTACATGAAGTTAAAGCAATGATAAAATTGGAGTAGATTCGCAAATGCGCCATTTTCGGCTGTGCGACTGGGCTTGGAGTGAGAATGTCGCTCCTTATCGTATAAAATAAATCCTTTGCCAGGCTACACTTTCGTTTTTAATACCTATAAGTAACTCCTAAGATAGGTCCTTAAGGCTCGTTGCTACATGATATTTTAAACATTGGACATGTGCACTTAAGGTTTACATGTCCTGGCAGTGAAAAAATTCCATAGTTGTTTTTCACTGTGGCAAGGCTAGCCTCCAATAGACTAACACTGGGTTACCTTATTATATTTAAGACATGATAACTTCAGTTTGGGAACAGTTAGAGAAATACCACTTTCTACTCATTAGAATTGTAATTTAAATTCTTCTTTAATGGCAAAGTTGGATTTTAAATTACTTTTTTTTTAAACAAAAAACAAGATGGATGGAATGCTTGAATTTAATCACAACCAATGGCAGTTCAGGCTGAACTGTTCCCCTTGAAGCAGGGTCAATGCTGATTTGCATATGGCTGGTTCCAAGCGAAGGAGGCATGGTGTGCAAAAGAACAATGGACTGGGATGCGGCCCTGAGTAATTACCAGTGGCTGTGATTAATTCAAGCATTCCATCCATCACTTTTTGTATGCTTTTGTGTGTCACCCTAAATGAGATACGAATGTCCAGACATGGGTCCCGTGCTCACTGTGCCACTGGAACCAAGCTTTACCTGGCTGATGAGCCATAAATAAGGCGAAACATGTCTTGGGTTTCTTGTGCCCCGGTTCAGGGAAGACCTGACCTGGTAGTTTGGGCTGGACTGTTCCTTTAGGAGTAGGGTCAAAACTGATTTGCATATGGCTTGGTCCAAACTGAGGTGGCATGATGGACAAAAGGAAAAAGGACTGGGTTAAGGGTGGGCAAAACTCTCAGAGTTTCACTCTGTAGAATTCCGCGGAGTTACATAAAAACTACACAAGATTTCACTGAGTTCTACCAATGGACGGAAAATATGCATGTTACGCTGCTCGCACTGTAATTTAGCGCCAATAGCACGAGCAGCACTGAAAAGTCTGCGTGAACACCACCATGCGGTGCACAAGACCGCACAGCCATTCGAGTTGATTTTGCTCCCTCTCGAGTAGAAAATGTACTTGAGCAGCAGCAAATCTACTCTAGAAGCAGCCCTCTGACCGCACACAACCGCCCTCGACCACCGTCATTGGAAAATGGTGCTAGGGATAGTCAACTCTCGCTCGCATATCTGGAGCTTGCGGGAAAAAACTCCACTGTGCTGCAATTGGCTGAAAATGACCAGAACTCCACGTTACAAGAGTAATTCGGAGTCACCAAATTCCGCCAAATCCGGGGGCACAATGAAACATTCAGCCCACCCCTAACTGGGATGAAGTACTAAGTAATTACCAGCAGCTGAGATTAATACAAGCATTTCATCCATCAATGTTTGAAAACTTTTGTTTAACACCGTAAGTGGAATGTTTATGCCCAGACGTATGTTTCATGCACAGTGTGACACTGGAACCAAGCTATATCGTGCAGATGACCCTAACTAGGGCGAAACTGGTCTTGGTTTGCTTGCGTTCCGGTTCTGGGAGGACCTGGCCTAAGAGTTTGGACAGGACTTTTCCCATTGGAACAGGGTCATGACTGATTTGCATATGGCTGGGTCCAAACTGAGGTGGCATGGTGTGCAAAAGAATTATGGACTGAGATTCGATCCCAATTAATCACTAGTCGCTGAGATTAATTCCAATCATCACTTTTTGTATACTTTTAGAAAGTTGCCATCTTTCTGCCTAAACCAAATGTGCCTTTATGCAAGTATCCAGGGTCACATGACAGTTAATGGATCTCCTGCAGTGTGATACGCACTCCTTCCAGACGGGGGACAAAAGGGCCTAGAATGTGGCGAAGGGTGTTTATCTCCTTAGCAGGATGAACTGTGGGTTGCACTCAGCCCCTTCATGAGATTCAAAGGGTAGCATGAGGACTAAATGCAGCCCCATGCTGACTTCAGAAGATGCCTACCCTGTCACTGGCAGCCCACACCTGAGCCTAACTGCCCTTTGATTCACTAGACAGACTGGAGCCAAACACAGGGGAAAGGGAAGAACAAATGAGTGTCCACCTACAGTTGGCACTAGGTATAAAAGTGGCACCATCAGAACCTGAAATGAAAACACTCCTGGACCTGAGAAAATTTAGAAGAAGGACTACCCTGATGTCCAAAGAAGGAAGGCTGGAACTGTTTGCCTTGAACCTAGGACCCCAGAAGTTAGAACTGCCTTCTGTTTGAGCTACATTGTGTACACCAAGCTTCCAGAATCCTCACCTGCTTTATAGCTGACCAGACCCAAATGGATCTGACTTGGTCCCCTCTGGTGGCCTCTGAGGGAGTGAGTCCTAACCCCTCCAAGTGCTGTCTTCAATGATTAGAGTGACACCAGAGAGTCTGCTGCCCTCCTCAAGAATCCACATATCTTTGACCACTTGCCCACACCCCTTACCCTCTGTTGTCATGGCCTAAGATGGAACTCTGCATTCTCTACTTTGGGTGGCGAGATATTATTTATGACCAGGCACCACTGGCCCTGCATGACTTCTGTCTCACCAGTTTCACCAATTTTACATAAATACTGTATCTCTCAAACCACCCTTTGGCCTTCCGGGGATGCTTAGCTTCACCAGCAGAGGGGGCCATTTGATCAGAGAACAGACTTTGCAAATTGCTGTATCCACCCCAGGCTGGTAGCAAGTCTGTAAGAAATTGGGTTATTAGTTGAAGGGAGTGAGAACCAACCTTAAATAATAATGGCAATCCTTGGACTCAACATTGTTTCATACGCAGACGACACTCAACTCATCCTCTCCCTATCCAACGAACCCAACGCAGCCAAACACAACTTTCAAGAAGGCATGGAAGCAGTCGCCAAATGGATGAAAAGCAGCTGCCTACAACTCAACACTGACAAAACAGAAGTACTCATCATGGGACCACACCCCGACGCCTGCAACAACACCCTCAAAACGTCAAAAGCCCCCCGCTCTCAGAAGCCCGCCCACCCCCACGACCATGCACGCAACCTCGGAATCATCCTGGACTCTGAACTCAAAATGGACCGCCAGATCATCTCCATCGCATCCTCCTGCTTCCACACCCTCCGCCTCCTACGCAAGACCTTCAAATGGATCCCCCCCAAGCACAGAAAGACCGTCACTCACGCCCTCATCACCAGCAGACTTGACTAAGGCAACGCACTCCACGCCGGAATAAACAAAAACCTCACCCGCAAGCTACAAAACATCCAGAACGCCGCCGCAAGACTGGTCCTCAACCTGCCAAGACACTGCCACATCTCCCAGCACCTACGCACACTCCACTGGCTCCCCATCGAGGCTAGAATCACCTTCAAGATTCTCACCCACGCACACAAAGCCCTCCACAACACCGGACCAGCATACCTGAACAGCCGACTCAAATTTCACGCACCCCAAAGGACCCTACGATCAGCCCAGCTCTCCTACGCCGTGGTCCCCCATGCCAGGAAGTCCAGATTGGGAGGCCGCTCCTTCTCCTTCCTCCCGGCCAGAGCCTGGAACGCCCTACCGCTCCACCTCAGACAGACGACATCACTCCCCATCTTCACAAGAAACCTCAAACATGGCTCTTCGACAGACCTCCTCCTTGATGGACTGGAACCTGCACCTCCCCCCTCTCCCCAGCGCCTTGAGACCCTTACGGGTGAGGAGTCGTGCTCAACAAAACCATGATTGATTGATTGGCAAGATGAACCACAAAAATGCCTAAATAAACATGTTGTAATGACTGCACGGAGGCAAGGTTCAGTTAGAGGTTTTATTTAGAAATATGCCAGAAACCCCGCAGATGGAGTAAGTGTCAAGGCACAAGCAGTCGCGGTGCGCAGTCCCCAACCATCAGCCTCGAGAGCGCTCGCGACAACCTCTCTCTGACGCAGCACACTGCCTGTGTGGTAAACCTTCACATGGGCAGATACTACATATCTCTTTTTCTTATTAAACAACACAAAACATATCAAAGAATAATTAACAACAAAATGATTACAAAGTGATAATAAGAGAACATAAAATAAGGTACAATCATAACACTTCTTGATAAAGAAATTGAAAAGGGAAAAAACTCGACCAGAAGCAGGGCAAAACGTGAATGATGGGGTAGGGACTGTAACGGTCCCATAAGATCAATGCCCAACTTCACACATGGTCTTGAAGGTAACGGATTGGAGTCAGAGGGGGCGTAGCTGGATGTAAGACTTTGTCACTATTTGAGCAAATTACACAACTATGAACAAGCGTATCAATTTCTTTATCCATCTGTGGCCACCAAAAGTATTCCCGAACTCTACGCTTAGTAAGAGTAGCTCCCAGATGTCCCTCATGAGCCTTGGACAACAGACAATTTCTTACACTTTTAGGTGGTACAATTTTTTCAGATCTCATGACCAAACCATTTTCCACAGACAACTCATCACTCGCTTTGGCGTAAGGTTGCACATTCACTTGAAGATTCCTTTCCTTAGGCCATCCCATAACAATAAATTTAGTTACTAACTTCAAAATGTCATCATGTTCAACAGCCACTGTCCAATCCTCCTCTGAGATAGCACATTCATTATTGATTTCTAATGCTGCTACTATACAATCCTCAAGATCCTCATCTTTACATGTATTGTCATTGTTATTAGTGTTTCCTTGTAGACCAGGGTTCATGGGAAAACGTGAGAGGACATCTGCTCGAACATTCTTACCACCTGGAAATTGTGAATATTAAACTGATATTGAAGGAGTCGTGTGGTCAATCTGGCTATATGGGTTATGTAGCTTTTATTGGACGCATCTCCCAAGATGGACTCCAATGGTTTATGGTCAATTTGTAACACAAACTTCCTACCCCATAAGTAGCATCTCAGTTTTTCGATAGCCCACCATCACGCTAGAAGTTCCTTTTCTATTACGGAATAATGCATTTCCGCATTTCTGAGTACTCTAGATGCAAATCCAATTGTATGTTCTTCCTTGTCACCCCGTTGTTTTAGTACTGTACCCAGACCTAAATTACTTGCATCCACTGTCAGCACACAAAGAAAAGAAGGATCAAATGGCTTCAAAGCTTTGACCTCACTCATTTGTTTCTTTAGCCAGCCAAACGTTGTCTCACACACAACATGCCATTCCAAATCTGTATTTTTTTTTAACAAGTTCAAGATTGGCCTAACTTTAGTTGCATAATCTGGAATGAATCGTGAATAAAATTCACACAAACCCAAAAAGGATTTAACACAATTTTTGTCTTGTGGTGCAGGTGCCTCTAGGATTGTTTTAACCAAACCTGGTCTTGGTTGGACTCCTTTTCTGATATGATATTTCCTAGATATTCTACTGACTCATTTCTAAACTTGCACTTTTTTCTTTTCAAAACCAACCCTTGCTCTTGAAACATCCTCAACACTTTGTGCAAAAATTCATCATTTTTCATTTCATCAGGAGCATAGATAAGAACATCATCTTGAAAGATTGCCACATTCTGAACCCCTTTTAGACGATTCACCCTGAGACGTTGAAACACTGATGCAGCAGATGCAAGACCAAATGGCATACAACAGTATTGGAATGACCCTGAAGGTGAAACAAAAACCGTAAAATGTCTTGATTGCGGATCCAACTCAACTTGATGATATGCGGCTGCCAAGTCGAGTTTCATAAAAATTCTTGCACCAGCTACCATGGCCAACATCTCAGTAATATTGGGAAGAGGGTGAGAGTCAATCCAGATTTCTTTGTTTAGGCTGCGAAGGTCCACACAAATTCTAAAATAAATCTTCTTCTTCCGAGCTACGATTAATGGAGAAAGCCATGTAGACATTTCTATTGGTTCAATTATTCCCTTCCCTTACTGCACAGTCCTGACAGTTCCTTTTAAAGGTCATCCCTAACGCTACATGGAACACTACGCATCTTGTGTTTGATAGGTATGGCACCCTCTTTGATTCGGATACGATGTTTGAAACCTTTTATCTTTCCCTTTTAAAAAACTTGTGTATTAGGACTACTAAACTAGGCTGCACATCAAACCTGTTGGCCAGTTTTTTTACTGCCTCTTGATATTCATCTAACTCAGGATCATCTGCCACCACTAAAGCCAGTAAATGTTTGAATGTTTCTCTCCCTTCAAATCCTAGGGAATGGATTAAAAGAAACTTCTTCCTTTCAGCTCTAAATCTGTGTGCACCAATAGCACGAAGGTATGTTTCGAATGCGTCCAACCACTGGTGCCACAAAACAGGAGGGTCACCTGGTGTCTCTAAAAATGGTGGTGGTGGGTTCACTGCCTGCATGTTATATATAATTAGCTGGGTGTTTTATGTACCAGGACAAAGAAAAATCAAAACTGTGTAAGTCCGTTTCAGCAAAAAAAATATTCACTAAAGACTAAAATAATATGCTAGGCCCGGGCAGAGACCTCCGCTCCACCCGCGGAATGTGCGGAGATTTGCCTTCTCCGCGTTCCACGGAGAACGCAGAGAAGGCAAATCTCGGCACACTCTGCAGCTTAGCGGAGTTGGCCAGCCCCCGCCTCCACCCCCATATATTAACAATGAATTTTATTACTTAAAAATAAATTAAAACCCACTTACCTGTACTGCGGCGTCCCCGGGCTGCCCTCCTCCTCTTCGTCACCATTTCTTCTAATCCATGAGAAATGCGCATGCGCACCCGCGCATTAATGCGTATAGTGTTATCTTCCGCAAGCTTGCCTTTTTTCCTATCAGGGCCAATGAAACAATATTGTCGAGGGTCGAACATCCTAAGCGAAATCCAGTTTGAGTTATTGGTATTAGTGATTTTTCCTTCCGCCCATGCCCTTAAGTTATTTTGGAGGTTCTTCGCAAACAATTTCCCTTCAAAATCCAGCAATGCTATTAATCTATAGCTGGACGGATCATCTTTCGGGCCTCGCTTGTAAATCGGATGAACAATCGCTCCTTTCCAGGAAGATGGTATCATTCCACATTTAACTACCTGACAGAACAACTGTTTTAACATCACACTCCAAAATGTTATGTTGAGCTTTATCAAGCCGATAGGGATACCATTGGGTCCTGCTGCTTTGGATGAGCGGGAACTCTTTATTAATTTGACAATTTCATCTTCAGTTATCTCTGCGAATGAACCATCCGCATTGGTTGTCATATATTCACATATAACAGATGACTTATATAAAGCTTTGATATGATTTTCCCACCTATAGCTTGGGACAAAAAAGTCATCTGGCTGTTTATGCGAATTTGTGCCGTATGCCACCAGGGAACAAAAAGCTTGCTCATTCCTAGTCGATATAGCATGATATAATTTAGCATAAGCGGTGTCCACACTGTCCCGCTTTATCTGTAAATTCCTGTTCTTGAATTCTTTCTTTATATCTTGTATTTTCATATTCCGCTCATTCGAGATTGGAAGTTTTAAGGTATGACTCATCTCCTTGCGATAAATTCTCTTTGGTTCAGTCAATTTTGAGGTCTTTGTTACGTTCACATTTGTTCACGTCTCCTGTATACTTGCCACAAGACTGGATAATATATTTTTTAAAATAGATTGCCAGGCATCCGACCAGCTGGCTCCAGACTCTAATATAATCATGTCTTTCTCGATACTGGCTATCACGGTTGCTTCAAAGTTCGATGCCTTCATTTGTAATTTGTTGTTCCAGATAAGTCTTTTCCCATTTACAGCAGTCAATCTGCCACTATTTGCCGTTGCATGAGTCTCCCAATAATCGTGCTTAATACTGATGACTAACCTTTGGGGATCATGGTCACTCTCGGCTCTTGGTATAATGGCATACTTTTTACATAAGTAAAAATGGGCGTAATGGACAAATGTAAAGTCTATAATTGAAGACCACATTGGTCCACGGAATGTTAAGGAAGCTGGTTGGTCATCTTTTAATCTTCCGTTGAGAGTTCTATATCCTAGATCAGTCAACAAGTCATATGTATGTTTAAGAGAAGTACCGATCTTTTTTGCCTTGTTTTGTAAAGGAAATACTACTCGCAGAATATTGTAAGCCGTGTCTGGTTCATCCCCGGTTACGGAATTGTCTTCCAGGGGCAACAAAGTCTGATTAAAATCTCCTGTTAATATGACTAATGTGTTCATTCACTGCCATTATTTTTTCCAATTCATTCAATGTTGCCTGATAACTACACTTATTTTTCACCAATTGAGGAGGGAAATAGATGTTGATTATCAGACATTTGGTTAGATTTTGATGTGTTAAGATAACTGGCAATATATATTTTGATGATGTTTTAAGTTTTTTGCTTATCACGCATAATTTAGTACTTATTGATATTGACAATACTCCGCTTGATCTTCCAAAGGCGTTTTTTTTTTGCCTGGGTTTCATGTGTTGTAAAATTTTGTATATTTAAATTCCCTGAATGCCAGGTTTCCTGTAAACATATTACACATTGTTCTTGTAAAAAGCTCATCAACTTGTCCCCGGCCTTTTTAATTGTCGCTCAAAACCCGCTATATTCCAAGACAAAATTGAAAACTCACTTTGTTGGGCTTTCCTTATGTTAGACCATTCAGGAATACTTCTTTGCCTTGTATAGATACTGCCTCTCCCCTAGACGTGGAGCATCAACAGATAGCAGATTATTATCCTGTACCTTCCTTGCAGTGATTTCAAAATTCTCAAAACTGATGTTATCTTCAGCACCTTTGTACGGAGGTCAGATGCTTAATGGCGGTTTTTCATATTCTCTTTGTCTGTTGGCAGTTCTCAGAATATGTGGATATTTTCGTTTCTCCAGCTGTCTGATTATTATTCCCCAGTCGGTTAAGTAGTCTTTAATATTTAGAATTTTTAGCGCCACACTCTGAGATACCCATGTTGTCCTTGTGATTTCGTAATCAGAGTTGGCTTTGTTATCCGAGACAAAGCAGACAGCAGCAAGTGATTTTGAGTTAAGTTCTTTCAAACTTTCAAAACAGTTTAATAATTTTAGTATATTTTGCCGATTTAATATGTCATGAAAGCCTTCTGACTTATATACAGGTATAAAGTCAATTATACAATTTTCATCACTACATGAGGGTTCATTATATAGTGGCTGTATCTCTTGGCATAATTTCCCTTTATTTGATCTTAGGCGTTCCCCCCTTTTTATCTGTTGAATTTCCACAAAACCTTCCTTTTGTACATTTCCCAAATCTGTACAATTATCCACTCCCTCGGTTTTCCCTATATTCATAGTTTTTACTGGACATCTTAGATCCCTGATTTCCAATTTTTCCGTTATCCCTTGTATCCCATTCATAATCTTTTTCAATAAGGTTTCGTCGCTACTTGGTAATGGCGTAATTCTATCCTCATTCTGTGTACATATATTAACCGAGGAAGTACTAGTGTTTTCTATTCCCTGTTGTACTACTTCACTGTACCTTAACTGTGGTACAGTTGTTACAGGTCGCGCATTTGTCAGTTTCTTAACGTTGCATAGAGTAGGTGAAGTCGATATAGCTCTAGTTACCACTCTTGGTACGGTTTCATGCTCTGAAGTTTTATCAATTGATGTTATGGTTTTAGCTCGGTTAGCCGCGAGACAAGATTCTTCATAACTTGGCCTGTTTCCATCAGACTTATGAGTCCCATTTAGATTCTCTTGTTCCTTTGTCTTTTTTGCCGATTTGTTAAATATTGGAAAGATCACACCCTCCTTTGGCGCCGACGCATCTGGCGTTGTTAGTTTGATCTAATTTTTTCTCTTAAGCTTTCTTAGTCTTTTTAATCTCCTTTTGCTTAAGTAGGGAGCGAAGCCCTCTTGATATCCATCGACTTGTAATCCACTACAGGAGTTTATCTTATTTAACTTTGGCTCTGACGATGTTTTTACAGCGTCATTTCTTTGATCGGAGCTGTCATTTATTACGTTACTTATTTCATCTTTTGTTTCTGTAGACCTCTCTCCAATATCCGGAAGAGCATTTTTTTTTATTGATGCAGATGTAACCAAGACCCGTGTTTGATCCCACTGCGCTGTTGCTTGAAAAGAGGCACACACTAGCCGGCAGTTGACAATTGTCTCAGCCATTATGTTGGTGTGCTAGAAAAATAAAGCTGAGCGTTGATGTTGATGAACTCTCCCGAAAATAGCCTGGGGTAGTTTCTCAAGAGTTCCTCCACTGAACTGTCATCCCTAGTGGCTAGTACTTGTTCTTTTGCACCAGGACATAGCATCATGTCAAACAGTCCTTGGTGGAACCACCCAAGAATTTCCTTGAATGCGTCTCCCTTTGAATTCCAACACACCTTCAAAATAACCCAATAACTCTATCTTACGTTCGTCATAAGAAACGGGAGCACGATCCGGTGGTAACAAATCCCTGTTTCCCCATTAGCTTTCAAATAATGCTTGGGTAATCATAGTAATGCGGGCACCAGAATAAACCAATCAATGAAGGCTTTTGTCCCCTACAACTATATCTACATAGGTATCAACACACTCCGACGGGACACTTGTTCTCACGCTATCATCACCTTTGACCAGAACCATTTCTCCTAAATTGGAAATCATGTCATCCACCTCGCTGACACTGTTGTCTCTGACATAACTAACCTTTGTTTCAGTCTTTTTACGACCCTGACACACTTTTGCAAAATGGGCAGTCTTGCCACAGACCCTACTTACAACATTCTTAGCAGGACACATTTTACCACCTCTATTGTGACAGGAATTACCACATCTGAATCATATATCTGTGCGTTTGAAAAAACTCCTATGTGAAAAATCTATATTCCCTTTGGGTGCATCATGTGCCAAACGTACTGGATTAACTGATTCCGTCTTCCTGTCCTCCAACTCTTTTACAGATTTCTGAGCTGTCTCAATACTCTTAGCTACTCTTACACTTTCTTCTAAAGTCGGGTTACCTAACGTCAACAAATTCTGTCGAATAGCTCTGTCTGAGCAATGACTTATGAATTGATCCCTTACCAATCGGTCACTAAAACTTTGGAAGTCACAATCAGCAATTATTTCCTCAAAGCAGTAATATACGAGTCAACGTCTTCAACACGTCTCTGCTCCCTTTTGAAAAACTTGTGTAGTAGGACTACTAAACTAGGCTGCACATCAAACCTGTTGGCCAGTTTTTTTACAGCCTCTTGACATTCATCTAACTCAGGATCATCTGCCACCACTAAATCCAGTAAATGTTTGTATGTTTCTCTCCCTTCAAATCCTAGGGAATGGATTAAAAGAAACTTCTTCCTTTCAGCTCTAAATCTGTGTGCACCAATAGCACGAAGGTATGTTTCGAATGCGTCCAACCACTGGTGCCACAAAACAGGAGGGTCACCTGGTGTCTCTAAAAATGGTGGTGGTGGGTTCACTGCCTGCATGTTGTATATAATTAGCTGGGTGTTTTATGTACCAGGACAAACAAAACTCAAATCTGTGTAAGTCCGTTTCAGCAAAAAAAATATTCACTAAAGACTAAAACAATATACACATGAATCAAAAAAATAATCAAACAAAATGAGCTACTGCTGTGAGCATGTAACAGACGTGTTAAAGCAACCAAAAGATAATGTGCATATCACCGGAATCGACAAGCACAAGGTGTGCGTATCACCGTCCGTGAAAAGAAGCCCAAATACAGTTCTTTGATTCACTTGTGTGAAAAATGCCAATGTCTTATAATAATAATAATAAATATAGCTGTGCCAAACACATGGTGTGCGTATCACCTTTGATGAGCAATGACACGCTTACACTACTTTGTGTCACTGTGAGGTGCATGCCAATATATATATTGCCAATGGTTGTTGTGCATTTCACCGCGCTGACAAGCACAAGGTGTGCGTGTCACCACTGCAGAGGTGTGAAATGCACCACATCTTGCTTTAAAGCATTCCTATATGTGCAAATGTAACCAAGACCCATGTTTGACCCCACTGCGCTGTTGCTTGAAAAGATACAAAAGGGGATGATGGACGGAACGTTTGAGCCAATCAAACACTCACCCCCAGTCAACTGATCTGGGTTTAATCCATCATCATTCTTTAGCTCACTCCACCACCCCAGTTCAGACATGGCCATATGCAAATCAGTCTGACCCTGTGCCTCATGGGAACAGTCCAGCCCGAACTGCCAAGCCATGTCTTCCCTGGACCGGAAACAAGCATCCTAGGACCGGTTTCTGGCATTTCAGCCGTCATCAGCCAGGCTTGCTTGAATCCAGTGGCAAAGTGAGCAAGGGACCCACGTCTGGGCATACCCCCGCCAACTTAGGGCGACCAAAGCGATACAAAAGGGGATGATGGACGGAACGTTTGAGCCAATCAAACACTCACCCCCAGTCAACTGATCTGGGTTTAATCCATCATCATTCTTTAGCTCACTCCACCACCCCAGTTCAGACATGGCCATATGCAAATCAGTCTGACCCTGTGCCTCATGGGAACAGTCCAGCCCGAACTGCCAAGCCATGTCTTCCCTGGACCGGAAACAAGCATCCTAGGACCGGTTTCTGGCATTTCAGCCGTCATCAGCCAGGCTTGCTTGAATCCAGTGGCAAAGTGAGCAAGGGACCCACGTCTGGGCATACCCCCGCCAACTTAGGGCGACCAAAGCGATACAAAAGGGGATGATGGACGGAACGTTTGAGCCAATTGTAGGAAGGTGGAATCTGACTATATGGTTGCCCCCACTTTTTTTATGGTGTTTTGCTGGTTTATGACTTAGTTGGACTGGGACCCTGCTATTCAGGGCCCCAGTCTATCTGCTCTCTCTAAACGACATGGAGTGCACTCTAGGTGCACTAGTGATTGGATACTGTGGTGCCTTATGAGTCCCTAGTATATGGTACCTTAGGTGCCAAGGGCATAGGTACTTCACAGGCCTACCAGGGGCTGCAGCATGTGTTATGCCACCCCTGGGAAGCAGTCTAAATCTGACACCACAGGCCTGCTACTGCAGCCTGGGTGAGGTGGTGCTAGCACCCCTCACTGAGATATAGGTTTCCTATATCTCTCCTGCACACACATATAAACCTATCAGTCACCCCTAAGGCAGGCCCTATCAATCCTGAGGGCAGGGTGCTTGGCTTCTATGTGAGGGGGTGCCTCTGCCTGAGCAGGGCCCCTCTGCAGCTCTCAGAGTCTATTCTCTGGTGCTGTTTGTGGATGCGGTTAAACCATATACTATTTAAGTGCATTATATCCTCGCGGTAAATGCTAACTTTGGAATGGCTGCATCAAAACATGTCGTGTTTGGTGTCAAACATCTTGGAATACTACCCCCCGCCAATCTTGGCGGCGGGGGTAGCATTCCACCCTTCTAGAGGGATAAGACATGTACCTGCTGTGGAAACGCGGTAGAATCCTAAAGAGCCCTGGCATCACAAAATGGATGCCACCAGTCACAGACACTGGGCTGCCCTCCTGCTGATGACCGAAACTCGCAGTGGAGGAAGCCCAACAATAGGCATCCTGTCACAGGGAGGTGTAACCACCTTCCAGACAGGGTTTAGTGTATTGGGGCTGGGTGGGTGCACTCTTAGAGTGCTTTGAAGTCCTGCACTGGGGGAGCAGAAGGCTCCTCTGTGCATATGCCAGTTCAAACCAGCTCAGGGGCTACCTGCCCCTGCTCTGGCGCGAAACTGGACAAAGGGAAGTGGGTGTAGCCACCCCTCCCTTGACCCTCCCATAGGTGGGGTCATAGAGCTAGTCCATCCCCTCTTTTTAGTATAAGAGGGGGAACCTTGCCATTGCAAAGCAGATAACCCCTGGACGACACTCTACAGAAGAATCCTGGACCTTCGACGTTCCACTACCTTTGGAAGACAGAAGAATCTCCCTTGGAGTCAAGGAGTGACTCCCCTGCTTGGCAGGCACCAAAAACGACAACGACGGTCGCAAACTACGCCGCTCCCGCCGGAGTCCGAAGTCCATGCAGCCCAAGAAGGGGATTTCCTGACCTCTCCCAGGCCATCGTGAGTCCCCAGCGAAGCTGAGGCAAGTGGACCCCACGAGTAACGAGGAACCGCGACCCCTGGGTACCGTGCACTATTGTCGAGTGCAACCCCTTCACAACGTTCTACGAACTTGTGCTTTGGACCACGTGTGGTCCCAACCTCCAGCAGGAATCCCTCCGAAGATCAGAGGCCTACACCGTCCCTAGTGACCGTGGGCCCCTGTTGAGTGATTCCGCCCGAGGTGTCTTCGCGATCCCTTGCCCGCTGGCTTGTGGGTCCCCAGAAGACTTCTTAACCAAACCAAAGGGCTCCCTGGTTGCTCCAGGCCTGCCCTGACTTACCCTCGCTGGGTGAGTTCCTCAGACCTTGCTGGTCTGCGCCATCGACTTTTCTTCATCTCCCCGAGACTTGCTGCTGCCAAGGCTTGTTGGCTCCTATCGAGTTGCCGACACCGCAGTCAGCTGCAGACGTCGAGGGATACACCGAATCCAGCTCCTGGTCGTCGTCGACGCCTCCTGGACCACGTGGCTGAAGAGTCAAGGCACCCGCAACCGACCTGAAGCGACCGACGACGGTGGGCATCCATCTTCCTTGCCCCGGGTCACTGCCAAGTGACTTTGAACACTGTCCCCTCTGCTTTCAGGTCATCCTTCTTCAGAATCCAGGCTTGGATTCCACCGGACACTTCTTCAGCTCCCGCAAGCAGCAAGTCTTCTTTGTTTGCCATTAAAAACGACGCCGCGACCCGACACCAAAGGACACCTGTGCACCCGGCTTCCCTGGGTGAGGTAACTCCAGCACTACGGTGCTCCTGTGGGTGTGGGCCCTAGAACTACTTACCCTGTAAGTGACTTGCTTGTAGGTTCTCCCGAAGTATCCTAAAACTCTTTATTTCCAACCGCGACTTGCCCCATTGAAGCTAACGGCGATTCGCGCCTGTGTATCCACACTGCACGCGTCCCCCGTGGGTCCTTTACTTACCTGCCTTGGGTGGTTTCGTGAGGCCCCAGCACTTCTGAAGGCCCTAGGCCTTGTCTCCCTGCAAGTCGTTGTTTCTAAGTCTCTTACTTAGTATATGGTCTGGTACGCCCCTAGGGCCCCAGCCATATTTTGTGCTTAACTTATTGTGAAACGTTGATTTGTGCATATGTTTGTCTTCTAATCTCATAAAGAGATTAGTAGAGAGTTATTTAGAAATAAATACATATATATTTGATATATATACCTGTGTGGTGTCTTTTCATTTGGTGATTCAAGAGATTATATGGTAAAACAAGCTGCTTTACATTCCTCCGAGACTTAGCCTGAAGGCTGCTCTCCACAGCTACCACTAGGATAGCTTTCTTTAAAAGGTTGTCTTAAACCTATCTACCATAAGAGTCGATTTGCCCTGGTGCAAGGTGTCCACTTTAATTAGTGAACAGCATATACCAGGCCAACTTCTCACACCAATAAAACACTCACCCCCAGTCAACTGATCTGGGTTTAATCCATCATCATTCTTTAGCTCACTCCACCACCCCAGTTCAGACATGGCCATATGCAAATCAGTCTGACCCTGTGCCTCATGGGAACAGTCCAGCCCGAACTGCCAAGCCATGTCTTCCCTGGACCGGAAACAAGCATCCTAGGACCGGTTTCTGGCATTTCAGCCGTCATCAGCCAGGCTTGCTTGAATCCAGTGGCAAAGTGAGCAAGGGACCCACGTCTGGGCATACCCCCGCCAACTTAGGGCGACCAAAGCGATACAAAAGGGGATGATGGACGGAACGTTTGAGCCAATCAAACACTCACCCCCAGTCAACTGATCTGGGTTTAATCCATCATCATTCTTTAGCTCACTCCACCACCCCAGTTCAGACATGGCCATATGCAAATCAGTCTGACCCTGTGCCTCATGGGAACAGTCCAGCCCGAACTGCCAAGCCATGTCTTCCCTGGACCGGAAACAAGCATCCTAGGACCGGTTTCTGGCATTTCAGCCGTCATCAGCCAGGCTTGCTTGAATCCAGTGGCAAAGTGAGCAAGGGACCCACGTCTGGGCATACCCCGCCAACTTAGGGCGACCAAAGCGATACAAAAGGGGATGATGGACGGAACGTTTGAGCCAATCAAACACTCACCCCCAGTCAACTGATCTGGGTTTAATCCATCATCATTCTTTAGCTCACTCCACCACCCCAGTTCAGACATGGCCATATGCAAATCAGTCTGACCCTGTGCCTCATGGGAACAGTCCAGCCCGAACTGCCAAGCCATGTCTTCCCTGGACCGGAAACAAGCATCCTAGGACCGGTTTCTGGCATTTCAGCCGTCATCAGCCAGGCTTGCTTGAATCCAG
Organism: Calotriton arnoldi; assembly: GCA_963921515.1. Classification (NCBI taxonomy): domain Eukaryota; kingdom Metazoa; phylum Chordata; class Amphibia; order Caudata; family Salamandridae; genus Calotriton; species Calotriton arnoldi. The sequence goes on from CAWUFW010001440.1 coordinate 545,344, forward strand.
TGGCAAAGTGAGCAAGGGACCCACGTCTGGGCATACCCCCGCCAACTTAGGGCGACCAAAGCGATACAAAGGGGATGATGGACGGAACGTTTGAGCCAATCAAACACTCACCCCCAGTCAACTGATCTGGGTTTAATCCATCATCATTCTTTAGCTCACTCCACCACCCCAGTTCAGACATGGCCATATGCAAATCAGTCTGACCCTGTGCCTCATGGGAACAGTCCAGCCCGAACTGCCAAGCCATGTCTTCCCTGGACCGGAAACAAGCATCCTAGGACCGGTTTCTGGCATTTCAGCCGTCATCAGCCAGGCTTGCTTGAATCCAGTGGCAAAGTGAGCAAGTGACCCACGTCTGGGCATACCCCCGCCAACTTAGGGCGACCAAAGCGATACAAAAGGGGATACAAAAGGGCTGAAATGCCAGAAACCGGTCCTAGGATGCTTGTTTCCGGTCCAGGGAAGACATGGCTTGGCAGTTCGGGCTGGACTGTTCCCATGAGGCACAGGGTCAGACTGATTTGCATATGGCTATGTCTGAACTGGGGTGGTGGAGTGAGCTAAAGAATGATGATGGATTAAACCCAGATCAGTTGACTGGGGGTGAGTGTTTGATTGGCTCAAACGTTCCGTCCATCATCCCCTTTTGTATCGCGTTGCTTGAAAAGAGGCACACAGTAGCCGGCAGTTGACAATTGTCTCAGTCGTTATGTTGGTGTGCTAGAAAAATAAAGCTGAGCGTTGCTGTTGATGAACTCTCCCGAAAATAGCCTGGGGTAGTTACTCAAGAGTTCCTCAACCCAACTGTCATCCCTAATGGCTAGTACTTGTTCTTTAGCATCATGTCAAACAGTCCTTGGTGGAACCTCCCAAGAATTTCCTTGAATGCGTCTCCCTTTGAATTCCAACACATCTTCAAAATAACCCAATAACTCTAACTTACGTCCTTCATAAGAAACAGGAGCACGATCCGGTGGTAACAAATCCCTGTTTCCCCATTAGCTTTCAAATAATGCTTGGGTAATCATAGTAATGCGTGCACCAGAATCAACCAATAAATGAAGGCTTTTGTCCCCTACAACTATATCTACATAGGGATCAACACAGTCCGACGGGTCACCTGTTCTCACGCTATCATCACCTATGACCAGAACCATTTCTCTTAAATTGGAAATCATGTCATCCACCTCGCTGACACTGTTGTCTCTGACATAACTAACCTTAGTTTCAGACTTCTTACGACCCTGACACACTTTTACAAAATGGCCAGTCTTGCCACAGACCCGACATACAACATTCTTAGCAGGACACATTTTGCCACCTCTATTGTGACAGGAATTACCACATCAGAAACATATATCTGTGCGTTTGAAAAAACTCCTATGTGAATAATCTCTATTCCCTTTGGGTGCATCATGAGCCAAATGTACTGGATTAACTGATTCCGTCTTTCTGTCCTCCAACTCTTTTACAGATTTCTGAGCTGTCTCAATACTCTTAGCTACTCTTACACTTTCTTCTAAAGTCGGGTTACCTAAGGTCAACAACTTCTGTCGAATAGCTCTGTCTGAGCAATGACTTATGAATTGATCCCTTACCAATCGGTCACAAAAATTTTGGAAGTCTCAATCAGCAATTATTTCCTCAAAGCAGTAATATACGAGTCAACGTCTTCAACACGTCTCTGCTCCCTTTTGAAAAACCTGTGTAGTAGGACTACTACACTAGGCTGCACATCAAACCTGTTGGCCAGTTTTTTTACTGCCTCTTGACATTCATCTAACTCAGGATCATCTGCCACCACTAAAGCCAGTAAATGTTTGTATGTTTCTCTCCCTTCAAATCCTAGGGAATGGATTAAAAGAAACTTCTTCCTTTCAGCTCTAAATCTGTGTGCACCAATAGCACGAAGGTATGTTTCGAATGCGTCCAACCACTGGCGCCACAAAACAGGAGGGTCACCTGGTGTCTCTAAAAATGGTGGTGGTGGGTTCACTGCCTGCATGTTATATATAATTAGCTGGGTGTTTTATGTACCAGGACAAACAAAACTCAAAACTGTGTAAGTCCGTTTCAGCAAAAAAAATATTCACTAAAGACTAAAACAATATACACAGGAATCAAAAAAATAATCAAACAAAATGAGCTACTGCTGTGAGCATGTAACAGATGTGTTAAGCAACCAAAAGATAATGTGCGTATCACCGCATCGACAAGCACAAGGTGTGCGTATCACCGTCTGTGAAAAGAAGCCCAAATACAGTTCTTTGATTCACTTGTGTGAAAAATGCCAATGTCTTATAATAATAATAATAAATATAGCTGTGCCAAACACATGGTGTGCGTATCACCTTTGATGAGCAATGACACGCTTACACTACTTTGTGTCACTGTGAGGTGGATGCCAATATATATATTGCCAATGGTTGTTGTGCATATCACCGCGCTGACAAGCACAAGGTGTGCGTGTCACCACTGCAAAGGTGTGAAATGCACCACCTCTTGCTTGAAACCATTCCTATATGTGCAAATGTAACCAAGACCCATGTTTGACCCCACTGCGCTGTTGCTTGAAAAGAGGCACACACTAGCCGGCAGTTGACAATTGTCTCAGCCGTTATGTTGGTGTGCTAGAAAAATAAAGCTGAGCGTTGATGTTGATGAACTCTCTCGAAAATAGCCTGGGGTAGTTACTCAAGAGTTCCTCCACTGAACCGTCATCCCTAATGGCTAGTACTTGTTATTTTGCACCAGGACATAGCATCATGTCAAACAGTCCTTGGTGGTCGTTGATGTTAATAGAAAAATGTCAAGACTCTTTCTGTATATATGGGGCCCATTACGATGGCGGGCGGAGGCACAACCGCGGTGCTGGCAGTGGCGGAAAATGTATTTTTCCTCACTCCAGCAGCGGTCCTCGCGCCCGCCATATTACAATGTGCAAACATAGCCCATTTACCGTCCGCTGCGGAGTGACGTGAACTGCCAAAAATCTGCGCCCGCCACTGCGGCGGAGGCAGCCAATAGAGCCACACCGCCGTGCAGAATGACGTCCCGTCCGCCGTACAAGTCACGATGCAGCAAACAGCCCATCACACCGCAGTGGAGAAGCCACCCACCTGGAGACGGCGGGAGCACTACAGCGGAGCTCGAAACCAGACTCCCGGTCCCCTCCACCCGGTCCTGACCGCAATGGATCCAGCTCTCCAAGCCTTTCCGGTGCTGTACCTCCTCCACTACCAGCAAATAATGCACCGTCGCGGACAACGCCGCAGGTACACAAATACACAACTCCGCACACAACCACAACACACAACTCCTGTGCTGACACACAGTTCCTGTCCACATCAGACACTCTGGTGGGGACAGGAACACATCCCCCAGTGTACCCACACATCTCCCACCTGCTAGAAACTCACCCCTCCGCATCCAGGTCACCCATCAACCGCGAAATCATAGCAATGTCCCGGTCACGTCACCGCAGCGGTGAAGACGCGGGAAAACCTGCGCACAATGTAGTAGGCAGGGCCGGCGCCAGGCATGGGCAGTCCACAAAGATTCACAGGGCTCCACCTCCACCCTTCACACACTACGCTTCCCACATCCATTTGGGAACATGCTGTGTGCTCCTCCTGTGCCCCCCCTGCACAATTCATCTGCCAGGTGTAGCCAGACCTTGCACCTCACACATCAAAGGACAAGGGAGACTGACTGGGAAGGTGGGGGTGAAGAGGAACCCCCTGCACAGAAGCTCAGGGGCTGGACAACCCTCCTCCTCACACCAACCTTCCACTCATTTGAAGCAAACTGAGTATGAACACAAAATGAAGACTCACACTGCCTATGAACATCCACTGAACTGTTCACACTGCCTGTCAAGTCACTCACAAACACCCCACACTGACACCCAGCCACATACTCATACCATAGGTCAGCAGCAATGGAGGACAATAAATGGGCCCAGCCAAAAGCGAAGTGGACAGTGCTGTAAAACCATGGAGTAAGCCACATAGCATCTGTACATCACATGCAAGAGAAGGAACATATCACACCACCCTTAGGCCATCAAATCAGACATGGGTGGTACAGTGAGTGAAATTAAGCCAAAGTGACCTCTGTGAAACAACTCAGGGAGACATCAAGGCAGGCCATGCATAGGCACAGGAATGATAGGAAGTGTCTGAAGTCATACAGTGACCAGCCACACATCTGTCTCCACTTACTTGACATGTGTATGTCATCAGCACAACACACATGGCTCATTGTCACACTCCTTGACTGTCAAACACAAGTAGGACCTTCACACATACCCCTCCTCTACCCACCTCACACCTGCAGCACACAACACCTGTGAGAAACACACATAATGGCCAAAATGATGTCCTGTGAGTCCAATGACAACTAATCACACTCCCTGTGGTGCATCTACAAATTCCACACTCACACTCAGGGATGCCTGAACCAATGCTGACACAAAAACAATAGCCAAACACAAAGCTCACAAACAACATCCACAGAAGTCCAACAAGCCCAGACATGTGCTGCCAAATAGTGGAAAGGCAACGTGACCACAGACAGAACAGGAGTACACAACATTGTCACTCAGGGCCAATGCCCAGACACCATACCCCAACACAAACAAGAATAGCATCATCAAAAAACAAACATGAACAAGAACTGGGATCAATGGGACAATCAGCTGACACAGACTGAGACACCACACCACTCATCAAGTGAACATGGTGTCACAGTGTACCACAAGCATGCACATGCACAATCCTGACAAGTGACAGGGCAAAAATAGGAGGACAAACCACCAATGTGCACTCAAAACAAGCTCAGGAACAAAAATCCACCTTGCGGCATGTGCAACACACTCAAGTAATGCACACTACACTTGCAACACACATCTGAATGTATCACACAGCAACAACTACTCACACACAATCTCATGCAAATAGAACAACACACACACATAGCATCTGTCAGTAGAAAGAGCCAACACAGGTCAAACACTGCATACATCCACAACAAAAACACAACAGATGCACATACCAATCCATCACATAGCAAACTCAGCATGACATCAGGGGGATGCACACCAGGCAAGTACAAGGCTACACACACTGACAGCACTGCAAGCACACCAAGCATTGTGTGCACACCAACCAAACCAGTAGCACATATATCTGAGTGCCACACCATGAACTCCCACAACACACATCATCACAGCACACAGAGAACATCACACACAGGAAAGGTAGCAGTACCTCAGCGAACACACATACAGCTTAACCATCACACACAGATGCACAACTAAGGGAAACCCAGATGCAAACAACATGATTAGAGGACTGTGCTGCTCAAACATATGCACATGAGCAACCATGACTGCAAAACAGTTGAAGAAAATAACACATGACTAATTCGGGAAACTGTCCTGAGTGGCACATTGGTCCTGTACACATTTCAGCCTCACACAGCATAGTGTCACACTATGAAGTGGTGGGGAGGCACACACACTGGCAAGCCATGGGGTGGAAGACATGAGATTGAAGTGGTGTGTACGTCAGTACCGGACAGGTGAGGAGTGAACAGTACACAAACACATAGAGGAGTAACTCACAATATAGGGGATGGCATGACTCCACATACCACATACCATACTGGAGCCAAAAATGGGTCAATTGACAGCAATGCATGAGAAAACTCACATATGATGTCAGTGTGGCTGAGCAGGTCTGCACATTGAGCACAAACAGTAACAAGACACATGGCTGATCAACAAAACACAACACAGACCTGGCAGGCACACACACTGCATACTCACAACTGGCAGCGACAACAAGTATGTGTGCCCCAGGAGTGCAAGGACACACCAACATACTGCACAGTGCCCAATCTACAACTCCTACATGTGCCCACAATCTGAAGCACATGGCAGACAATTGAAACAAACAGGCACTCATTACCTGGATCATACATGTGTGCAGTTGGCATTGCAGGGGCACACACACATCAACACTGCTGACAATGACAGCCCATTCACACTGTATGACCACTGAAGTTCACATATTCAAATGTACCCCGTGTGACTTGGAAGACAGGCCTACACAAGATGACCACACATCAACACTGCTGTTCACACATCAAGAAAGATCACACAGATATGATGGACCCTGGCCACCCCGCAAGTAATCCTGTGGATAGAAATCACCTCTGTTGTGGCATTGCATCATAACATGACATGTGCACAATGTAGCAAACCTGACCATACAGTGATTAGGATAAGAGTAGATCATCACAAACAACCATCATTGCACCCTCAAGCCTCAGAGTCAAGAAGAACTAAAGTGCCTGTCACCTCTTCCAAACTCTGAAAAAGTAAAACAACCAATTGGCAATGTTGAAGTGGCATACAGAGCATGTGTCACATTAAACCATACCCATACATGAAACCTTTTATTTAGCAAGGACACAGACAAAGCAGACAACAGGAGTAACTGTCTTTATTACATATTACTCAGATAGGCACCAAAAGTAGAAAACAGCAAGGCCATTGGCCAGTCCATAGTTCAAAGTATGTACATGTGTGCATGAGAACCTGCACAGGGAATGGGCATCCAAAGTGACAAACAGCAAGGCCAGTGGCCAGCCCATAGTTCAAAGTATGTACATGTGTGCATGAGAAACTGCACAGGGAATGGGTAACACCGTACACTGCCATGGGAATCAGCACAGCTCTGGGGATAAAAATGGGCAGTCCAGGCACCGCTGTGGGAGAGATGGGTATGTGAGGGGGACTTTGCCTCACACATGGCTGTCAGTTGAACTGGGAGGTGGCTGATTGTCGGGGCCAGTTGGAGGACTGGACCTGGGAGAGAGAGGACCAGTTGAGGTAGAGGCATCAGTGGCTTTGTGAGCCGGAGGGCTGCTTGGACCGGGTGGCATGGTGGCACGTGGAGGTAGAGACATGCTGCAGTGAGATACAGTGTGTGAGGGGGAATGTGGAGGGCTGCCTTTCCACTTCTTGGGGATTCGATAGGTAATAATTGTCTTGGTAGGAGTGGGAAGTGGGGCGGGCACAACAGCCTCACTCACAACCAAAGGTGCATCAGGTGCAGGTGGCTCTCTCTGTGGGGATTTGCTGGATCTGGTGTTACGCTTGTGCTGGCCTTGCCTTTTCCCCTCCATCCCCTGTTGACCAGGTGAACCCCCCACATTGCTCTCCTGTCCCAGCTTCACAGGGGTGTGGGTGGGAGTTGAGGTTGTGGGTGAATCTGCCTTAGAGAGCTCTTTTTGTGGACTCTTCGCAGGCACCAGCTTCACAGCAGGCAGGGCAACTGTTTGTTTGCCTTTGGGAGCAGGTTTGGGGACGGGAGTGTCCCTGGAGGGGGGTGATTTGGATGCATGTGAGCCTGAGGCCTGCTTCTTGGCCCGATGCCCCTGAGTGTCACCAGAATGGCTTTTGCCTTTGCACTCCTGTGTGCCTGGTTTTGGTTTGGGGGATGGTGTCTGTGCTCTGGGCCGCTTGGAGTGCTGCTGTTGTGTGCTGCGTGTTGAGTACTTGGAGCCTGAGGGCTGTGGTGTGTGGTCACTCTCGTCAGATGTTGCCACTGGCAGGGTGGTTGCCAAAGGGACTGGAGCTGGATTCTGAGCCTGTGACAGCTGAATGGCTGCCATCACTGTGGAGGACAAAGACTGGACAGTTCTGTGCAGCCCACCTACGTCAGAATGAATGCCCTCCATGAAGGCAACCACCTGTGCCAACTTCCTGTCATGATCCTGGAAGGCATGCATGAGAGTAGTCTGACCCACACACAGCTGGCGCAGAAGGTCCACCGCCTCAACACTGAGGGCAGCAGGGGAGACAGGGGCAGGGGCAGTGGTGCCTGGGGGGAAGGACACTCTACCCTTCTTACTGCTGCAGGAACGGGCAGCACTAGTGGTAGTAGCCGGGAGGGTGGGCACAGGACGATGTGTGGTGGAAGAAGAGGCAGATTTCCCACTCCCTGTGCCCGCCAACTTCGAGGAGTCACCGCTGGAGTCAGATGATGTTGAGGTTGGTGTTTCTGGGCGTGATTCTTCAAGGACACTACTGTCAATCTCCGAGGTGCTTGTCACATCAGTGTCAGTGAGCTCATGTGTAGCAGTTGTGCCAGATGCCTCACCACTGGTGTCCGTCCCCTGTCCTTCTGTGCCCTCGGTAGATGCTGCAAAAGACAGAGACGTAGGTTCAGTATAGTGCCCTACTCACAAACATCATATGCAAGCAAAGCACAAAACTAGAATATGATACCCCCATGTTGCACGCCACCCTGTGCAGTCTGCATGTGCAAGCTTTATGCAAAAGTCAGAAGATGCATGGAAACATGCATAGTTGGCATTAATGACCCATGTGACGTTCACACTGCCAAATAGCTGGCCCGTGCCTCCTCGTTACCTGACATACTGATTCCTGTAAGCATACCTACGTGCCTGTAGGTGAGATAGATGTACATCTCAACATGTTGTCACAGTCACATACGGAGTCATTTTAAGGGGACAACACAGATAATGACTACAGAATGTCCTCATACTATGGCCATGAGCTACTGATGTCCACCATGTCCTGCTTTGAAGCACAACGACCCTTGCACATTATTGTCAGATATGTAGTTCTCACAATTTCCAAGTCAGGCACTGCACACATCGACGAAAGCACACTAAGATGAGGAACACAGCTGTTCACTTCCTGGTGATGTCTATGACACCCATAATGCAGCAGATGGCATGAGGCCACATCTCATCTTGCAATGTCAAGGGCCATTATATTAAACACATGAGAAAGTACATGTAGCAAAAATGCATGACAGCTGCACCCAACACAGAGGCCACTTACAAGCCATTGCATCACACTAGAAACATCACAGAGCCCAACACTGGTGCAGGGTTGGGATACATGCAGTCACTCACACCCAAAGTCACCCTTCGCAGAATACTCACCCCCAACTTGCTGCTGATGGGCCCTCAAACGTCCATCCAGCTCTGGCTGTGTCACAGCCAAGATGTGGGCCATTAGTGGTGTCATGCTCCTGCGCGACAACCTTCCAGTCCGAGGGAGCAGCCCCAGCATCATCTCTGCCATGTTTTTGCTCAGCCGGCAGATGTCATCCCACCTCTTGTGACAGTGTGTGTGCCGTCGGTTGGAGACACCCAGAGCCCGCACCTTGTGTGCAATGGCCCTCCATAAGGCCTTACGCTGGCGGACTTTAAGCTGCAGGCATGGGAGACAAGAAGAGGAAGTTTCAGGGACTCTGGGTCATGTTCCACTGTGTCTCAGTACAGGAGCATGCAAACACTTAGCACAGCTGTACAGAAATCTTGAGCAGAGGCCATACAGCATGACACGTAGTACATTTGCATCAGATAATCGGATTGAAATGCATTTAGGTATGAGGATGGACACAGGACCTGGCCATCTCATACACATGCAGAATGGCAGCACGAAAAGCAATGTGAAGAAGGCCCTCATCTGTGATGCAGTATGTGAGGGAGCAAGACATACATCATGTTGGAAATGATGTGTTGGGGAAGACTCACTGTGTCCAACACTACACACCCCTCAATGTACTTGGCCTGTGAGTGGCTACCTGTGTCGTGGATGTCACATCTAGGGATATGATCTTACATTCTCACTCCCTTCTCACAAGGTCTGTCTTGTGCAAACAACAGGCCTAAGATAGCTCATTGAGAAACAGGGTGGCAGACAACACATATGTCTCACTCTGTCCATTTACTGATGGGTCCCTGTCAAATTGGGCAGTATCTGTGCAGGCCAGGGGGACTCACACTGAGGTTAATCCTGGCCCATCTGGACATTCACATGCATGTACAATATGAGAGGGCAAACAGTGCCTACACACGCGAGTCAGTATACATTATGAAAGCAAAGGAAGGAGGATGTTTCAGAAGTACATCAATCTGATGTGTCATAGGCGATTTTCAACCCAGAGTGTCACCCTCAGGCATTTCAACCTTGTGCGTAATGCTCACATATCCATGGTGACAATATGAGAAGTGTACACACATCCTTCAGTACCCTCTGGACGAAACACATTTGTAATGTCACAAATGAGCATGTGAAAAGCGATGGGACTCTGACATCCATTAGCACAGGCAATGTTTGTTGTGACTTACACTTTCCAAACCAGCAGTGTTACTGTATGTCTGCAAAAACACTGCATGTCCCTCCCATCCTTCAATGCAGCCATGGATCTGTGGTAATAAGGCTACACACCCCATTGACATGAAGTCAGCATGCTAGGCAGTGTATCACACAAACTTGCACTCACAGGCACATACTACAGCAGAGCAACATCATGTGAGCACTCTTTGCACTCCCCAAATTTCACTCTGAAACACTTACCATTACATCAGGAGCACCATAAAGCCTCCCGTAGTGTGTAAGCACCTCGTCCACCAGGACCTCCAGCTCCTCTGTGGTGAAGGGACGGGCCCTGATGTTCTCAGTCCTCGCCATCACTGGGTCCAGGAGACAGGAACAGCAGCAGTTGGGGATGAAGAATGGCAGGCAGCACTGTGTGGATGCAGTGGAAATGTGTGGCTCTCTCACAGACATATATAGCCCCCTGGGGTTGTTTCAGTGGTACTCAGCTGCTGCTATTGGTGTTCCAGGTCAGCTTCTTTCAAATGTAACCAATGACGGGCCCCGAGGTAGCGGAGCACGCCTACCGCGATTTTCAAATGTGTATTCCACTAGCACGATTGCGGTTCCCATTGGCTGAATGGGAAGGGGCATTGGCGGTGTCACACCGCGGGGCCCAGGCGGTCGCTACCGCAATCGTGCATCTTTCAATTGTATCCAATGTCCGGCCCCACGGTAGCGGAGCACACCTACCGCGATTTTCAAATGTGTATTCCACTAGCGCGATTGCGGTACCCATTGGCTGAATGGGCAGGGGCATTGGCGGTGTCACACCGCGGGGCCCAGGCGGTCGCTACCACAATCGTGCATCTTTCAATTGTATCCAATGTCCGACCCCGCGGTAGCAGAGCACGCCTACCGCGATATTCAAATGTGTATTCCACTAGCGCGATTGCGGTACCCATTGGCTGAATGGGCAGGGGCATTGGCGGTGTCACACCGCGGGGCCCAGGCGGTCGCTACCGCAATCGCGCATCTTTCAATTGTATCCAATGTCTGGCTCCACGGTAGCTGAGCACGACTACCGCGATATTCAAATGTGTATTCCACTAGCGCGATTGCGGTACCAATTGGCTGAATGGGCAGGGGCATCGGCTGTGTCACACCACGTGGCCCAGGAGGTCGCTACCGCAATCATGCACCTTTCAATTGTATCCAATGTCCGGCCCCGCGGTAGCGGAGCACGCCTACCGCGATTTTCAAATGTGTATTCCACTAGCGCGATTGCGGTTCCCATTGGCTGAATGGGCAGGGGCATTGGCGGTGTCACTCCGTGTGGCCCAGGCGGTCGCTACCGCGATTTGTCCATTTTTCTATTGGTGCCAATGACCGTGATTGCGGTGGCGGTGCACGCTTAGGGCACCTATGGACACATCATGCTGTAGCAATGGCAATGGCCAGTTCTCATCATTGGACACCACACTGACAATGAATCATGCCACCAAATAGTTAAATTGAATGCTAGTGTGACATTTAACTCACTGATGTCTACACATGCCATTTCAGTGCACTGGATTACATGCATTGGCATGTACTCCCTCACATGTCACTTCTGATGTTGTTGTGCATGTACACAGATCTGTTGTGTGATGGACTCTCAAATATGGAAACATGTCAATGTGTGAGATGGCTAAGCAACACACAGTAATGATGGACTGACTACTTAATGTGCCTACGTCACTGTGTAGATTGCTGAACCCGTGTTGATACTTGATCTTTATGCACACACTGTGCTCATTGTGTTGTTAATGTGTGCCCTGTCCGACTCACGCAAGAAGGTGTGGCAGGTACAGCAGCTACGTAGAAGACAGCAGTGTTGCTGTTTCAGACATGTGCTGTGTCAAGTACTCTCAGGGCTGGTGACACAAGATGTCGGAATGTCCCATATTACATTCACATAGTCTGAGTCTGTCTCGGGTGTACTCAGTATGTAGATACTGAACACGTGTACAACTACTTGGGGTCAAGTTGTCGCTGCATGTGACTTGTTCTGTACGCTGTTGTTTCCGGCCAGTCATTGTTGGTGCTGTGTCAGTCAAGACGTAAGATGTTGGACACATCTCCTAGGGGAATTGAATTGAGAAGTGTCCCCTTTTATCTCATGTAGGAGGCGACCAAATGTGCATCGTCCATTCACATTTCTGGCGGACATGGAGGATGTGGACATCATCCGTAAATTCCGTTTGGATCGGCAAACCCTCCAAGACCTATGTGCTCAGTTGGAGCCCCATCTGAGGCCTCGCAGAACATATCCAACTGCTGTGTCACCAACATGTAAGGTGATGGCGGCCCTGCATTTCTTTGCAACTGGTTCGTTCCAGTACACGGTGGCCAGCGCAGGTGGGATGTCACAGCCAGTGTTCAGCATGGTGCTACGTGATGTCCTGTCCGCTATGATGGTATACAAGGACACCTACATTCATTTTCCACGAAGACAGGATTTGCCAGCTGTGAAGGGTGATTTTTATGCCCTTGCCCACATCCCTAATGTAGTTGGTGCCATTGACTGTACCCATGTTGGCCTGGTTCCGCCACAGGCACGTGAGCACATCTACAGGAATAGGAAGCATTTCCATTCCATCAATGTGCAGGTTGTGTGCCAGGCAGATATGATCATCTCACATGTCTGTGCCAGATTCCCTGGCTCAGCCCACGACTCCTACATCCTGCGTAACAGCATCGTACCACAAATGATGGCAAATCTGCATCCTGACCTTGCGTGGCTTGTAGGTGAGTTAGCTGAGTGAAGTATTGTGCTGTATGTGTGACATGTTGTCCGCTGCTACAGTTATATAACAAAATTGTTCTGTGTATCTGACACCTAGGTGACTCTGCATATCCCAACCGGCCTTGGTTGCTGAGCCCACTGCGGAATCCCAGGACCCCGGGTGAAGTCCGCTACAATGACGCTCATGGGAGGACACGTCGTGTGGTGGAGCGTACTTTTGGGCTTCTGAAGTCTCGGTTTCAGTGCCTGGACAGGACCGGAGGTGGACTGATGTACTCTCCCCAAAAGGTGTGCCAGATAATTGTTGCATGCTGCATGCTCCACAACCTGGCCTTGCGCAAGGAGATCCCCCTGCTTCTGGACGATGATGCGCCGCAGATGCCCCCCCTGCAAGCCCACACATGTCCAGTGACGAGGATAGTGGAGAGGAGGAAGGTGTCGACCTGCGCCAACAGATCATCGACCGCTACTTCCCTTGAGTGTGAGTAACATTGTACAACAGTGCCATTGTCTGCTGTCTTTGATGGTGGTGATAAGGCCGAGGGGAGCTTTTTGACTGCTGCCTGTTGATGGCTCTGTGCTGATGGGTGATGTTTGTGGCACAGTGTAGTCCTGACCAGCTACATGATGTCTATGTTGAGATTGTTTCTCCTTGTGATGTGTGCTGGTTTGTGTACCTTGATGACTAGTGTTGTGTACTGGCTGTGATGCCAACACCTGACAAGTAAATGTCGCTCTCTTGTGTCTCTCTAGGTCCCTTCAGACTCTCACTGCCTCGTCACGATCTGAACTTCTGGTACATTGCGTTCTGAGTCAACATTGCACATATTGTGATAAACATGGAGCTGACACAGACATAGGTGTGTAAAGTGTGTTTATTTACATTGAGTGGTTGTGACAGACAAGTGATGTTTCAAGAAATGGTGCTAGTGAATCAATGAGTTGCCAGTGATGGCAAACAAGACAATAGAGTAGTAACCACATTGATGGGGTGACACAGTCCAACAGACACTTGCCATCAACGTCAACAAAGTCAATGTCAAGGTGAACAGAGGTGCTATCATGGCTGGCTCTTTGACGTGCGTTTGGCTGGTGCATTGCCACGTGATCCTCCCGTGGTGTTTCTCGGACGGCCCCTCTTGCGTTTTCCAGGGGGGGGCTCCTGCTGCGGGATCAGCGGTGTCGGAGGAGTCATCCTGTTGCTGCTCACCCCTCTCTATGGCCGCAGCTGGGCTGGTGGGGGGATCATCCTGCGGGCCACTGGAGGGGGGTTGAGCCGTAGTTTGGGCCACAGGTCTATCCCTCAGAACACCCACAAGCTGCCCCAAGAGGTCCACGATTTGGCCCATACGCGTGTCTATGGACCTCAGCAGCAGGCGGAGCTCACGCGATTCTTCCAGAGCCTGGCCCGTGTGTCCCTGGGCTTGTTCGTATGCCCCAAGGACTCTGGCGATGTTGGCCAGGGCTTCGGTCCCAGTGTCCTCTTGATTTTGTCCCCCAGTTGCCCTCCCACCTGCCCTGCTGTCCCGGACCTGTGGCGTTCGCACTCGACGCACCCGCAGACTCTCCCTGCCCTCCTCTGATTGTGTGATGGTGTTGGTAACCACTGAGGGAGGGCGAGTGTTTCAGGCAGCGGTGGTGGTGGTGGTGGTTGAGGCCGAACAGGTAGTTGCAGCAGGGGTCAGCGTGGTTGTTGTTGCTGAGGTGGAGGTGGTGGGGACAGTGGGGGCCTGGGACGTGGTGCACCCTGGCAGTCCGGATGGGCCAGGTTGGTGCTCCTCATCCGAGAAACCTATGGAGTCTGCATCCGAGAGTCCATGTTCCGACTGGCTCTGCAGGTTGGTGTTGTCTTCTGCAGCAGTCAGTTGTTGATCTCCTGTTGAACAGAGGTGAAATGGTCATTTCAGTGCACCCCACAAGCATGGTGTTAGATGTTTGGATGTTACATGTGTTACACCACACAGTTTACATTGGTATCACTTTGTATGGCTGCAAGGTACTGCACATCATGCCATGATGTGTAGGTACACACATTACTTGTCCATGGTGTGACATGTGAAAAGATACCATGTTCCACGTACAGATTGTGTGATTACGAGGACATGTCGTCATCTACCGACTTGCAGCCCATCAACTTTATGTGATTTGTCTTTTTGGTTTGCTCTGCGATGAAGACGTTACATCTGAGCAAGAACTAGCCATTGTAATCTTCTGCATACCTTTGTAATATCATGTACTTTACTTTCTTTAAACAACTGACCATGCATGTTTTGTGTTCATATGGGCCTTCATGCTCTGCCACCATGGCACTTACACATAGCATTCAGTGCTGGACATGATTGTGCCCAGAATTTCTGCAGAATGTTACTTGCTGGCTTAACGTTTCATTTCTGTGACAGTTACATACGCTTGGCTGTCTGCACACAGGAAGTGACTATTGGATGTATGCCATGTTGGGTGAAATGTGAAGGGTGGTGTGGTCATATGGCTCCATGCTTTTTGAGAGGAATGGCAGGGTGCATGCACTGTCAACCTACCTGTCCTGTGACACAATTGAGGGGACTTGCTGCCACATGGTTGTGGGTGTGGGGAGTGCTCCATCCTGCTCAGGGGTGGGACAAGAGAGCATGAGATGGCTACCTACCTGTAAGTTTGAAGGGAGCATTGCAATGTCTTCCACTTGCTTCTGGGTGGGGTGGGGGGACTGCTCCATCCTGGTGAGCTTTGGGACAAGGGGGCATGGTGGGAGTTGTAGTGCAGGCTTCCCAGACACACCCACCCCCTCCCTGTTAAAATGGCTACCTACCTGTTAGTTTGATTAGGGGAATGCAATGTCTGCCACTTGCTTCTGGGTGGGGTGGGGCGAGTGCTCCATCCTGGTGTGCTTTGGGACAAGGGGGCATGGTGGGAGTTGTAGTGCAGGCTTCCCAAACACACCCACCCCCTCCCTGTTAAGATATCTACCTACCTGTTAGTTTGATGAAGGGAATGCAATGTCTGTCCCATGCTTCTGGGTGGGGTGGGGGAGTGCTCCATCCTGGTGTGCTCCATCCTGGTGTGCTTTGGGACAAGGGGGCATGGTGGGAGTTGTATGCAGGCTTCCCAAACACAACCACCCCCTCCCTGTTAAGATGGCTACCTACCTGTTAGTTTGATGAGGGGAATGCAATGTCTGCCACTTGCTTCTGGGTGGGATGGGGGGAGTGCTCCATCCTGGTGTGCTTTGGGACATTGGGGCATGTTGGGAGTTGTAGTGCAGGCTTCCCAAACACAACCACCCCCTCCCTGTCAAGATGGCTACCTACCTGTTAGCTTGATGAGGGGAATGCAATGTCTGCCACTTGCTTCTGGGTGGGATGGGGGAGTGCTCCATCCTGGTGAGCTTTGGGACAAGGGGGCATGGTGGGAGTTGTAGTGCAGGCTTCCAGACACAACCACCCCCCCTGTTAAAATGGCTACCTACCTGTTGGGGAATGCAATGTCTGCCACTTGCTTCTGAGTGGGGTGGGGGGAGTGCTCCATCCTGGTGTGCTTTGGGACAAGGGGGCATGGTGGGAGTTGTAGTGCAGGCTTCCCAAACACACCCACCCCCTCCCTGTTAAGATGGCTACCTACCTGTTAGTTTGATGAGGGGAATGCAATGTCTGCCACTTGCTTCTGGGTGGGGTGGGGGGAGTGCTCCATCCTGGTGAGCTTTGGGACAAGGGGGCCTGGTGGGAGTTGTAGTGCAGGCTTCCCAGACACACCCACCCCCTTCCTGTTAAGATGGCTACCTACCTGTTAGGTAAAGGTGGGCAATGCAATGGCTGCCACATGGTTGTGGGTGTGGGGAGTGCTCCATCCTGCAGAGTTGTGGGACAATGGGGCCTGGTGGGAGTTGTAGTGCTGGCTGCCTGTACACCTGCAACCATGATAATATTGCTAGCTACCTTTGGGGTGAATCAGAGGGAGTGAATGTTGGATCTGTGAGACATGTTTTGGGTAGAGTGTGGTGCACATGCATGCATTTTGACCTAGGAGGTGTAGCTTTGTAGTTGTGCAGGACAGTACATAGCAGTGTGATGGTAGACATTTGTTGGTACTTACCAGCCTCCACTCCCCCGGGTTTTCCTGTGAGACTCTCTGGATGCAGTATGCCAAGCACCTTCTCCTCCCATATCGTGAATTTTCGTAGTGGAATGGGAGGGCCACCGCCAGTCCTCTGAGCCAGCTCACGGTTCTTGTTGTTCTTCTCTTTCACCTTGCTCTTGAGGTCATGCCACCGCTTCATGATCTCCTTTTTGGAGCGCGGGATGGTCCCTACTGCATTGACCCTGCTGACTATCCTTTGCATTCTGGTGGCTAATGGCGTCTGTTGGACCAGGTTTCCAAACAAATGTGGTTCTACTCTGATTACCTCATCTACCATCAGTGACAACTCATTGTCAGTGAATTTGGGCATTTTCTTCTGTGACATGGTGTGTGATGTGCAAATGTGTTAGAGGTGCAGGTGTGAAGGTGGTGGTGGTGATGTGTATGGTGTGTGTGTTGTTGTGATGGTGCGATGTGTGCAGATTTGCCTATCCTTTGTGCTGTGGGGTTGGGCCCTTCAGTAGTGGAGTAGTGCAAAGGATTCTGGTCAGGGAAGGGGCTGGTTTTATACTCCGCTATGTGGGTGGGCCAAAATGGTGTATTCCTGTCAGGTGTGTTGTGTGGGTTGACCTGGGATTTGCTTTTTTTTGTTGCCATGGGGATGTATGTGTCATTGGGGTGTGTTAGGTGTTTTTTTAGGCTGAGCCAGGTTAATAGCCACACTTGGTAGCCTTGTTGTGTGTTTTTTTGTCGTCCGCCATTGCTGTTCCGGAGCGAGCGCAGCGGTGGGTATACACCCGCTCTTCCGCCGGCTCTCCCATTCATCATTGCTTGTGATCGCGGCGGTCGGAAACAGTGGATCATTCCGCTGTCACCGCAATGGTATCCTAATTTCACGTGCGGTCAATCCGCTGACCGTGCAGCGGTTTTGGGTCTTTCCGCAGCAAATCCAACCGCCGCAGACGGATTTTCACCTGCTCCACACGCTACCGGCGGTCTTTCGTGGCATCGGTCCGCCGTGGTCGGATTTTTCTGGCGGTTCATCATGATTTGACTGCCGGTTTTCCCGCGGTACTTGCGAACGGTTAATTTCCGCTACCATGGCGGTCGGAATGGTTTTCCAGCCGCCATCGTAATCGACCCCTATGTTCCTACAACAGGACACACCATTCTTCAAAACTGTACTCACATTGCCTCCGCTACCAGCCGTCCAGTCTTGTATATCTGACACTAAAAATGATGCTGAGTGCCTTTCCTTCCTTGGCTTCCTCTTTTTTTTCTGCTCGAAACACATACGCCACCCCTTGTCGGAGGGGCTGTCCCTTCCGGAACCGCTGTGAATCATATGACGTCCCCAGGAGGTGGAAGCTGATCCGAGGCAGCCGTCTGCGTGACTCACGCTGTTGTGGATACTGCGACTTCACACCGTGTTGCAGCAAGAATACACAACACCACTTCCTGAAGATGAAGAACAATGAGTTCTGTGCAGGGTTTTGAATAATCATCACCAAATCATAGTACGCGCACAACGTGACATTCACTCCTCCCCAATTTTTATCACCTTTTCCTCCCCGCTGTGCCAAAGAACTCTCAGAATCCGAGTATGTTGTCCACGGCGTAGCCTTTTCTTTTTATTCACATCAAACCAGGTAATTCAACACCGACCAATATGACAGTAACAGTATCCTACTTGGATATATATAACAATTATTCACAGCATCACACTTTAGCGGCACCAACATATCAAAGGCAGTAAGGAAATTAGGCACAACATTATACTTGAACTTGGCCGTACATTTGAACTTGGCCGTACATTTGAACTTGAACTTGGCCTTCTCGGCCCACCAAGCACCCACTCTGCTGCGCACATTGTGCCAGCAGGCCCCAACGCGCTACAGTAAACAGTTGCACTACTTGAAATCCAGGGCACCGCATAGCGCACCGGGCCACCGGGGTACCTGAACACAGGCAGCCTCCCCAAGGTTCTACTCAGTCCATACGTTGCGGGTTAGGGCAGTAGAGTCCAGGACCACCAGCAGGTCAGTCCCCCCTCCCCGCCTACCCTCTGCACATGCCGATCCTACCCCCTCCTGGGGTCCATCCAGTCGCTGAACCTCCATTGTTGTGCATCCCCCTTTGTTAACTGTCAGTGCTCCGCGAGGCCTCGCTCTTCTGCCGGGTGGGTGGGTGGTCGACGACGCGCCCCTGCAGCTTGCCTGAGGTCCAAGGGGACAAAGAGGCTGAAAACTCCGGGGCGCCGCCTTAAATAACCTACCAGGTTTTTGCTGCGCACCCCGATGACGTCACCTGGCCTCTCCGATCATCCAGCCCCCTTCTTGGGCCCGGAGGAGGCTCAGTCCCATGGTGCTACTAAGGGCGCCCCTCCCCTAGGCGCGGGGGCGCCTGTTCATAGTACGCACACAACGTGACATTCACTCCTCCCCAATTTTTATCACCTTTTCCTCCCCGCTGTGCCAAAGAACTCTCAGAATCCGAGTATGTTGTCCACGGCGTAGCCTTTTCTTTTTATTCACATCAAACCAGGTAATTCAACACCAACTAATACGACAGTAACAGTATCCTACTTGGATATATATAACAATTATTCACAGCATCACACTT
This sequence comes from Calotriton arnoldi, assembly GCA_963921515.1. Classification (NCBI taxonomy): domain Eukaryota; kingdom Metazoa; phylum Chordata; class Amphibia; order Caudata; family Salamandridae; genus Calotriton; species Calotriton arnoldi. Next base: position 564,972 of record CAWUFW010001440.1, read on the forward strand.
TAGCGGCACCAACATATAAAAGGCAGTAAGGAAATTAGGCACAACATTACACTTGAACTTGGCCGTACATTTGAACTTTGCCATAGATTTGAACTTGAACTTGGCCGTCTCGACCCACCAAGCACCCACTCTGCTGCACACATTGTGCCAGCAGGCCCCAACGCGCTACAGTAAACAGTTGCACTACTTGAAATCTAGGGCACCGCATTGCGCACCGGCCCACTGGGGTACCTGAACACTGGCAGCCTCCCCAAGGTTCTACTCAGTCCATACGTTGCGGGTTAGGGCAGTAGAGTCCAGGACCACCAGCAGGTCAGTCCCCCCTCCCCGCCTACCCTCTGCACACTTCGATCCTACCCCCTCCTGGGGTCCATCCAGTCGCTGAACCTCCATTGTTGTGCATCCCCCTTTGTTGTTAACTGTCAGTGCTCAACCACAGGGTGAGAAGCTCCCTGGCGCACTCGCCCTTCCCCCCCTGGCGCTGACTGTGCTCCACAATAGCCCCCAGTATAGCCTGGATAAAGAGATCCTGCCCCTTTACTGACAGATGCACCCCCATCCTGATGGAACAGCTCCCTTTTCCATAGCTGGAGCAATTTGCGCCGAATTGTGCCTCTCGTGGAACCTGTTAAGATTCTTTTGATCGAATGGTTCAGCTTCTGTACAGATTCGTTCATTGCCTTAACCGGAGCCCCTCCAGCCCATACCGCCTGCGGTATTACTTTCAACCACAATGTTGACGCAGTCGGTAAGTATCGTTAGCTAGACACGTGTGAGCAAACTGTAAACCGTCCTCCCTGGTCCACGCGGCCCATTAAAATATGCAAACTGGCACAATAAACCTCGGCTTACACATGCTTCCTAATTTACTCCTTAGGCGCATAATTAGGCTTTCTGCATGCCTAATTTCGCCAACCCTGCTACATCATTTGACCTTGCTATACTGAGCTCGTCAGCGGCTCCTGATATGGTAATGACACAGGCTTCAGTGCCTCCCGCACCTGCAGACAACCGCGGGACCCAAAGAAAGCCCCTCTTTCCCTGCCATAAGCTATTCACTCTCCTTGCCACCACCCAGCACCGTAGTTAGATGTCAACCTGGATGTGCAAGTGATACAAGGTAGAGATCCCCGAGCTGAACACAGCGTGATGCTTCCAGTCAACCAGAATTCAGCGAGGGTGACAAAGGTTGCCATAAGTGGATTATCGCCCAGGCTCCTGGCCCTGTGCAAAGAAATTGTGGCTTGCAATACTATCCACATCCTCTTGCAAAGACAGCTGACATTGCCATTAGCAGGAGCATTTGCCGAGCGTACTCTAAAGCAGATCTGAATATCGCACGGGCGCCAGGCCCTGTGGGACATAACTATGCACTCACTATCTCTATTTACTCTTGGGGAAATAGTCATCCTTGTCACTGGCGGGAGGGCTAGCTCGAACGTACTCCAAATAAACACGACTAACAGCTGATCTGCGTGCTGCATGGCACGCACAACAACAAGGGCCTTCTGGGCAACCCGGCCGCCTTGTGCAGTCCTTTGTACCATGGCAGATTCCGTAGGTACTTGAAGGTACACCTGCAATGGTGTCACAGGGAGACCCAATTCAGAAAATGCTGCCCCGTCTGAATTTGCGGAATCCCTTGGAGGCCACTGTTCACTTTCTTCGCTTAATGGCTGGTACCAAATATTGCCTGACACATACCACCCTCTACATAAGATCTACCAGAATACCTCTGACATACCACCTGACTTGCACCATGCCCAAAGCAGTTCATAGTAGAAGCATACCCATCAAGGTGATATCTTTTCGACAGCATCCATGGCAGATGGCATTTCTGAAAAACTATGTACTGGAACTTGCTCATGGTGCCTCTATCAAATTACTGGTTACTGGCCTACTGCATTTTTAGGTGGGGCTGGGCTGGAGGCCCACTACCTTATAGGAATTCCGTGCCAGTTGTACAAACCATTCAACTAGCCCTGGGATGAATAAGCAGGAGATCAACAGACTACTTAGGAGCCAGTAAATGGCTTCAATTGATGGAGTCAAATTGCGTTAGCTCAGTGACAATGTAGCTGCGCCAAAATCAAAAAGTTGGTGCCCTACCAAAAATTGACGGCCAATCATGGAAAAATTGCAGATCAGGAGTCTAGAAGGGGTGCCCCACCAGATCTCCTATAGACATAGCTAACAAATTGGAAACTGGGCGCCCCTCTGCTATTTGAGGGGGGCGGGGCGCCTGGCCAATAGAAGTGATGGTAGGCTCTGTGTAGACCTCTTACCTCTGTTTCCACCTGCTTGCTTCCGGATCCTGACCGCAAGAGAACCCATTCCCATGAGCACCCCATGTCCACGCAGCTCCCCCAGCGATGGCAAATGCGTGTAGTAACGCAGCAAGATACAGCTTAATAGCAGGTACCATTTAAAAAGGCCGCTTTGCTGTGCGCAGCCCCCGAGTTTCTTCGTCACGTTGGTGAGAAAAGTATACTTGAATGCAGGGGTCTGCTAAATACCTTTCTGCTAACGCAAAAATTCTGGGTTGCCTTACACATACCAGCTGAAAGAGTACGTGAACCAGCAGCCTTTCACCCATATAAGCTGGCACCTCGGTGTTCTTCCTAGAGCTCTCACCGTACTTGATGCCGCTGCTGGCCATAACTCCTCCGAATCTTCAGATCCATCTTCCTGCGACCATGTTGCCGTCATCGTGGCGTGGTTCACCTCCCAGTTATCACAGTCATAGATACCATGCCATAAATAAATAAAGATAGAAATAATCAGTGCTCTTTCCATTTGCCAAACAGATAGAGTTCACATGCCAGCCTAATTGTTTGCATGATGAAACTGTTCTCCCCCCTATAGCCCACACCCCCACCGAATCAAGCCCTATCTTACAAAGAAGGCTAAACACAATTAGGAAAGATGGTAACTCCTATCTGGTGGTGCAGCACCTAGAAGAGGTGGCAGAAGTGTGAGGAATAGGTGTGCAGCTATATAGAAGGTAACTGTAGGTTGCGAGTTATTCTGCAGGTCCAGTGCTATGTTGTGTCTTCATTAAGCATGCCTTAGATTCATGCGCTGATTACAGCAGTGGGCCCTGCCCACCTATTTTGAGAACCGCGCAGGCAAGCACAAGCAACAGGCCCAAATATCTGCGACCTAACAGAGGTCCAAAAGACCATCTGGTGATAAATTATCCCGCCTCATGGCGTAACATTCACAGACATTTGTGAGCACCTAGCTGGCACTGCCAAGTAAGGAGTAATGTAGGATTTTAAGGACCCTTTAGTGATAAACCTAAACAAACCATACTGCACCCGACATCCTAAATAATAGTGATGTGCCGCCATCTCCTGGAGTCATACACCAGTCCTCCCCCATCAGGAATGCATAACCTGTCTGCATTGCTGTTAGACCTTTACCTTGCGATTGCATGGTATGCTCAACAAGTGCCATCAGCTGGTAATTTGCTCCTAAATATCAGTGGTAAGCTTGCTTGAAATCTACCTTCCTGCTTTCCCCGGTCATCCGGCTCCTTTTCAGCAGCAGCACCACTCTGCAAGTGGCTTTGGAGCGGATGGCGTTTAATGTACTGGATAACTCTTTTGAGGAGTATGCTGAGCATAGAATGCTCGGTGGTTTTTGTAAGAAAACCCGGGTTGGATAAAAAGGGGGCCTAGATGACCCGCGAAATCACTTTCCTACACCGTGCCATCATGTGTCAAGAGAGTCGTAGTCAATAGCATCCTATGACTGGGGGCGTAGTTTCGGAGTTTATTTGCACAACTGATTTAGTTTTATAATCAGTTTCTCAAATAGTTCTTGATCTTTTTCTTGATCTGGGAGACACTGTGTAAGTCTAAGAGGTGCTCTATACTTCTCTTTGGTCTTTCTAAAATTACGAACTATATACAGAGGCAGTCGTCTAACTGCACACTTTATTTTCCTGACCACACTGGTGTCTTTTTTGAGTGCATGGTTTGCTTTGAACTATGTGTGAGTGCAAACTAGTCGCTATTCATTAGAAGCGGCATGTGACTTTTAAATCTCTTCCTTTGCATTGGGTAAGATTTTTCTAAAAATCTCTTTGAAAATTAATTGGAGACATGACAGTTGCATGTATCAGCCCCCGCATTTCAGTTTATAAATCAACTATATTTTTCCTTGTGTTTACAGATACCCCCGCTCCTATTTTTAATATTTTCACTGTACAAATCTAAATATTGGTCCTGATGAAGGTGGTGAAAAGAATGTTTGTCCCACCGAAACGTACGTCGACCACTGACCTTTGGGAATCCAGCCAGTGAGATAAATATAGAGAAAAAAGACAGATGGTGTTGTTTCTCATATTACAATGAAATGATAGTGATTCTTATACACTGCTGAAATTGATGGAATGTTTTCACATCACAAATGAAATGATCTATTGAACTGTTGGATCCTATTTGTGTCGTAAAATTGTACTTTTAATGCACATTTATGTATGTTAGGTTGAATGATTGGTATGATAGGAAGTGTGTTTGCTGCAGTTTTTGTATGAGTCTGCTGGGGTATGGTGATGATAAAGAAGTGACATGATTTTGATTTCAAATGTATGTATTTATGTTAATTTCTGTTGAATTAGTCTCATAATGTATTTCTGTGATTTGCGAATTTAACAATTTTATAAATGAATTCTCATTTTTCGTAAATGAAAACTAAAAAATAAAAAAATAAGGTTTTCAATAAAAATTGTCGTTTCTAAATGATTCTTCTATAGAAATAAGTAGTTGTTTTTTTGTGGGGCGTTTATAAGCTACAGGCTATGCTTTAAAGAAATATAGGTTTGCGAGAGGTCTTTCATAGTTTTTGGCCTTTTCTTTCCCCCTCCTCTCGGACCTCAATTTAAATTAGGGGGTACCTTTTTAGTCATTTTGGGGGGCGTAGTTTGGACATACCCCACCTACCGAATAGCAATGCGGCGCCCTGTTAGCCGCCGGCTCAAAGAAAACCGAATGAGGGAAAGAGACCGATCCCGAACCTGTGCCAGACAAGGTCCAAACATGTTACCAACGCAGTTCTATATAGCAGTACTCGACCATAAGGTATCGGAGCGCTGTACATGATCACCTGTTACATTATACAAGGACTTGAGCATCTTTACAGGCACCGAGAGATTACCGGGCAATGGGCCCTGCCCATGATTTTTGCCCAGAATCACAGGATTTCGAGCCGACGCTGGGACATGAACCTGGTTCCTCAGCTCCACAGTATGCAACTTCCGCTGTTACACCGAGCCCTGCCTCAAGTTTAACAAGCATTGGCATAGCCAATAGGTCTCGCCTTTGGGACCTTATGTGTTTAGCCAGAACATTTGGCTATGTTGTAGAGCATTGTGGCTGCTGTGCATTATGTTGAAAAGTTATAATAAAAAGTGTTAAGCATTTTTGTTACCTTTATACAAACGAAGACGACATTATATACAACTGAACAACCTGATTAAAAAAAGATTTTAACATAAAAAATGTCTTCTAGTTTTTTTGTACTTGCACTGCTGGCAACTTCTTCCTGCCTGTTCTCATGCTTGTTTGTTATAAATTTTTTTGTTATGTAGGAGCGGGACATAAATAACGGGGAAGTGGAGGTTGGAAAACAGTAATTTAATTAGAACACGAGCAGCGGACGGACACTAGGGGAGAATCAACAGATGCCAGATTCCAAGGGCAGACTGACGTGATGCTTAGGTGGTGCGCTGATGCAAAATGGTGGTGGTGAATGATGTTTGGTGCTCAGGTGGTGACACTATATGGTGTGGATTGGAGGTACGTTGTGGATTGTGGAGTTGTGGAGTTGAAATATGTTGTTTGGTGTGTAATTATGCGGTGTGTATTGGAAATGTGTGGAGTTGAATTGTGTGGCCTGGAACTGTGGTGTTGAGTGAAATTATGCTTAGTGAAATTGTCATGGTGTGGAGTGCATTTATGTTGATTGGTGGTATGTGGTATAGAGTGCATTTATGTGGAGTGTATTTATGTTGCATTGAGTACAGTGCAATTATGTGGCGTGTAATTATGTGGCACTGAGTGGTATTATGTGGAGTGTATTTATGTTGCATTGAGTAGAGAGTAATTATGTGGCGTGTAATTATGTGGCACTGAGTGGTATTATTTGGTGTATGTTGCATTGAGTGCAGTATAATTATGTAGCATAGAATTATGTGGCACTGAGTGGTATTGTGTGGAGTGTATGTTGCATTCAATAGAGTGTAATTATGTGGCCTGTAATTATGTGGCACTGAGTGGTATTATTTGGAGTGTATGTTGCATTGAATGCAGTGGAATTATGTAGCATATAGCCCCACTGAACCCTGGTTATTGCTGTATTTCACCGCTAAAACAGCAGCTAGGGGCCAGAGCCCGTCCCTGCACTAGATCCCAGGGCACCCGGGCGCGCCATTTTTGTGCACATAAATCAGTGGGTAGGCGTCTGCCGAGCCGGGTTGTGAATGAAAGATGGGAACATCAAGAGGGTTATGAGCTGTGGAGGGCACGGAGGCGAGAAGAGAGAGATATTAGATGAGATAGGAAAGCGGACAAGCGGGAGAAGGGTGAGCATGAACAGAGAAGAAGGATGAGGGAGGTAAACAGGTGGATGGAGAGAACACGGGGTGACGATGAAAACGGGAGGAAAGCAAGAGATGTAAAGATGGGATACAAGGGATGACGAGGAGAGAGACAGGATGGAGTGGATGAGAAGAGGGGACTGGATAGACTACTTGGGTAGGAGCGAGAGAGAGATATAGATAGGGATGGAAGAGTCTATATGGGGGCAGGATGAAACTGGAGAGACAGACACGGGAGGGAAGAAGATGGAGAGTATAGAAGAAGGAAGAGGGGCTGAGCAGGCAGCACTGCAGCTGCTGCAGGAACTGCAGAAGGGGGAGGGGGAAAGCAACAAGCCGAAATGTCGGAATTGTCAAGGAAAAAGAACTGCAACATGTACGATGAAATACATTACAAAAAAAAGAAAATAAACTGACGTCATATGTCATGGAACCCACTCACAAGAACACGTGTTCGGGTTTAAAGCCCCCCTCCTTTCCTTCACTCCCAACACTGAGCTCTGTCTGGCGGGTTTGAACAGCTGTGAGGAGGCCGACCCCTCCAGGAGACCCCCGTCCCCCGCTACAGTGTCACCGAGCTGGGTGATGCATGACGCCTGAGAAAGCAAATTAACCCGAACCCCCTCTCCATCTGGAGGGGCAGATTCGGGGCTGCTGACAAACCGAGAGGACTGGCCGAATACAATCAACGGCAGGAATGCTATTTGCAAGGAGACTTGTACACTGGGCATGTTTGTATGACATTGTTTAAATACTAATAAAAAAGACTGTTTGCTGTTAGCAGGGCTCTGCATTGTGTGCGCCTGGTTTCTGAGTTACTCCAGTGGTGACGTGAACCTTGGACTGAATACGGACGCCATCCCCTCCTCGGCTGCTAGTTTGTATTTGTTCTGGACTTCGGCAAGGACGAGAAACTGATCTATGTTGACCTTTTGGGGTGGATTGCTCAATTTTGGAACTTTTGGCTTGCATATAAATATGTAACGTTTTAAAATCAGCCCAGTCGCCTGTCTGATACTGACAGCCAGCAGAGGGAGGGCAGGGCACACTGCGCGCCGCCAATGATAATAAAAACAGATGGCACACGGCCGCGCTGCTGCTCGCTCCCGAGCACCCTAGGCCAGGGGAGAGGGAAGGCGGGACATGCACCCGCCTTGGGCCAATTGCGTGCTGTCTTTCTTAGAAAGACGCATGCAAAGGCCAATAGCGGGAGATAAAAAAAAAAGCACACGCACGAGCGTGTGTTTTGAGTTTAAAGCCCTTACAAAATGCCTCGCAGAGCAGCGCATGCGTGCTGGCTCAGGCGAGACCTAAAAAGGGGAAGCCCTAGTGGGCCAGGGTAAACCTGGCACTGCGTCGACTGTCCTGTTCTTAGGGCTTTGATAAAGGTTTCAGTTTGGCTCCACGGTCTAGTGCGACCCCATATAGAAATTTTTTGCAATTGAGTGTGTCATGCGATAGGGGGACATTTTAAATTACAGAAAATATATTCCCACCTTTGCGGACATTTGAGAGCACGCCCTTCTGGGTTCGAGCCTGTGCCCCTGGGGTTAACCACTCATAATCACAGCATGTAGCAGACGTTTAAAAGGCAATTCATACACATTAACCCCCTCTGCTGGGATTCGAACACACACGAAGATATAATTCTAAAGGGAACGCACAAACCACTACCTTATAGCTGACGCAGATGCTTCTCAGCGGCTACAGTCAGCAGCACCACTGTAACATGCCATATTCAGGGTAGATACCCTACCATGACCAAAACAGCAGAAAGTAGCGGTACGTGGAACATGCCTTTAAAATTCAGTACGAGCGGAATCACTTCCTAAATAAGGAGGAAATGAAGACTCAATGTTTATATAAGTAAATATTTCACTTGCTTGAGTGAGTAACACAGTAATTCCGTATTGAATTGGTAACCTTAACTTTCCATTACTGAGCTATGATACTTGTCTGCGTGCAAAAAGGACTTTTAAAAACCTTGCGAGTACCGTTACCATATTACAGGGTTGTGAGTTAAAAACTGGAAGCAGAAGAAGACGGCTGTTCCCTGAAGAGACTTCCAACCCTTCCAAATGTTCACAAGAAACCCCAGACAAGACGCTCCGTGAGACGATGTTAAATATATGGGCCACTGGTCTCCGTGAACCACCAAATAAACGGGGAAATCAATGCAGAAATAAAACAAGGTCTGAATAATTTTACCTCCGACACCGAAACGCCAGGGTTTGAACACATATAACCTTTGAACCAAGAATCAGTAACCTTAACCACTAGGCCACAGTGTCTCATGTAAAGTTTTAGAAGACTATTACACTTTTAATTAATTTTCTCCCTTCCCTTTGGGTACAGGACGTTAGGTAAACTGCCCAGAATCACAGGCTGTAGAAACAAAGACGGCTTCCAAGGATGTGGACCGCCTAACGAGATTCTGCCCGAAAAAGCCTTTTCCAATAGGAGTGCGACTTGAGTATGAGCAGGACTGTTCGTCAGTGTATAATTAAAAGTCCGGAACTTACAGTTTTGCCAATTTCAGGTAGCACCCACAGCTCCGTGGGGATCGGCCTCCTGCTAAACTACAGCCAATCTACATAACACATACTAACTAAGGGTGGGCATAGTTGGCGGAGTACTACTATGCGGAATTCCACGAAGCTGAACAAGACTCCCAATTAATAAAACAGAGACCTCATACACTTTTGGTAAAATAACAAGTATCTCTGTCTTTACATGCTAGAATGCATATAGTCATTTCACAAAAGTGAAAATGAAAATTTAGCAAGCAGTGAGAGAGGTGATGATTTTGGGATCCTCCCTAACCTAGGGAGAGAACCAAGCAGATGCCTTGAAAACAAAGAGCACATCTTGCTGAACGATTCGGTGGTGCTCCCATCCTCTTAGGACCACCCCAAGCACAGTTATGGGCAAAAATACAATCCCAACCAAAGGCCCTGCAAAGCATTATGGGACGAGATTAACAGTGGGCAGTGAATATTATAGTATCCAATATCAAAATAATTCTACAAAGAGCTGCAGTTCAACTAGTCATTACTAGGTGTCCCTCACGAGTCAAATGCAAAAGCATTGAAATTATTACATCAAGCTGCAGTTCCACTAGTCGTTACTAGGTGTCCCTCACGAGTCAAATGCAAAAGCATTGAAACTAACCCTGGGCATAGTACTACGTTACGCTCACGGAGCATGTGTAGTTTGCACTACTACGCACATTGCACGTAGTACAGTGCTGAAACTGTGCTAAACACGTAGCGTAGTAGCAAAGTCATCAACACCTACAAATGCTTTGATAAAGCAATTTTACATGCTAAAAAGCATATAACCAATTCAAATGAAAATATTAGGCAATGAGAGAGGTGATGATTTTGGGGTCCCCCTAACCTAGGGGGACCAAATGCAAGGGGACCAAATGAAGGGGTCAAATGCAAAAGCATTGAAACCCTTTCATGAAGCTTTTGCATTTGACTCGTGAGGGACATCTAGTAACGACTAGTTGAAGTGCAGCTCTTTGTAGAATTATTTTGATATTGGACACTATAATATTCACTGCCCACTGCTAATCTCGTCCCATAATTCTTAGCAGGGACTTTGGTTGGGATTGTATTTTTGCCAATAACTGTGCTTAGGGTGGTCCTAAGAGGATGGGACCACCACCGAATCGTTCAACAAGATGTGCTTTTGTTTTCAAGGCATCTGCTTGGTTCTCTCCCTAGGTTAGGGAGGATCCCACAATCATCACCTCTCTCACTGCTTGTTAATTTATCGTTTTCACTTTTGTGAAATGACTATATGCATTTTAGCATATAAAGACAGAGATACTTATTTTATCTTAACTTGCACTGTGCAAGATGCTATTTGCAATTATTGCACAGTGCAGACAAGCACACAGCTACGTAATTTGCGTAGTTTGAAGTGTACTTCGCGTAGCTACGTGTAGTGCTACTACGCCCAGGGTTAATTGAAACCCTTTCATGAAGCTGCAGTTCCACTAGTCGTTACTAGGTGTTCCTCATGAGTCAAAAGCATTTGACTTGAGGGACACCTAGCAACGACTAGTTGAACAGCAGCTCTTTGTAGAATTTATAGTATTAGCTCTCAGCTCAGCCCAAGAGCTGCTGCCCCTTAAGAAATATTTTGATATTGGATACTATAATATTCACTGCCCACTGCTAATCTCGTCCCATAATGCTTTGCAGGGCCTTTGGTTGGGATTGTATTTTTGCCCATAACTGTGCTTGGGGTGGTCCTAAGAGGATGGGACCACCACTGAATCGTTCAGCATGATATGCTCTTTGTGTTCAAGGCATCTGCTTGGTCCTCCCCCTAGGTTAGGGGGGACCCCAAAATCATCACCTCTCTCATTGCCTGATATTTTTCATTTTCAAAGTTCACTTTTGTGAATTTGTTATATGCTTTTTAGCATGTAAAGTTGCTTTATCAAAGTATTTGTGGGTGCAGTTTAGTAGCTGACTCAGCCGCCGACCGAAAACCTTGCTCCTTGTGGATGAGGCTGAAAACTCCGGGGCGCTGCCTTAAATAACCTAACAGGTTTTTGCTGCGCTCCCCGATGACGTCGGAGGAAGCTCAGTCCTGTGGCGCTACTAAGGGCGCCCCTCTCCTAGGCGCGGGGGTGCCTGTTCAGTCATGTAATGACTGCAAGAAGGCATGGTTCCGTTTGAGGTTTTATTTATAAATATGCCAGAAACCCTGCAGACAGTGTAAGTGTCAAGGCACAAGCAGTTGAGGAGCGCATTCCCCAACTGTGAGCCTCGGGAGCGCTCGCGGCAACCTCTCTCTGATACAGCACACTGCCCGCACGGTAAACCTTCACGCAGGCAGATACTACGCATGTGCTTAATCCTATGGTAGATTGGCACAAAAGAAGTCAGGCTTGAATTAAAGGCAATGTGTAAAGTATTTATGCAGCACTAAAACATTAATAAAGTGAATACAGAACACAAGAAGAATCCCAAACCAATTCAGAAAATTACAGACTATCTTATTTAAAAAAATGATAGCAAAACAACAAAAATGAAATTGGTAGAATCGGAGTTATGAAGTTCTAAAATAGCGCCTACAGAAGTGAAGCTCCAACTAAGTCAAAAGTCCAGTCAGACTGCGGTGGAAGCTGGTCAGTACCGGAGCAAGTGCGGCCCGTTGATGTTGTACCATTTGTCCTTCATGCAGGCGCTGCGTGGTGCTGTGACGCGAGGCTCTGCGTCACGCTGCATGGAGTCCGTTGAACTGCCAACCGGTGGCTGTGTGGTGCTGCGATGCCAGGTTCTTCATCGCCCTGAGTCAGGTCTGGTGAATACACCAATCAGGAGCTGAGCAGTGTTGAGAAGCAATGCCCTGTGTAGCTCTGCACCGCTCTGCATCAGATTTGATGAAACCTTCAGTTCAGCGGGGAGGATTACATTCTGACTCCAGCCAAAACTCTATATTTTTGTGTCTGTGAACCAAAGGGTCACCATAGATTTGGTCATGTGGTTCAGGTAAGCGCTGCAAAAATCTGCCACTTTACACTAAAGAAGCAACAGAAAATGCTCTTTCAGTTTTGTCAGTAGAAGGAGGGAAGAATTGCGATTCTCCTATTACCATGACCAGAGAATCTGGATTTCATTAAAGACACAGGGGCAGATTTACAAGGCCCTTGCGCCACTTTTGCGTCACTTTTAACATGGGAAAAGTGACGCAAAAGTGACGCAAGGGCCTTGTAAATCTGCCCCACAGAGGCTAACATTATGCATTATTCCTTTAATGCAACTTCAAGCAGCCATTTTAAAGTTAATACATCACAAAGCAAAGCTCTAGAATACTCATATGTTACATTGGCAACAAGGCTAGATAGATCTGCCTCTTTTAAATGCAATGAAAGTCAGAGTTCAAGTATTATGGAAAAGATAAGCTTCTTCTTTAGGAACTTATGAATTCCAAAGGAACAAAAGGTACGATGCCGAGACTTGCTTGGAGGGAAGATGAGGAAATCTTAGAACTCCAGGTGAGATCCTGCATCTTGTGGCAGAACCAATTACGTTGAATTATCTGAAAAAGGATTAATTATTAAAAATTTGCACTAATAAGCCCTATGAAAAGGGAGAAAATTAAGGGTATTAAATAACTGAGATGTTTCCTCATTATACATCCCTTTTTTTTTTTTTATTCTAATCTTCAATCAAATGCAATAAAGTAAATTACAATAAATTAATAACATGCTATAATAAGAGTCCACTCCCAGGAGGGAAGGGTTGGGATAATGTTAGCCTCCGCGTCTTTAATGAAATCCATATTCTCTGGTCATGGTAATAGGAGAATCGCAATTTCATTACAAGACCGGAGGCAAGTTGGTAGTCTAGTAAAACTACATCAGACATATGTTCTACAGGTTTGCAGTAATGTTTTGAAAAAGTATTGGAACTGGACCAGTCGGCTCCCTTAAGAATATCGTCTAACTTACCACCTTTCCAAAAAGATTGGCTAGCCATAGCGCCTCTTAAAGAATGTGCTTGAAATCTATGTAGGTCAACGCCTGCCATTTGCATAACTTGTTTAACCCATCTAGCTATAGAGGAAGAGGAAACAGGTTTGAAAGGTTTAATAAAGGAAATAAGAAGCTGGTTTACACCAGCAGTGCGATGTTTGTTCATCCTTGCATCATACTCCTTCATACAGTCTACAATGCACAACTTGGGGCAAGCATCGAATCTAGGATAAAAAATCATGTCAGACATGGTTTTAGTTCTTTTGATAATTTTCAGATCTGATACCGAAGGAGTCATAAGATCTATTGGTTATTTCCAGTGCTTTGACATCTGAAACCCTACGACAGGATATTAGACATAGAAGAGAAGCTAGTTTAATAGAAAGTTATTTCTTATCTAGCAGGTTATTACTGGGCCAGTTACAAAATAGGTCAAGTAATAATTTAACGTCCCATAGTGTTTCGTATTTTGGTTTAGGAGGTCTTTTAAACCTGATGCTTTTCATAATTCTGCATATTATTGAATTCTTACCAATAGATCTAACATTTAAAAGGGAGTGACCCGCAGAAATGGCTGATCTATAGCAGTTAATTGATCTATAAGTAAGACCTCTTTCAAATTGTTCAACCATGAAGTTGGCTACATGTATGATAGGAGCCTCCACGGAATCCAGGTTCCTTTCCAAGCACCAACGAACCCATCTTTTCCAGATACCGTTGTATCTATAGTGTGTACCGGGGGCTCAGGATTCTTGGAGGAGAGAAGAAGCCTGCGCCGAAAGGTCACAGATTTCATTGGCTTGCCTGACACTTTCCAGGCAAGAAGGTTCAAAGTCCCGTTCTGCAGAAGGGGATGTTCCAAACCGTCTATGTCTCTTAGGAGGCCTGGTGAAGTTGAGAGTAGAAAGGGTATTTCATAAGCTAATTCCAAGGTCGTTGGAAACCAAGGTTGGGATGGCCAAAAGGGTGTTATTAGGATTATTGAACATTGTTCCATTCTCAATTTCTGCAGGGTGCGTTGGATCATTACAAAGGGGGGGGGGGGGAGGAAAGCATATCCCCAAATTCCTTTCCAAGGTTGAATAAAGGCATTCACTGCCAGAGCACCCGGGTCTGGCATCCAGCTGATGTATTTGTATAGTTGGAATTTATGTGGTTCATACTCTCCAAATAGGACCATAATCCTCCTGTATTTTGATTCTGAAAGCAAGCACCCCAGCCATGAAGGCTGGCGTCTGATTCCAGGACAAATTCCGGGGAAATGCCAAATATGGCTTTGCCATTCCATGCGTCCAGATTTTCTAACCACCAGGTCAGTTCTGTCTTGGCTTCTGTGTCTAGGCGAATTTTGTCTCCGTACCAAAGGCCAGATCGGAGAGCTCTGCCTTTCAGCCTTTGAAGGGCCCAATAGTGTAAAGGACCCGGGAAAATAGCTTGGATTGACGATGAGAGGAGTCCCAGGAGTCTGGCTAGTTCTCTTAAGGTTAATAGATCGAGTTTCAGAACATGACGTATCTCTTTTCGAATCTTGGATATCTTTTTCGGGGGAAGTAACAGCATAGACTTCACGGTGTCTACTGTGAAGCCCAAGAACTCTAGAGACCTCGAGGGAGTCATGATTGATTTTTCTTTGTTTATAATAAAACCTGTACTCTCTATTAAGTTTACGGTAATATTCAAGTCTTTCAGAATTTGAGAGTGGTCTTGAGACATGAGGAGAATGTTGTCTAGATAGATTATAAGGCGGATACCTCTTTCCCTCAGAACTGAGGCAATGGGCCTCATAACTTTGATGAAGCACCAGGGGGCAGAGGATAGACCGAAGGGAAGAGCTTGGAACTGGTATAGGCGATTGTTCCAGGCAAATTGGAGAAAGGACTGGGATTCTTGTGCCATTGGAATTGTAAAGTAGGCATCCTTTAGGTCTAGTTTCACTAACCAGTCTTTTTCTAAAAGCATGTCCCTGAGGAGATGGATACCTTCCATCTTGAAATGTCTGTAGGTGAAAGATTTGTTCAGTTCTCTGAGATTTATTACCGGTCTCTACCCTTTGTCCTTCTTCTCCACCAGGAAAATATTGCTCAGGAAGTTCAGGCGTTCCCAGGGGACCTCTACAATTGCTCCCTTCACCAACATAGAGTTTATTTCCTCTGCTACAATAGAACATTGTTCTTGGGTCAGATTTAACACTTTGGGTGTTGTAAGTTGTTTGAGTTTTTCTATAAAATCTATTTTGAAACCCTGGATGGTCTGTAGAACCCAAGGGTCTTGTGTAATTTGTTTCCATGTGTATAAAAAGTGTTTTAGGCGACCCCCACTTTCCTCGTTGAAAAGGAAGGATGAGGCGAAACGGTACTTACTTGGAGTATTGGAGGGGTTCTGACCTCTGGCTCTGAAGCCTCTTGAACGGAAGGGTCTTCCTCTCTGAGGGTAGAAGGAGGGATTGGTCTGGTAGGGACGACCAAAACCCCGTTGTCTGTAGAAGGGTCTTTGGTAGGGGCGGCCAGCAGAGCGACCCCTTCTGCCGGCCCTGGCAAAAACACTCGGGTTAAAAACTCTGTGCATGTTAATTTGCGCTTTATCCAGTGCAGTGAATGTTGCCACGTATTTGCCTAGTCCCTTGATCATCTCTTCCCCAAAAAGAAGTCCGTTTGGGTTGACAGAGTGTTCTTTTTTGGCCATGTCACAGAGTTTAGGATCAATTTTTGATAAAACAACTTTCCTTCTTTCGCTGTTAATTGTTGCGTTAGCGTTGCAGAGGAGGATTAGTGTCCTCTGGCTCCAACCCCTCAACAAATCGATGTTTGGTGAAGAGCCGTTAATGTGTCTGTCTTCAATTAAATCAATCATTCGGCACAAGGGACCTAGAATATCGAGCATGCGGTCTTGGCAGGTTTTTAGGGAGCGCTCCATCCCCTTCCTAGGGTCCCTGCCCAGTTTAAATAAGAACTTAATAAGTTCTGGGTCCAGGTTTGGAGTGAGACATATTTTATCCTGAACCATAGGTCTTGGGCATTCGGCTTTAAGGATATTCCTTGTGTCTCTTTCAAGGGGGTTTCTTATCCACCTCTTGATAAACTTGGCCACGTGGTTTTGAGGCCACCATTGGGAACTCCTAGGGTGTTGAATGTTATGAGGGGAGAACATTTCCTCGCCTAAGGGATCAATGATTATTTCCTTAGAGGAAGAGGGGAGTTCATCTACCGAGAGAGCAAAATCGGGATCATTATCATCCTGGTCCAGGTCAAGGATGTATTCGTCCAAGGATTCGGTTGTTCCTTGATCATCATCCATTAAGTGGGGGTCAGATAGAGCACTTGGGTAAAGTGAGCCGCTTAGGGCGTCCGGGTAGGCTGTGCCGCTATGGACACCTGATGTTTTTGGGGCGCATAGGCCTCCCTTAGTGTTTGAGGCGCTTAGTCCTCCTTTAAGGTGTGAGGTGCGTAAGCCTCCCAATAAGTTCGAGGTGCTTGGACCTCCCAGTGTGTTCAATGTGCTCTCCCTTTCTAAATTGTTGCTTTTTCTTGATCTTTTGCTCCCACATTTGTTAAATTGTCAATGTGCACTCTGTGGAGAGCAGTGGGGTTGGAAGATTCAGGTAGGGGTCTCTTTCCCGCAACAATTTGACTTATAGTCTCCCTCATGCATGAGCGCATTTCTTTTTGTATACTATTTTTAATAATCTCCTCATTAGGGTTGGGAGTAGGGGCCTGGGCTTGTGAATCATCTGATTCAACATCAGACATAGTAACAGTTGAATCAGAGGGGTTACGTCCTTGAAAAAAGGTGTTAACACTGAGTTAAAAAATAGGTATTTGGGTAGATAATAGAAAAGAATGTATGTTCCAAGCATGTAGTTGCTTGATTAAATAATATAGACTGCTTGGTAAAGTTTAAGGGAGAATCAAAAGCTTCCTTAAGGTAATTTCCTATTGATGCAGTATTCAAAATAGTATTAATGACTAAGTAATTCTGTTAATGCAGAGTATTAAAGTTTTTTTTTTTTAGCTTAATCTCTATCCCAAACTAAGAAAAAACACTTAGCTGATTGCTAGCGTCTCAACCGTCAAGAGAGAGCGCGAGCGATCAGCTGTATGCTGTAAGCGTATGCGTTGCTAAGCAATGCGCTATAAACATTGAAGAAAGATGCCTACGCGCATTTGTTATAGGAAGCGTAACGCATCATTCTGTGTTTGCTAAGGGTCTCTCCTCTAAAGTACGAGAGACCCTAGATTGTGAATGTCCGAAAAGCGGAGACGCCCGTACGGGCCAAGAGAAGCACCGAAGGGGATCGGTGAGGAAGGGTATCCTGGCGCGGCCCACGCTCCGTAAATTGGAGTGTGGGGAGGGCCACGCCTGGACCGCAACGAGCCACCAGGTCTTGCGGTCAGAGGAAAAAAGGCAAAAGAAAAGCAGGAAGCTCAAAGCGGAAAGGGAGAGTGGCGTCTGTGGCATCCACAGTTAATGCCACGCGCCATCCTTGGCGCGTGACAGTAATTGTCCTCAGACTCTCCTGCGCGAGAGCCTCCACTGCCATTCTCTCCCTTCCCATTGGTTCCCCAACATTCCAGATTCCAACCCGATGTCACCCCCAACTGTCAACTGTCCCAACGTGATTCTGGTCCTGACCTGAACCGCACATGGTGTGGGGCTGTTACAGAATAAACTCCTGAACCCACATATCTGGCTCTGCTTCGTTCCTACAGCGTCTCTCTTCCGAAGGGGGGCAGAAGGCTCAGTGGCCGGGCCCGGGCCGCAACCAGTTAGAAAGTTTTGCGGTCACACGAAAAAAAGGCAAAAGAAAAGCGGAAAGGGGAAAGGAGAGTGGCGTCTCTCCTCCGAAAGGGCACAGAAGCCTCGGTGGACGCGATTGGAGTGCCGAGGTATGTTGGGAACATGAGAAGCCCAAAATATTAAAAAAACAGCAAGGTAATAAGTTAAACAGAAAGCAACGATGTTAGCGGTTGAAATGTTAAGGCATAATAAAGGGTATTTGAGATTAAACGCAATACAAATGTAACAGTGAGAAGAAAGCATAGAGAGTAATGAGAAAACATAACTTATCTGCTTGAAGCCGCATTTAAAAGAGGCAGATCTATCTAGCCTTGTTGCCAATGTAACATATGAGTATTCTAGAGCTTTGCTTTGTGATGTATTAACTTTAAAATGGCTGCTTGAAGTTGCATTAAAGGAATAATGCATAACGGTAGCCTCCGGTCTTGTAATGAAATCTAAATGTGACACTTCTGCTCTGTGGCCTCTTGAGAATCTTTTTCATAAGATTCTCAAGAGGCAGACAATTTTTTTATGAAAAAGATCCTAAGGGAATATAATATCATCGATCCTACAAGAGTTACTAAGTACCCTAAGAAAGTACGTTATAAGATCCTACAATGGCTATTTAAACAAAAAACTCAGCTTTTAGCACACTATGATATCTTAAGAATTAATAATTCTACCAGGCTTTCGAATATATATACGGGGAAATAGGTATTTTAGAGAATAATATACTAAGGTTGTGGGAAGAAAATGGGTACGTCCAGATCCAGGATTTTATCAGGGGAACTGTTGGAAAACCTGGGCGGAGATTGAAATGGGGCTTCAACATTCCAACGCAATCTTAAAGTGGTCATTTATTAGATTAAAACCTATAATGGAAAAGTTAGATATGGAAAATCTGCGCTATAAAATTAGTATCAGCGAATCCCTTAACTGCCCCATACATCGGAAGATTAGTAACTGGATTAAAATCTTTGATGCGAACAAATCTCTCTCATTATATGAAAAAATTAGAGATAGATGGAAGAAAAGGGAAGATATACAGATTCTTAAACCAACTTGGAATAGGCTTAATAAGTTTAATACAGTTATATTCAGAGGGGCGAATTTTAAACGCATGCAATATTATTCGAAATGGTTGATATACAGAACACCCTCCCTTCTTCATAATATATACCCGCATACAGAAGATAAAGGCTTTCGTTGCGCAGAGAAAGGCACTTGGACGCATATCATTTGGAAGTGCGCAAAAATTCAGAATTTGTGGGAGGAGATCGAGAAATATCTCAGATTTACAATAGATCCCCTCATCTCACTCGATGAATCCATCGCAGTTTTGGGCTGCTCTTCTGCTATCTCTGCGCACGAGGAATGTCTGTTTATTGCAGCATTAATAGCAAGATCTTTAATTCTGCAACTCTGGAGAACAGAGAAAGTACCTACCTTCAATGCATGGAGAGCAAAATTGTCAAATACAAGAATGAGAAAGGAAATACGCAATAAGATCAGGAGCAATAAGAAAGTATGAGAAATATTGGAGTGTGTTCGAAATATAGGATAACATGTTGTAGTTGGTATAATAGGATGGAACAGATTTGTGTGTATTTATCCTGTTATAGCACTTTGCACTTTACCTTAATGTGATCTTTTTCTGTACTTTTGTAGTACTTGGTATTAAAAGATAGAACACATATGTTAGTATTCATCACGATTTAGCACTTTGCACATTAACTTAATATGATCTGTTTCTATATTACAGGAATATCATGATTGCACTGTTGAACACTTTGAAATGAGTATTTATAATCTTTAATATTTTGCACTTTAGATTCCAGTCATTTTTTTCCTCAAGATTTTGAAATATGTATTTATATATGATATAATTGTATGTTTGCAATATCTATGAACTCTCAATAAAATTTTTTTTTTTTTAAACTTCTGCTCTGTGGCCACTAGATGACAGCAGAGAATATGAAAAGAAACTACTTGTTTTAATCTAAAACATACGTAATCGAAGAATGTTAGCAGAAAATATAGTAGAAAGAGTCTCATTAAAGTGTTGGCCGGCGGCCCATCCTACGCCATGGCGATGGAGTAAATTACTCCGCCTCCCTGATGTAGTTGCCGCCCCCCAAATTTAGAAATGTCCACCGGCCCTGTGGACATTTCTAGCACTGACAAGAACCACGAACCAGCGATGCATTGTAAATTTGATGGCTTTATGTCAAACTTGCAGCTTTTTTTTAATTTTCAAAAAGAATGTTCCAAAGCGGGATTTTCTTTTTGAAAATAGAAAAAAACAATGCCCCCTTGCCATGGGAGTATCCTCTCACGGCGAGAAGGCATTGTCCATTTTTCAATGCCCATTACCACAAAGGGCCTCATTTGGATGCTGGTCGGAAAGCCTCCAACCTGCGGTCGGAGGCTTTCCAACCAACATCCCTGGTTTGACTTCTGACTGCCTAACAACAATGTAGGCGGTCGGAAGTCAAACCGGCCGGTCATTCCGGCTGGCTTTCGATGGGCTCATGGAGCCCACCGTCCAGCCGGAAACCGCAACATAATCCCTACGGACGGCGTTTCCGCCATCGAGATTATGATGTCAGTTTCGGACAGGCTTTTCATGTCAGGCTTTCCGACATGAAAAGCCTGTTGGAAAGCAACTGTAGGGCCTGTAGTAGGGCCTCCTTCTACCTGCGGCCTCCGGTTGAGGGCCGAGGGGGCTCCTATGTTGCCCCCCTGTAAATCCCTGTATCATGTGGCAGGCACAGTAAGGTGCCACATGATTCACTCAATCTCCCAATTCTCTACGGGAGCTTGTGCTCCAGGCGGAAACCGCCGCAGCACAAGCTCCCCCTCTGCCCACAGCACAAGCTCCCATAGAGAAATGGAACTTCGTGACCCCACCACTCGTCGACAACTTTTTACATAGCTTTATATCAACTTTTCAGCTGTTTTTAATTCAAAGATTGCATTTAATCATAAGAACACCATTTATAATGAAGCAAATGTTTATGTATTTTGAATTGTATTGAAATGTGTTTATGAAATTTTATATTTTAAGAGGTCCATATTGTCTGTTTTAGTACCCCACAAGTAGGGATCTCTAATTGCTTTTTTATTGTTTGAACACATTTGATGCCCTTTTTTATATAAAAATAAAACATTTAGAAACAAATAGTTTTTACACGTGTGTTTCTGATTATGATTTATTATATCACGTATTGTGATTTTAACTTTTTTAGGTCGAGCCTAGACAGCGCATGCGCTTTCAGGATGACCTGTAGTGGGGAAACGGACTTGAAAAGGACTTATGTCCCGCCTGCTGCCTTCCCATTGGTTCAATCCATCAGTCGTTCTTCTTTGCTGCTTGCTAAATGGTTCAAGCAGCGATACCTCACTTCTGTTTTTCTAAGAGCAGCACCGACCAACTACAGTTACCTTCCACTTTCATTCTTCCTCTCTTGTTCCGGAGTACTCTTTTTCCTGTTTCCGGAGCATCATGACTTCAGCTGCAGCCACTTTGCTTTTCGCCGGTCACGTCACGTAAGTGAAATCATTTTTTTTTCTTCATTTTTTACTACAGCAGGCAGGACGACGTGCGCAGCTGGGACAATGGCGGCCGCTCGTTCTAAGAAAGGTGCAACTCTTTAACAGTGATCATGGAAAATCGGCAACTTTTTAAGGTATGTTACGGTCCACTTTTAATAACTGTCCCATTTTAACTCGTATTCTCTTCCGAGAGCTTGCCCAGATTTTTAAAATGTATTTGTTCACAAACAGCACCTCTTTCCATGCGCGAGACTACACCCGTGGACATCACGCCCACTCCTCCACGCCTGTATGAACCTGCCTGAGTGTGCCGGAGTAGAGGACAATGCGCTGCCTGTAACTAAATAATTAAATGTGTATTTTGTATTTTATCGTTTACGTTGTAAATTGCATATGCTTCTTTTAAACCCTTTTCCAGATTGATGGGCTTGGGCTTCTTTTGGCCTCATGTTAGTAGCCCATGACAGCTGAGGCGGGTGATTCAGTGGCTGCTCTGTAGCTGGGACAGGAGCACAAGACCTAGTGATCAGACGGCCACACAGGTCCGGCGCACACAGCGGCACGGGCGGAATGCAAATACGTTAGCCTACAGAAGGCACCTCTTCAAGGTGCATACACAGGGTGACTGTGCTTGGTAACTATCAATACTGGTAAAATAAAGCCATCACTGACCCATCAACTCTTGCTCACTCCACTCCCCCGAAAATTACCACCATGAAACCGAAGTGCGTATACTGGGGGGCAGATTTACAAGCCCCTTGCGCCACTTTTGCGTCATTTTTAACATGGGAAAAGTGACGCAAAAGTGGCGCAAGGGGCTTGTAAATCTGCCCCTTGGTGTTTAGTGTTAAATTTTATGTTGCTCCACTTAAGTGTATGTTTATGTGTGCGTGACATTGTCTTATTTCTATGCCTGTCGGGAATACATTCACAAATTCCTGACAGACAAACTTTTTTACTGCTGCAAAAGTGTTTATAATTACACAAGAATTACGCAAAGGAAAGCGAGTGGGTGGCGCAAGGTGTGATTTGGCCTGGTTCACAGGTGTTTTTTAGGAGCCTAGGCTGTAGTGCCAGGGCTGCGATTGCTGGGAATGACGAATTTCAAGGCTGTCTAGTTTTTATTTCACCCCACGCCTCTTTCTTCTAACTTGCTGTCTCTGTACCTCACTCTGGAATGTTCTATGTCATCCCTGTTTTCCCTGCCACACACCCAATAACTGGGAGGGTCCACTTCAAAGGGCAAAGAACGATGCCAATCTCGGGCATATTTCAGCATATCTTTATTCTGAATGGTAATACACACAAAATTAAGGGATCCTGTTTCAAATTAAACCTGCTTCTTTAAACTATATGACAATTTAAAACTGAAACGTACCTTTTTAACTCAATTTGGGTGTAAAAACGACACTTTATTTAGTCAGCACTCATTGTTTCCCGATATATGTAAAATATTTCAATTTCATTAAAGATCATTTTCTCTTACTTTCTTTACTCTCAAATACCAATGCTTTATGTGCATTTAATTATTTTGCAATAATGCACTAATCTGTCCTCCCGCAAAAGCAAAGGTATTTCTAGCCCCCAGTTCAGAGCGTGAGTGAGCAGAGCACTTTCAGGAGATGGCCTCCTTTTATGGTGTTTGCCAGGCAGGACAGAAAAAGGCAAATGTATATTTTATTGTTTTATGGCCTCTACAGCCGGGGAGGGAGCCATAGGAGTCACATTTCAGTGACATCACGGGTCCTCAAGTCATGGAATGTGTCCATAAATGTTTCCGAGGGGAGGAAGGGAGGGGGCAAGCGTATATTACTGTATCTGACTGCATGTCCCAGTGTATAGTAATTGTATAGCTATTCAATACCTGGCGGCACAGTACCAGGATAATATACTGCATTGCTAAACACTTTTACGGCCCCAAAGGCCACTGCACTGCACAGCACTTAGGTAAAATACATTGTCATTTGCACTGCCAATAGCTCTACCTCTCGCAAATGCGAGACCTATTGCATTGCAAATGCTTGTTATGTATTACTCTTCAGCTGAGAAACGCCATTTCTTTATCATCATAAATTAACCTTTATCCTTGCCGGTTAGTAAAATACATTCTTTTGAATTCTTTTGATTTTTTTTCGATTTAGGTAAAAAAGGGTCTTTTTTAGTTTGATGCCATAATAACATCCGCCCATTCCTCATCGGAATAAGCTACAGTAAGTAACCCTTGCCATTTGACGTGGGGTTGTGCTAGTAATGGGCATGCGTGTAGCTTATGAACTATGAGATTATAAAAGTCAGAGAACGCTCAATTGAATTTCCCCCAAATGTTTAAGTATTGTAACACTGGGGAATCCTCAGGTATTCACAGATATGGCCCTAGTCTGCTAAATAGAGCTTGTTTTAGTTGTAAGTTTTTCCCCTCTTGGGAGCTAGGGAGTTGAAATTCTAACTGAAGCATTTCAAAGGTTTTAAGTTTACCATCTAAAGTGAGTCAGTGATCGAACATTAGAATACCTGCTCTCTCCCATATATCACAGGAAATAGTCTGTTTGCCTATTTTAATATCAGTGGTATGCCATATGGGAGCCTTTTTATGTAGTCTTGGGTTACTCTTAAGGAGTTTGTGGGCGTGTATCCAAATCTTAAGCATAGATTGAATATTAGGGTTGGAAGTTTGTAAAGCAGGCTATTTATGAGTATAAAACATTCATAAACCTGAAGTTGCCTGAACAGATTGTCTTTCAATAAGAACCCATAGTGGGGGATCATCCTTGTCTGGGTCAAAGATAAACCAATTGAGATAAACATAGGGCTGTATAGTAATACTCAATGGTAATTGAAGGCCACCAGATTGCCTGTGAGCAATCAATTTTGAGATTTTAAGTCTAGGTCTCAGTGATCCCCAAATAAACGTTTTAATACCTTTGTCAGTGTCTCTCAATATTGATATTTTAACTGTCAAAGGCAACATACCTAAAACATTAGTGAAATGAGGCGCTATAATCGCTTTCACTGCCTGTACTCTACCCCAAAAGGACAGGTTAAGATGGGACCATTTTTCATACTCCGACTTCATTTTGACAATACGCCGATCTAAGTTATCTGGAATCATATGTTCTAAATCTGTGTTGCTATAAATACCTAGGCACTTTCTGGCGATCTTCTTTCCATTGAAGATTGTAGCCTAAGATAGCTGCTTTGACAATGGGAGAGCTTCACTCTTATTCCAATTGAGTTTGTAGCCAGAAATGGTCGAGAAGCGAGAAATGGTAGACATGAGTGCTGGGAGTAAAGTAGGTAGATCAGTAAGTGTGAGCAATATGTCATCTGCATATAGAAGTATTTTTGAGATCCCTGCCAGTGTAGGAATGCCTGCTATTTGTGAAAATTGTCTTATTGCCGCCGCGTTTCAAGTGCAAGAAGGAATAAAAGGGGCAATACAGGGCACCCCTGGCGGGTTCCTCTTTGCACTAAAAAAGGATTTTGAAAGGAAATCCCCACAATTCACCTGTGCGGACGGTGTCTCATATAACCATTTGACCTTAGAGATATATTCATTACCTAATCCCAACCTATGTAATGTATGGAACATATAAGTCCATTCAATTCTCGGCATCTAAGGATAAGGCTACTCTGTCTTCTCCAGCATCCTTGGAAAGCCAGAGTATGTGAGCCAAAGTGCGTAGATGGTTACGAGAGTTTCTGCCTAGCATGAATCCCACTTGAGAATTTTGTAAGAATTTAGGGATAACTTGTTGGAGTCTTTTGGCGAGAATAGTGGCTAATATCTTTGAATCTGTATTGAGAAGGGAAATCGGCCGATAGTTACTGCAGTATAATGGATCTTTCTCGGGGTTGGGAAGGACCATTGTGATAGCTTTATTTAGGAGAGAGGAGAGGCTACCAGTTTCCTCTGCTTTTGTATAGGTCTCAAAAGGGCATCTATTGCTTCTGGTCTTACCCAACAGTAAAATTCTCCAGGAATACTATCTTCTCCCGATGCTTTATTGTATGGAAGATTGGAAAATGCTTGCACAATGTCATCCTCTGTTATTTCGCCCTCCAGTATGAGTCGGTCCTGTTCGTTGTGTCACAGGAGTGTTATTTTATCAAAGAATTCCTGTTCTTCGAGGAGGTCATCACCAACCTCTGAGCTATATAACTTCTCATAATAATCTGCAAATGTGTTAGCTATTGCCTGAGTCTCAGTTATTAGCTTACCTTCAGAGTTATAGATAGCTGGAATAGCTGTCATAGCTTCTCTCTGTTTTGATCGTGCCGCTAGCAGTCGACCTGCTTTATTCTCCTTGTTCGTATTTGCGGGCCTTAAGTTTATATAACATATATTCTGCTTTCGAAGTATATAGTGTATTAAGCTCTGATTTAGCCTTTTCCAATCTACATCTGGAAGCTTCGGTTGGATTGGTAAAATGAGCATGTGTCAGGGTTTTGATACCATTTTCTAAAATAGTCTGTTGTTCTGTTCTATCTTTATTGGCTTTAGCAGAATCTCTCATAATTTTCCCCCTAATGGTAGCTCTTGCAGCTGCCCATAAAATTTGTGAAGAAACTGAGTCTTTTTTGTCTTTCATATAAGTAGTCAAATATGACTGCAATTGTGATTTTTCTGTCAGTAGTTTGTATCGAAATATGTTTAAACGCCATGGTTTCCTTCAAAGGAGTTTCAGACCCCAATCAAGCTGGAGGCTGATAGGCGCATGATCTGAGAGTGCAATTTCTAAAATGTCACAATCCAGTGCTTGTGGTATAATAGAATGTCAAAAAAGGAAATGGTCTATTCTAGAATGGGTATCATGTACTGCCGAGTGATATGCGAACCCCTTATTTGATATTAGGTTATGTTATGTTAAAATATTTCTAAAGCGCTCGATTAGCCGAAGGTGTCTTGATGCTAGCTTTGATACAGGAGAAAAGATGTGCAGGAGAAACAGCGGACTTAGCAGGTCCTAAAAACAGGTTTTTAACTGCTTCTTGAAGGTAATATGATTAGGTGCGCTCTTAATGTGGAGTGGTAGGGTGTTCCAGGTTGCTGTTGTTCCCAAAAAGAAGCTCCTGCCACCCCAGGTGGAGCGTTTAAAATTGGGAATGACAACATGTTTGGCTGTGGTGGAGCATAAAGTTCGACTTGGGATGTACCATTGAAGTTCTGTTGGGAGAAGTCAGGCCCTGAGCCATTCAGTGCCTTGTAAGCGATGCAGAGTGCCTCGAAAGTGATGCGTTGTCTGATAGGGAGTCAATCACGGTTCCTGATGGCAGAGGCTACAGAATGATGTCTAGGAATTTTTAGAAGACGTCTTGCCGCAGTGTTTTGCAGTCTGTTAAGGATGCATTGATGTGCGGTAAGTAATAGACCATTACAATAGTCCAATTTGGTCATTATAAGAGTCGCTATAAGTGTTTTTTGAAGATGCACTGGAATGAACAGAAAAATCTTTTTTAGCATTTTCATGGTGAAAAAAGTGGAGGAAGATAGAGCACTGACATGGTTCGATTAGCACAATTTGTTGTCAATCAAGATTCCCAGGTTCCGGGTCCTGTTGACAGGAGTTGGGAGGAGGCCCATCTCTGCTGGCTTCAGGACGGGGTCCAGAAGTAAGTTTGTTCTCTGAAAAGCATCACTTCCATTTTCCCTGCGTTCAGTTTGAGGCAATGTCCACTCATCCATGTGCTGACTGCCTGCATGCAGTCACAGAATCTGGAGGATATGCCTGTGTCATCCTTACTCACTGAGGTGATGATCTGGGTGTCATCTGCATAGGAGGTCAAAGAGAGGGAGAAACTTTTGATAACCACGGCTAAGGGTGTGATGTATCTATTAAATCAAGTTAGGCTGAGCGAGGACCCCTGATGGACCCTGCATGGGAAAGAGAAAGAATGAGAGGTAAATTCATCCACCATGACCGATTGTTCTATGTTCGGCAAAAATGATTTTAATAGATCCCAGGCATGTCATTGATTTCTAGCAGGCATTTCACAGCAGACCGTGATTTGCCATGTCAAAAGCCTCAGAGAGATCCTGCAGGATGAGGGCTGCCCATCTGCCTTGGTCCAGAGCTGCCTGTTCTACTCGGTGGCCTTGATCAGAGCTGTTTATATGCTATGTCCGCTGCGGAAGCCGAACTGGGCAGAGACGTTTTAAGGCATGGGCAAACTGGGCTCTGGCCCAGGGCCCCAGGCTTTCAGGGGGCCCCCTAATAGAGCCAGATCTGTTCTGCAGAGAGTCTTACCCTGATGGCCTTGAATGATTCTAAATAGAGTGTTTCAAATATCGTTTCCCTTTAACTTATTTTTTGTATGGGTGATGTGTGAGAGTCTATTACAGACATTTTGCAGAGAAAGTGTGTTTGGGTTTCATGCCACATCCATAAAAAATACTTTTAGATCGAAACAGGACATCAGATATAAGAAATGGGAGGGTGTCACAGTAATATTGGTGAGCTGCTGCTGTGTTACAATATTGAAAACACACATCACTATTCCTGAAAACTAGATGTAAACACATGTTGAATTTGAACGAGTTTGCGTGTGCACTGCCAACGACCTGGTCAGAGAGGGCACAAAAGAGCTGATATTGGATCATAAATTGAAAGTTGTTCCGAATATGGGCCCCCAACATATGTTTGGACCAGAGCCCCCAAAATCCTTAAGATGTCCCTGGAGCTGGGTGTTGTGTAGGTGATTGTTAAGTTGGATAAGTTCTATCAACTGGTGATTCATGATTTTCTCTATGATTTTTTATGGTGAGCGGAGGCAGGAAATCGGGCGGTATTTGCCTGGGCAATGGGATCGAGCATTGCCTATTTTAATAATGGAAGTATGGAAGCTTTCTTCCAAATGGAAGGAAACCTACCAGGAGCAATAGTCCCGGCCACTAATTTAGCTACCAAGGGTGGGCCGGGATCATGGGGGGAACCGGAGGAAGTGGAATTCAATAAGTTGGTGACCTGGTCTAAAGTAGGCAGTGTGAAACTGCAAAAATTGGACCTGTGACCATTATCTGTTGTGGGTACAGAGATATTGTCTAACCGAGGAATATTAGGGGAGAAAAGATCATCGACTGCTTTCACTTTGTGGAGGAAAGCATGTGCCAAGGTGCTGCAAAAGGATTGACTGCTGGGACATGTCGTGGTGGAGGAATCTGTGGTTAACTTAGTCACTGTCAAGTAGAGTTCTTTTGAGGAGTTTTTGGTTTTGTCTATCTTTTTGGTGAAGTAAGAGGACTTTTCTTTGATGATGAGGGCTTTATAAGTAGCTAGACAGAGCTTGTTGTTAGCCTTCTTTGTTTCGTTATAGTTCTGTCTCCATACTTTCTCCTGTCTGCGGGAGATCTGTTTTTGAGCCCTTAGCTCCCCTGTGAACCAAGGGGCTGATAGGTAGCTCCTTTTCGGTTTCCTCTATTTAGGTGGTGCCAGAGACTGGGCCGTGTTGTTAATCCAGGTGGTATACTGGGTTGGCACTTCATCTGTGTTATTTGCGAGGATAGAGAGCGAGGAGATAAGTTTATGCGCAAACAGGTCTGGCTGGATATTATGCCAGGTGCAAGATATAGACCGTCTCGCTCTGATTGAGGGCCTGTGAAAAGGGGGTTATATGTGAATTGAAAGAAAATCACGCTATGGTCATACCATGTTAGAGGGAGAGTATTAGTGGTGGTTATGGATAAATTGTTGGTAAATATTCCATCTAGGGTGTGCCCTGCCTGATGCGAGAGACCTTTAACAGTTTGGGAAAAACCAAGACTAGACATGGTTTGAAGAAAAGCGGAAGTATCTGGGTCGTGAAATGCTTCTAGGTGAAAATTAAAACCACCTAGAAGGGTGAAATCACTGGACAGAATATGTCCTTCCAGGAGATTTGTAATTTTCTGAGAGAACGTTTGTCTATGGCCGGGTGGTCTGTAAAGGAGCATGCCTGTAAAGGTATTGGTGTTGGAGAGAACAATTTTGAAAGAGAGCGCTTCACAATTTTGTGATATTGCAGGACTGCAACTAATTTTGTTTTCGTTTTTTAAACAATCGCTAGGCCGCCCCCTCTTTTCTGTAGTCTATCCTGTCTGGAGTTTGAGTAGCCAGGGGTAGAGCAGCTAGTAAATCAGGAGTGTATGTGGGGTCGGCCCACGTCTCTGTAATAAATGCCACAGCAGGCCTATATGTATCCAAGAATTCGTGAAATTCCACACTATGTTTGATTAAAGATCCAGCATTTGATCAAAATGCAGAGTAAGCTGTGGGGAGCGGTTATGTTAACATGTCGATTAATGGAAGGTGTGTTAACATCTACTACTGTGTAGTGTATGATTAGTTTCTGCCTGCGACAGGTACAGCAGTGCCATGTGTTAGTTTTTGGCAGTCATGTTTGGGGCACTTTGAGCTGTTACCTGAGCGGTGTCTGAGAAGGTCGTTGCGGGAAAATATTCTTTTCGGTAAATCTGTAGATGGAGGACCAGGGGGACCAGCGCTGGGCGCGGTCTGGGCACGGACCGGTGCAGACAGGCTTGCCTTTGATGTGCCTTCAGGGCACCAGCAGCACGCCCGCTGCCCGGACATGTTTTGATGTCGTTGATGTAGCCCGTCATGTCAACGGGCATGGCAGGGGAGTGGCTAGTGTGCTCGAACAGCGCTAGGAGCGACCAGCAGGTAAGGATGGTTGTAGTAAATGCCAGATGTCAATCAAATCATGAGCTTCTCGGATGTCTCCCAGTGCCGCTCAATCTCTGCCGTGTGTCATGTCTAGGGGGTCCATTCTGTCAAAGATCACATCCGGGGCGAGATTCCAATCACCACCCCAGAACTATTTTTTTAAATTCCCATTTCTGGTAGAATTCTGTTTAGATGAAGGAAAAAAGAGGCTTTGGTCCCAATGGGGATATAAATGGAAACCACTCCTAATACATCGCTAACAACACCGAGCTGATCCTCTCCCTCTCCCTCACCAACGAACCCGCAGCTGCCAGAATCAATTTCCACAGTGAGATGAAGGCCGTTGTCACCTGGATGAAAGATAGCTGCCTCAAGCTCAACTCGGACAAGACTGAAATACTCATCCTGGGACCCACCCCCTCAGCCTGGGATGACTCCTGGTGGCCTGCCGCACTGGAAACTCCGCCCCCCCCACCCATCGGCCATGCACATAAACTCAGCATCATACTAGACTCCTTGCTTAGAATAAACCACCAGATCAACGCAGTATTCTCATCTTGCTTCCACATGCTCTGCCTGCTTCGAAAGACATTCAGGCAGATCCCCACAGAATCCAGAAAGACGGTCACCAACGCACTCATCACCAGCAGACTCACAGCCAGACTGGTCCTCAACATCCTCTGCCACAGCCACATCACCGAGCACCTTCGAGAACTCCACTGGCTTCCAGTCAACAAAAGAATCACCTTCAAGCTCCTCACACATGCCTACAAAGCTCTCCACAACGCAGGACCTGCATATCTGAACCACTGTGTCTCATTCCACGTACCTGCCAGACACCTTCGCTCTGCCCAACTGGCCCTGGCCACCGTCCCACGGATCCACAAGACCAAAACAAGAGGAAGATCCTTCTCCCACCTTGCCAAGACCTGGAACACTCTGCCACTCCACCTTAGGCAATCCTTGTCACTGCCCCATTCAGGAAGGATATCTAGACCCGGCTCTTCGTCTGAACCCCTGTGCCAGAGGGACCAGCAGCCCCCCACTCCCAGCACTTCGAGACCCTCACGGGTGAGTAGCCACGCTATACAAACCCCTGATTGATTGATTGATTGATTGATATGTTATCACTGATTTTAAGCTTAGCTAAAGCAAACCATCCATCCTCATCTGACCATGACTGTAGTATTTGACATTGCAGTGTTTTCTGTATCAGATTGGCTACACCACATTTTCTAGTAATAGTATGGGATATAGGATCTCCTGACGTGTGAGAAGGGGGTTTGCAGCTGTAAAGAATCTGGCCTACCCACTCTTGTTTTAATTTTTCTGATTCTATACTGGATATATGTGTCTCCTGAATGACAGCGAGATCTGTATGTTTGGAGGCTAAATAGGAAAGAATGTATAATATTTAATGTAACTAGTAAAGCCATTGACATTGATAGAGACAATTTGCATAGGACTAGTTGTCATGATGAAGACTGGACATGCTAGAGTATATTTGTTGTGTGTGAGAATGGGTCAAAAGGGTAAAAGGGGAAGAGGAGATGGATAAATAATAATGGAATGTGATAATGGAAAATTACTGGTGGCAAATCTATCCGGAGTAAAGTAAACCTGAAACTAATATGTAGAAATATAATCACAATATATTGTTAATATTAAACTCTAAATGGTGCAAGTACACCTTTCTAAATGCTAAAATAGAAAAGAACACCATAGATTAAAGAATCTGTATCTTTCGTCTGTGGGTCTAAACCTCAATTCGAGACCCAGACTCCATGGGGAGAAAAGAAAACCACTTATGGAAAATAGATTATGAGAAAAAGAAAACCACGTCATGGAATTATAAAGTCCATGCAGGAGAAAATCTGCATATGCAAATACAGTATGAAATGTAAGTGGTGTATTGAACAACAATGTATGAGAAAAGGAAACGAAACACATCCATCAGAGGTAATAACTGCAGTAAAACAGTAATAAAGTTCAATGAATACATTATATATCATGCTATAAGAAACTAAATACATCACACTATAGATGAATTGAGCATAGTTTCAACACAACACTACTTGAGTGGCGGCGTGAAGGTCTCATCAGTAGTGCACAATATAGTTTCCTAAAGGTCCAAGAACCTAAACTTCCAGTCTTTTACCAAATACCTAAAATACACAAAGATGCTAACAACCCCCAGGTAGACCCATCATTGCAGCGCAGGACAGCCTTTTTGAAAACGTGTCTAAATACATAGACACATTTTTAAGACCGTTTGTCGAAGGGCTCCCTTCTTACATTAAAGATACCACAGATTTCTTGAAACATATCCAGGATATAGAATGAGAGGAAGGTATGCTATTCAGGACTCTAGATGTGCAATCATTATACACTAGCATAAACCATACGCATGGCCTGAGAGCGACAGGTCATTTCTTGAAAGAAAGGCATATAAGATTTTACAAACACAATCTTATGTTATTAGAAATGATGAGTTGGTGCCTGAGACATATCTTTTATTTTAACCATGACATATATGAACAGCAACGGGGTGCAGCGATGGGTTCTTGCTTTGCCCCTAGTTTTGCTAACATATATATGGGCTGATGGGAAGACCAAGTCCTAAACAACCACCCTCTAGACAGATGGAACAGCAACATATTGTTATGGCTTAGATTCATAGACAATATCTTCGTCATATGGAAACTTGGAAAGGTGACATAAATAGTGCAGAGACATTTGTTATACAGACTAATTCTAACAATCTGAATCTCAAATTCACCAGCCATATCAGTACCACCACAGCTGAATCCTTAGATGTTAACTTGGAAGTGAAGGAAAAAAAACTAGTAACCTCCTTATACAGGAATCCCAGTGCAGGCAACAGTACACTACATGCCAAAAGCTTTCACCCCTCCCCCCCCCAGATCAAGGGAATCCCATATGGGGAGTTTTTGAGAGCAAGAAGAATATGCAACACAGAAGATGGTTTCAGACAGGCTAGTGAAGAAATGACTAAGAGAACGAGGATGCAGTCTAAAAACTCTAACTGCAACAGGCGATAGAATTGAGAGAGTTCAAAGGGAAAGCTTACTCTTTAAAAGAAAACAGAAAGTAGATAAAGCTAAAGCAGAACATCGCTTTATCACAACATACCACACCGCACATCGGAGGCTGAGGAATGTGCTACTGAAACACTGGCATTTACTCAAAAGTGACCCTGTGATAGGCCCAGACATACCAAAGAAACCATTTATTACCTTCAGGAGAGCACACTCTATCAGAGATAAGTTAGTTCGGAGTGTTGTGAGGGTAGACAAGGCCACATGGCTACAGCCTAAGGATGGTTTCTTCCATTGTAACAAATGTAAGGCTTGTAAGAATGGAGAATATATGAAAGAACTCGTCATCAATAGAAGAACACACACAGTAAAGGACCACTATACTTGAAAAGTGAGTATGTGGTATATAGCTTGAGATGTGGATGTGAAAAGATCTATTGGGGGGAGTACCACCCTCTAGGTGCATAAGAGAATATTGCAACATCTACGAGCGGTAAAAAACAATGACACCAGCTATTCAGTTGCCAGGTACTATCATGAGTTACACAATAGTGACGAAAAAGATCTGAAATATAATGTCATTGATGGTGTGAAATTGAATGAGAAAGGTGGGAATCGAGAGAAAAAGTTGAGGATATTGGAATCGCTGTACATATTGGCATTTGATAGCTTTGAACCAAGAGGCCTTAATCTGGATGAAGAAATGTATGTGCATTTATAAATCTAGGTGTTTTGCTGTAATGAAAGAAAAAGAGTGATATAAAGATTTAGAATTTTGTAGTTGTATGACTAATGACTGACAGCAGCCGTAATAGCCATTTTTTTAGTCAACATTATTTTAGACTAATAAAATATATTTTATATGTGTTCTCTATTACAGGGTAGTGAATATGAAACAAACCAGAGTAGACTGTGAAGATGATCTAGAACAATGGCAGACACAAGCCCACTGGAGATAAATTGTTCAGCAAGTATCTTCATTATGTTTTGAAATGTATTCATTTTATTTCTTTGCAATTAATTTATTAGTGAGATAAAATGTTCCAGATCTAGCAGTAATTTTGAATTGAGGTTATGAAGTATCTGAATGAGCCCACTAGGGCAAAACTGTTATAAGTTTTAATTTAATGTAACCTCTAAATGCTTGCAGTATTTTTTCTATGCAAAGTACGCTGCATGAACATGTGACTCTAAATGCAAGCAGAAAAATGGCCATCAAATTGTTGAAAAAGGCAAAGGCCAAAACGCATCCAAAGATAGACCGCTGTTCCAGCCTTTTACCCGTTTGAAATAAACTATCATTACTGCATTGGAGTGCCAGTTTTCCTTTTTTCATGAAGGAGTAGCGGTGTTGATATATATGTGTATATATATGTATATATATATATATATATATATATATACTCATCTAGCTGGAAGAAGCTATAGTGCTGTAGTGGAGTGTTTATCATCATTATCCTCAGTTACGTTGTCAAAAGACGTGGATGACTTTAGAGGTGATCTCGATTTGTCTGTGGAATTTTCCTGTGTGAGTACCTCTACACAGCGGACCACTTTATCTCTGTCAGACTGTTTATTAAAGGTACAGACGTGTAATTTACCATTGTGGTGGTTTTGTGCATCACTCTGTAATTGAAGTTGACTGTTCATAGTTGTTTCGGTCAGGAGTGGTGGTGTTAAGGCCATATGTTGGTCATCTAAACTGTCCAGGAAGTGTACCAGACCCTCAGGCTCTGTGTAATCCCTTGATTTCTCATCCACTGTGAGTCACATTGTGGCAGGTTCTAAAAGACCATACTTGATATCCCATTAGAAGTCTTGGCCTATGTTGCAGGAACACTTTTCATTTGGCATTGGTTTCAGTGGAGACGTCCGCAGCAATAAATACTTTATATCCTTCCAAGTCGAAAGCACCATGTTTACGAGCAGCTGTTAGTATTTGACGGACCTGTTCATGACGCAGGAGACACGCAATTATTGGTCTAGGTCTAGATTCAAGGGTTGAAGTTGAAGTTCTTGACCGAATCCTGTGAACTCTCTGCAACTCAAGGGGATGCTCAAAAGATATGTTCCGTAGCCGCAGTATTACCGTTAGTAGCAAGCTCGTCACATCATTATTCACTTCCATTTTTTCGGGAATTCCATAAAAACGAACGCTATATCTTCAGGGCCCTGTCTTTCAAACCTATTACTTGTTGTTTTAAATGCCAGATATCCGGACCCAAATACTCTGCATTGTCTAATCTTTCCTCCAAAAGGGGGTCCGTTTAGCTAGAGTTTCCACTATGGTATGAGAAGAGTTTAGGTCCATATTGTTCTTTGACATTCATATATCTCAATCATTGCCCCACAGCGGAGATCTCTTTTAAAATAAGGTCCATAGAAGAAGTGTCTTGTTGGACAGTAGAAGTGCCCAAAGGTAGAGTGTCCCCTACCACCTGTGTAAACAAAGACTTTCTATTAGGTTTGCCACTGGCCATACTGTTATACTTTAATTTTAGAGAAGACAATAAATAAGTAGAGCTTAGTAATCAAATAAGGTATTCAATCGACCCTACAAAGCAGTTAGGTTAGGCAACACTGTAAACGCAAATACATATTTAGATGTGGACAGACATCTGGGATTCTAAAGATTGTGGCTGCATGTTTTCAAACAAGCGTCGCTGAAAGACAGTGTACCAGAAAAGTCACACAGCTTTCACCTGGTAATCCAAATTCATTCTACACCCTCTGCTGATAGGAATTCCTGCATTTACTTAATTGCGTAGCAGGGTCTAAGTTGTCAAATGAAGAGAATCCTGTTGCGGGGATTCTGTACATATACAGAGCTATGCACAGGATAATAGGACCTCGGTAAATAGTGGTGAACCAACCATGCACCTTAGTACCCACAATCCCAATCCAACTAGCTTTAGCGTCTCATTCGTTCTCCGTACTACAGCGAAGCTACCAATGATTAGACAACCCAGAACACGGTCTCTCCCTCTCAGGACTCATGGGAGCAAGAACACTCTTTCATAACTCACTCATACTTGTCCAGAACGTGCGTAATAAGAGACACAGTATAGTTTAAAATGTTTATTTCAACTACCGTGCTCTAAGATAAAGTACACGTGCCAGTACTATCAGCATAATGCATAATGATAAAATAATAAGCATGGTTACAATTCCATAGAATACAAACGGGGACAGCATTTTATAAAGACAGTGGATATAGGGCTAAATGGCCTGTCCACCCTCCCCGTGCTAATAACTAGTTTATTATAAAAATAGAAGACCTCTGGGCTTTGTCAGGCGGACCCCCATACCTCAATATCTAGATGCAAGGTTTACATCATCAGACAAGCACAGCTCTTCTCCCTGGAAAGGTTTTTCTCCAAGTGCCACCAACAGGGAGATCACAATATTAAAAGCACACAAATTTCTCCAATGCAGCTGTACTGCGTGTTATGTCTAAGTGCGAGGGGCTGACCAGATCAGCAATAACAAGGGACGTTGTTTTTCGACCTTGTACATGGTGTGCAGATGAAACCCACAGGGAACATGAGAAAAGGTGAAAGGCAACAAGGCAGACAGTTCTAATATAGCCGGGCACAAGCAGAGTCTGGAAAAACAAAGTCACAGAGTAACGTGTGCAAAAAAGGCATCATGGCAGCCAGGCCTAAGCTAACTTAGCAATTAGACAATGAGGCCACAAACCACACTACACCCTCCCCTGGTCAGTCCATAGGCCAAGACATAGTACGAAAACAGAGTTCAAAGAGATGGAGCAGAATGTAAACGTCTATGTACGAAAAGTTCTCATGAAGGACAGTGAATGAAAAAAAGTTCAGGACAAAAAATTCCAGATAGGGCCAGAAACCAGGGCACTAAGAAATTTACAAATTCCAGAAATGCAGTTCGTTGAAAGCGAAGGCCCCTAATCCAATAGAGTGTATGCGCAGAAAACTGCCACATCTTCC
This sequence comes from Calotriton arnoldi, assembly GCA_963921515.1. Taxonomy (NCBI): domain Eukaryota; kingdom Metazoa; phylum Chordata; class Amphibia; order Caudata; family Salamandridae; genus Calotriton; species Calotriton arnoldi. The sequence goes on from CAWUFW010001440.1 coordinate 602,084, forward strand.
AAGAGGATGTCATTGGTATCGTCGGAAAAAAGAGATGCCATCCAGTTCAACAAATCAAAACTGCATTCATGTTCTTGAAAACAGGGAGCAGTGATCAGCATTGCGGGACAACTTGCGTGATACTCAATGTAACTTTGTTGTAGGAGATTCTGAGCAGCCGCCCAGATATCCCATTGCGCCAAAACTCCAAGTGCAGCCTCACGCGCCATCAATCCAGTGCCGGAACATTCCCGTTCATGGGCCACTAAGGGGCCCATCAACTGGCCAAAATCCGGGTCCGACTGAGACGTATTGGAGAGGCAAACATCCAAGGACCAAGAGAAAGGACATCGTAAGCAAGACATCATAGGTTGCACGCAAGTGAAATACGCAAAGCGAAAAGAAAGTTTGTAGGACACACCAAGTGTTGCCAATGGCAGGATGCCAAAGCTGATGAGCATGCGTTCACGGAGCATCCGTGTAGGAGAGTAGGATCTGCTTCACATGGGTACCCCCACTTTTTGCTGATGCTTCACTGTTTTTCGACATTAGTCTGGCTCGGGCCCTGCTAATCAGAACCCCAGCCTAGCTGCTTCCTCTCTAAAATGGTTTCCATGTGCCTTAGGCACATCACTGATTGGAATCTGGAGTGCCCTTATAAGTCCCTAGTATATGGTATACTATGTACCAAGGGCATAGGTACCTCAGAGGCCTGCCAGGGGCTGCAGCATGTATTATGCCACCCCTGGAAGGCCATCCAAACTGACACCACAGGTCTGCTACTGCAGCCTGGGTAAGGTGGTGCATGCACCCCTTACTGTGATATAGGTTACCTATATCACTAAATACATACACACATATAAACCTATAAGTCACTCCTAAGGCAGGCCTTATCAATCCTAAAGGCAGAGTGCATGGTTCCTATGTGAGAGGGTGCCCCTGCATGAGCAGGGCCCCTCTGGAGCGTTCGGAGACCATCTCTGATGCTGTTTGTAGTGCAGCCTGACCATATACTCTTAAGCGCATTATAACCTCGCGGTAAAATGCTAACTTTGGAATGGCTGCACCTAAACATGTCGTGTTTGGTGTCAAACATCTTGGAATACTACTCCCCCACCAATTCTGGCGGCGGGGGTAGCATTCCACCCTTTTAGAGGGAAAGACATGTTAACTCTGGCTAGCCCGGTAACTTCTTTCCTGAGCCCTGGCATCACAAAATGGATGCTGCTGCCACAGACACGAGTCTGGCCTCCTGCTGCTGGACGAAACTCCGGCAGGGGAGGCCTGGACAATAGGTTTCCTGTCCCAGGGAGGTGTGACCACCTCCCCAAACAGGATAATGTGTATTGGGGCTGGGCGGGAGCACTTTCGGGTGCTTTGAAGTCCTGCACTGGGGGCACATTTAGTGTCCCTGTGCATACCCCAGTTCACACCGGATCAGGGGCTTGCAGCCCCTGCTTTGGCGCGAACTGGACAAAGGGAAAGGGTGTAGCCACCCTCTGCCCTGACCCACCCATAGGTGGGGCCACAGAGTAGTCCAACCCCTATCCTTAGTATAAGTATAGGAACCCAGTCCTTAGGACTTTAGATTATCCCTGGACGAAACTCTGAAACTGAATCCTGGACCTTCGACGCTCTACTCACGATTAGAGGACAGAAGAATCTCCCTTGGGGTCAAGGAGTGACTCCCCTGCTTGGCAGGCACCAAAGAAGCATCTGTCCGGTTCGCATTTCTGAAGCTCCCGTCGGACGCCGAAGTCATCGCATCACCAGAGGTGGATTCTCAGACTTCCCGAGGCTACCCTGAGTCCCCAGCAAAGCTGAGGCCCGTGGCTATCGTGGGTGACTTGAGACCGTGACCCCTGGACACCGAGCACATTTGCAAGTGCATCCTCTTCTGGGTCTCCCAAGAAGTCGTGCTTTGGGCTCCGAGTAGCCCTAGCATCCAGCACTACTTGCACCGAAGATCACTGGCCCCCACTCCACGAGTGTCCTGTAAGCCAGATCCACATGCGGCGTCACGAGGCTCCTTCGCGGTCGCTAGCCCGTTGGCTAGTAGCCCTTAATGAAGGCCAATCTTTTTCTAACTTCGCATCCTGGTTGCTCCAGGCCTGCCCTCATTTACCCTCGCTGGGTGAGTTCTCCAGACCTTGCTCGTCTGCACCATCGACGATCTTCCTCTGCATCGAGACTTGCCGTTGCCAAGGCTTGTTGGGTCCAATCCGGTCGCCAATACCTCAGCACTCGACAGACATCGTGTACCAGCTCGAATCCTGCTCCTGGTCACCGACAACGCCTCCTGGACCTCGTGGCTGAAGAGTCAAGACGACCGTCAACGCACCTGAAGCACTCGACATCGGTGGGCATCTGTCCATCGCCTTCCTGGTCACTGGCTAGTGACCCAGACTCTGTCCCCTCTGCTTTCAGGTTCTTCAGAACTCCGATTCACTCTTGGATCCACCCGGACACTTTTCACTTGGTCGCCAGCAGCACTTTGCAGCAGATCGCCATTCAAATCGGCAGACGAAACCCGACCCTGAAAGGCACCTATGCACCCGGCTTCCCTGGGTGAGGTAACACGAGTACTCCGGTGCTCCCGTGGGTAGAGACTCTTCAAGTCCTAGATCTCAAAGGGTTTGGTCCAAGTCCTCTTTTAAGTGTCCCTTTTCTCTAATTTCCCGATCACGACTTTCTCCATAGAAGTCAACGGCGTATCGCGGTTGTGTATTTACACTGCACGCGTCTCCCGTGGGTCCCCTGTGTCACTACCTTGGGTGGTTCCTTGTGGTCCAAGCACTTCTAGAGGCTCTAGGCCTAGTGTCTAGTTCAGTCGTGGTTCGCATACCACTTTATTGGTATATGGTTTGGTACGCCCCTAGGGCCCAAACGTGTATTTGTGCTATTACTGTGTTTAAATAACTTCTAACTTATGTACTTGAACTCTAGCCTCATAAAGAGACTAGAGGGGTGTGTTTAGCAATAAATACATATATTTTGAATATATACCTGGTGTGGTGCTCTTTCATTTGGTCACTCAAGAGATTATAGACTGGTAAAACAAGCTGCTTTACATTCCTTCAAGACTTAGCCTGAAGGCTGCTCTCCATAGCTACCACTAGGATAGCTTTCAATAAGGTTGTCTTTAACCTATCTCCAATAAGGGGTTGTTTGGACTGGTGCAAGGTGCCCACTATAATTAGTGGACAGCATATGCCAGGCCAACTTCTCACATTGGTGTGCAGCGTGTGGGATTCCAGCTTGCTATTGTTTTACCAGATAATCTCAATTGAATTGATCAACTGAAAACCACTAAAGGTACCTAAGGTACATATAAATTAAGCTTAGAATACAGTAAGTTCTACTGAACTTAGAGTTGTGTGTTAAGGGATAGCACAACCCTTTCTACAACTCAAGAGAGTTTAGTAGGCCACACTAGAGTAGGTAGTGCATACACCACACCACACTAGTAATGTCTTTAAGGGTAGGATCTAAAGAATCCTTGCAGGAAGCCATTGAGCTTCCACCCTCCAAGTATGATACACTCCCATTCTTGGAATTGAGAGCTTTATGCAACTTGAGAAAATTAAGGACAGGCCAAAGCCCCACCACCCAACACCTCAAGGAGTTGTTGGTGGCTTATGACCTTAGTAAGCCCGTGGGGACTGAAGGGGTAGGAGCTGAGGGTGGGGCAGATGATGAGGATGGGACCAGGGGTACCAGTACCCCAGCCCCCCCTCTGAAACTGGCCAGGAGGGCGACAATGGCCCTGACCTGGATAATCCAACCCCTCCTGAGGAAGATGAAGAGGAGGATCAGAATGATGCTCCCTTTGTCCCCCAGGAAGGATTGTGAGTGTGCCCAGAAGGTCTAGATCTTCTTCTCAGGAGTCTAACCACTCTGGCACCTCAATAGGGAGCTCTGTCTCATCTCATAGGAGGGAATCCTCTCATGAGAGAAGAAAGAGGCTGGTTCTATATGAGGAAGCTCAGCTTGAACTCAAAAAGAAGCAACTAGCCATAGACAGGGAGTCCCTAGATCTCTTTAGAGAGAAGAAAGTTGGGACTAGAGTCCCATGGTGGCAGCCATATCCCTAGAGATAGGGAAAGGTCCTATGACCATAGGAACCTGAGCAAGATTGTCCCTCCCTATCAGAATGGGGATGATATCCACAAGTGGATAACTGCTCTAGAGAGGGCCTGTAAGGTACAGAAGGTCCCTCAGGAGCAGTGGGCAGCAATCTTGTGGCTCTCCTTTGCTGACAAAGGTAGAGATAAGCTCCTCACTGTTAGAGAGGAGGATGCTGATAATTACAAGGTCTTGAAGAGTGCTCTTATTGATGGGTTTGGCCTAACCACTGAACAGTACAGGTTGAAGTTCAGAGATACCCAAAAAGCACAGACTCAAGACTGGGTAGACTATGTGGATTGTTCTGCCAAGGCTCTGGAAGGCTGGTTGATGGGCAGTAAGGTGTGTGACTTCTCAGGATTGTACAATCTGATAATGAGGGAGCAGATTCTTAATAACTGTCAAAATCAGCTGTTGCATCAATACCTGGTAGACTCTGATCTGACCTCTCCCCAAGAATTGGGAAAGAAGGCAGACAAATGGGTCAGAACCAGGGTGAAGCAGAAGGTACAGAACCAAGGTGGGGAAACCAAGAAGCAAGATGCTAAGAACTCTGAAAAGGGTGGGGAGAAGGGTAAAGATCAAAAGTCTTCATCAGGCCCCCAAAAATCTTCTTCTGGTGGGGATTCACAGTCTACCAAAGGGAAAGGCCAAAGAAAACCATGGTGCAAGGTCTGTAAGCAAAAGACCCACTGGACCAGTGATTGCACCAAGTCCAAAGACTCCAGTCCAGCACCCACCAATGCCCCTAAGGCACCTGTTCCCCCTAGTACAGTTGGTGGGAGTGCTCCAGCCAAGGGTTTTAGTAGGGTTCACCCTGGGTACTGAGTTGGGCTCTGACCTAGTCAGAGAACTGACTCAGGCTGTGTTAGTCTGTGATGGAGGCATGGATGTGACCTCCTCTGTGAGTCCCAGTAATCTGGGCAAGTACAGACAACAGCCCTTAATCAATGGACGAGAGGCTTTGGCATTTAGGGACACAGGGGCAAGTGTCACAATGGTGACACAAGACCTTGTGAATCCTGGGCAAGTTATACTTGGTGAGATGTACCAAGTGACCAATGCTAGCAATGTCAGAACAGACCATACTCTGGCAGTTGTTAACTTCTCCTGGGGAGGGGTAACTGGCCTTAAGAAGGTTGTGGTAAGTGCAAACCTACCAGTCGAATGCTTGCTTGGCAATGACTTAGAGACTTCTGCTTGGGCAGAAGTGGAGCTCAGGACCCATGCAGAAATGCTGGGGATCCCTACAGATGTGTTTGCTGTGACCAGGTCACAAGCCAAAATGTCTAACACTGAACAGGCCTTGGATTCTGGAAGAATGGACCAAGTGCCTTCCAAGAGGAGGAGTAGTAGGGTTAAGGCAGTGCCTTCTCCCTTGGCTCAGGAGGAAGATCAGTCCCTTGAGGGGGATGATCTCAGCCCTGAAGAAGGAACTGTCCCAGAGGAACTGGAACCTGACCAGGTTGAGTTCTTGGGGACAGGGGGACCTTCTAGGTCAGATCTGAGCCAGGAGCAGCAGAGCTGCCCCTCCCTTGAACCCCTCAGACAGCAAGCTGCTGCTGAGGCTGCTGGGAAAGCTAGTGGTCCCCATACAGTGTATTGGGATGATGGACTCCTGTACTCTGAGAGTAGAGACCCCAAGCCTGGTGCTACCAGGAGGTTGGTTATACCTCTGAAGTTCAGGGGCTTCCTATTGACCCTAGCCCATGATATTCCCTTAGCAGGTCACCTGGGCCAGAACAAGACTTGGGACAGAATTGTCCCTCACTTTCACTGGCCCCACATGTCTGAAGACAGCAAGGAGTTGTGTCGCTCCTGTGTAACCTGCCAAGCCAGTGGCAAGGCAGGTGGCACTACAAAGGCCCCCTGATACCACTACCTGTGGTGGGGGTGCCCTTTGAAAGGGTAGGGATTGACATTGTTGGTCCCATGGATCCCCAAACAGCCTCTGGGCACAGGTTTATCCTGGTGGTAGTGGATAATGCCACCAGGTACCCAGAAGCTATTCCCCTCAGGACCACTACAGCACCTGTGGTGGCAAGGGCCCTCCTGGGAATCTTCTCAAGAGTGGGCTTTCCTAAGGAGGTAGTCTCAGACAGGGGTGCTAACTTCATGTCTGGGTACTTAAAAGCAATGTGGAAGGAGTGTGGAGTGACTTATAAGTTCACCACACCCTATCACCCACAATGCAATGGTTTAGTTGAGAGATTCAACAAAACCTTGAAGGGCATGATTAAAGGGCTCCCAGAAAAGCTTAGGCGTAGATGGGACATACTCTTGCCCTGCCTTTTATTCGCATATAGGGAGGTGCCTCAGAAGGGGTTGGTTACAGCCCTTTTGAACTTCTGTTTGGCCACCCTGTGAGGGGTCCACTGTGCTTGGTGAAGGAAGGATGGGAGTTACCTCTCAAGCCCCCAAAGCAAGATATAGTGGACTATGTTCTTGGTCTCCGCTCCAGGATGGCTGAGTACATGAAAAAGGCAACCAAAAACCTTGAGGCTAGCCAGGAACTTCAAAAGGCCTGGCATGACCAAAGAGCTGTTCTGACTGTTTACCAGCCAGGACAGAAGGTGTGGGTGTTGGAGCCAGTGGCCCCAGCAGCTCTCCAAGACAAATGGAGTGGACCCCACACTATTGTTGAGCAGAAGGGTGAGGTCACTTACTTAGTAGACCTAGGAACACCCAGGAGTCCCCACAGGGTTCTCCATGTCAACAGGTTAAAACCATATGTGGACAGGGCAGACATGGGCTTGCTCATGGCTACTGATGAAGGGCAGGAGGAAGAGAGTGACCCACTCCCTGACCTGCTCTCACAGAACCCTGACGATGGGTCAGTTGATGGTGTAGCCTTGGCAGGCAGCATCACTACCCAGCAACAAACTGATTGCAGGCAAGTTCTCAATCAGTTTAGACATATGTTTTCACTGACACCCAGTCAGACCACCTGGTGCACTCATGAAGTGGACACTGGGGACAGTCTGCCTATTAAAAACAAGATTTATAGGCAACCTGACCATGTCAGGGACTGTATCAGGACTGAAGTCCAGAAAATGTTGGAATTGGGAGTTATTGAACCCTCAAATAGCCCTTGGGCTAGTCCAGTGGTCCTGGTACCAAAACCTCACACCAGTGGTGGAAAAAGAGAGATGAGGTTTTGTGTGGACTACAGGGGTCTCAACGCAGTCACTAGGACTGATGCCCATCCAATACCCAGGGCAGATGAGCTCATAGATACTTTGGCCTCTGCCAAATATCTCAGCACATTTGACCTAACAGCTGGCTACTGGCAGATCAGACTAGCTGATACTGCAAAGCCCAAAACAGCATTCTCAACCCCTAGTGGGCATTATCAATTTGTGGTAATGCCCTTTGGTCTGAAGAATGCACCTGCCACTTTCCAGAGGTTGGTGAATACAGTTCTCACAGGTCTGGAAGCCTATAGTGCAGCATATCTAGATGATATTGCTGTCTTTAGCTCCACCTGGGAGGATCACCTGGTCCACCTCAGGAATGTTTTACAGGCCCTGCAAAGGCAGGCCTGACTATCAAGGCCACTAAGTGCCAGATAGGGCAGAGTCAGGTTGTGTACCTGGGCCACCTTGTGGGTGGAGGCCAGGTTCAACCTTTGCAGAGCAAGATCCAGACCATCATGGACTGGACTGCTCCCACTACCCAGACTCAGGTGAGAGCCTTCTTAGGCCTGACTGGGTACTATAGGAGATTTGTCAAGGGGTATGGATCAATAGTGACACCCCTGAATGACTTAACTTCTAAGAAAATGCCCAAAAGGTTCAGTGGACAGTTAGCTGTCAAAAGGCATTTGATGACCTGAAGCAGGCCATGTGCACTGCTCCCATTCTACAGAGTCCTGATTACTCCAAGAAGTTCATTGTTCAAACTGATGCATCTGAATTGGGGGTAGGGGCTGTACTGTCACAATTGAATGAAGAAGGTCAGGATCAGCCAGTAGCTTTCATTAGCAGAAGGCTGACCCCTAGAGAGAAACGTTGGTCAGCCATAGAGAGGAGGCCTTTGCTGTGGTCTGGGCTCTGAAGAAGTTGAGGCCATACTTGTTTGGTACACACTTCCTGGTTCAGACAGACCATAAGCCCCTCTTATGGCTAAAACAAATGAAGGGTGAAAACCCCAAACTGCTTAGGTGGTCCATTTCCCTACAGGGGATGGACTTTACAGTGGAACATAGACCTGGGAGTAACCATGCCAATGCAGATGGACTCTCTAGGTACTTCCACTTAGAACATGAAGAATTAACTGGGCAAGGTTAGTTTAATGTCCTTACGTTTGGGGGGGGTTGTGTAGGAGAGTAGGATCTGCTTCACATGGGTACCCCCACTTTTTGCTGATGCTTCACTGTTTTTCGACATTAGTCTGGCTGGGGCCCTGCTAATCAGAACCCCAGCCTAGCTGCTTCCTCTCTAAAATGGTTTCTATGTGCCTTAGGCACATCACTGATTGGAATCTGGAGTGCCCTTATAAGTCCCTAGTATATGGTATACTATGTACCAAGGGCATAGGTACCTCAGAGGCCTGCCAGGGGCTGCAGCATGTATTATGCCACCCCTGGAAGGCCATCCAAACTGACACCACAGGTCTGCTACTGCAGCCTGGGTAAGGTGGTGCATGCACCCCTTACTGTGATATAGGTTACCTATATCACTAAATACATACACACATATAAACCTATAAGTCACTCCTAAGGCAGGCCTTATCAATCCTAAAGGCAGAGTGCATGGTTCCTATGTGAGAGGGTGCCCCTGCATGAGCAGGGCCCCTCTGCAGCGTTCGGAGACCATCTCTTATGCTGTTTGTAGTGCAGCCTGACCATATACTCTTAAGCGCATTATAACCTCGCGGTAAAATGCTAACTTTGGAATGGCTGCACCTAAACATGTCGTGTTTAGTGTCAAACATCTTGGAATACTACCCCCCCGCCAATTCTGGCAGCAGGGGTAGCATTCCACCCTTCTAGAGGGAAAGACATGTTAACTCTGGCTAGCCCGGTAACTTCTTTCCTGAGCCCTGGCATCACAAAATGGATGCTGCTGCCACAGACACGAGTCTGGCCTCCTGCTGCTGGACGAAACTCCGGCAGGGGAGGCCTGGACAATAGGTTTCCTGTCCCAGGGAGGTGTGCCCACCTCCCCAGACAGGATAATGTGTATTGGGGCTGGGCGGGAGCACTTTCGGGTGCTTTGAAGTCCTGCACTGGGGGCACACTTGGTGTCCCTGTGCATACCCCAGTTCAAACCGGATCAGGGGCTTGCAGCCCCTGCTTTGGCGCGAACTGGACAAAGGAAAGGGGTGTAGCCACCCCTCTGCCCTGACCCACCCATAGGTGGGGCCACAGAGTAGTCCAACCCCTATCCTTAGTATAAGTATAGGAACCCAGTCCTTAGGACTTTAGATTATCCCTGGACGAAACTCTGAAACTGAATCCTGGACCTTCGACGCTCTACTCACGATTAGAGGACAGAAGAATCTCCCTTGGGGTCAAGGAGTGACTCCCCTGCTTGGCAGGCACCAAAGAAGCATCTGTCCGGTTCGCATTTCTGAAGCTCCCGTCGGACGCCGAAGTCATCGCATCACCAGAGGTGGATTCTCAGACTTCCCTGAGGCTCCCCTGAGTCCCCAGCAAAGCTGAGGCCCGTGGCTATCGTGGGTGACTTGAGACTGTGACCCCTGGACACCGAGCACATTTGCAAGTGCATCCTCTTCTGGGTCTCCCAAGAAGTCGTGCTTTGGGCTCCGAGTAGCCCTAGCCTCCAGCACTCCCTGCACCGAAGATAACTGGCCCCCACTCCACGAGTGTCCTGTAAGCCAGCTCCACGTGCAGCGTCACGAGGCTCCTTCGCGGTCGCTAGCCCATTGGCTAGTAGCCCTTAACGAAGGCCAATCTTTTTCTAACTTGGCATCCTGGTTGCGCCAGGCCTGCCCTCACTTACCCTCGCTGGGTGAGTTCCCCAGACCTTGCTGGTCTGCACCATCGACGATCTTCCTCTGCATCGAGACTTGCCGTTGCCAAGGCTTGTTGGGTCCAATCCGGTCGCCGATACCTCAGCACTCGACAGACATCGTGTACCAGCCCGAATCCTGCTCCTGGTCACCGACAACGCCTCCTGGACCTCGTGGCTGAAGAGTCAAGACAACCGTCAATGCACCTGAAGCACTCGACATCGGTGGGCATCTGTCCATCGCCTTCCTGGTCACTGGCTAGTGACCCAGACTCTGTCCCCTCTGCTTTCAGGTTCTTCAGAACTCCGATCCACTCTTGGATCCACCCGGACACTTTTCACTTGGTCGCCAGCAGCACTTTGCAGCAGATCGCCATTCAAATCGACGACGAAACCCGACCCCGAAAGGCACCTATGCACCCGGCTTCCCTGGGTGAGGTAACACGAGTACTCCAGTGCTCCCGTGGGTAAAGACTCTTCAAAGTCCTAGATCTCAAAGGGTTTGGTCCAAGTCCTCTTTTAAGTGTCCCTTTTCTCTAATTTCCCGATCACGACTTTCTCCATAGAAGTCAACGGCGTATCGCGGTTGTGTATTTACACTGCACGCGTCTCCCGTGGGTCCCCTGTGTCACTACCTTGGGTGGTTCCTTGTGGTCCAAGCACTTCTAGAGGCTCTAGGCCTAGTGTCTAGTTCAGTCGTGGTTCGCATACCACTTTATTGGTATATGGTTTGGTACGCCCCTAGGGCCCAAACGTGTATTTGTGCTATTACTGTGTTTAAATAACTTCTAACTTATGTACTTGAACTCTAGCCTCATAAAGAGACTAGAGGGGTGTGTTTAGCAATAAATACATATATTTTGAATATATACCTGGTGTGGTGCTCTTTCATTTGGTCACTCAAGAGATTATAGACTGGTAAAACAAGCTGCTTTACATTCCTTCAAGACTTAGCCTGAAGGCTGCTCTCCATAGCTACCACTAGGATAGCTTTCAATAAGGTTGTCTTTAACCTATCTCCAATAAGGGGTTGTTTGGACTGGTGCAAGGTGCCCACTATAATTAGTGGACAGCATATGCCAGGCCAACTTCTCACAATCCGGAGTCGACCTTGGTCGAGTAGGCCCCCAGGAAGTGCAGCCATTGTGCAACAAACAAAACAAAAGCAATATTCCAGCAGCTAAGGCTAGGAGCAATGGGAAGCCGCCAAAGACGCTGGAAAAAATAGAATGAATAAAAGCCGGAATTACTCCAAATATAGGTTGAAAGAAGGAAACAAGGGCAGAGCCCACAACCTTAAAAAAGTGCACAAGACCTTCGGTATTAGAAGCATTGAAAACGCTGTGAATCAGTTCACCAAAATGTTGTGGGAGGTTTGTGTTCAAAAGAGCCTGTATCTCACTGTGGGTACTAGCCACCTGGAGGACGAAGGTCTCCCGTGCGGACTTGAGCATTACCTCCTGGTTCAATAATAGCGCCTTTATTCTGCTCAATTTATTGAAATCCGCCGTCAAAGTGGGAATGGAAGGCCAAATGGGACTATCTATCCTGTTGTGCGGGGGTGGAAAAAGTACATTTTTGCAGCACACAACACGGTGGGAAACAGTTACAATGTAGGGGATGCCGGCCTGCATTCCACAACAGTCCTGATTATTCAGAAGCAGATAGCTACCAGTTGCAAGCACAGTGAAAGTAGGGGATATAACACGAGCCGGAATGCCCTTCAAAACACAAGCAAGATTCGGAGCTGAAACATTACAAGCCCCGTGTAATTTAATGTTTTTACAAATGAGGGAATGACCCACTGTAGAATCGCAAGACTCTCCTGTGAGAAAAAAAACTCCTTTCCGTCCCTAAGGCACCTGTACATGAAAGGCAGGGACCAAAGTTCATGCAAGAAGGCACTGCCTAAGGGCTGAAAACGTCCAACAGGATAATGTTTCATGCATGAAATGAACTCAAATAAAGAAAAAGGCAAAGCGATAACCCCGTGAACTAGCCACACAGCAGAGTCCAACTCCGCTACAGAGAATGGTAATGGTTCTATCTTTTCGATATGTAAGAGAGTGTATGTTGCATCTTTCATGGACATAAATTGCTGTTTTTCAGATAAATTAAACAGCAAGAACAAGGCAGACGTGTTTAAAAATGCCAAGGAACTTTACCCATTTTCAGTGTTTGTAAAGTCCATGCAAACTGCATCACTGAACGCAATTGATTCTGACCATGATATAACACAGATACATCATCTTGTACAATATCAACAACAGATGAAACAATATTCTCTAATGTGTAAATGCGGGAAGACAGGGTATTAATACTATTGTCAACAACAGCAAGCACTTTTTCTAGATTTGCCTGATCTATTTCCCGTAAACGGGAAGCAGCTTCAATTTGCGAAAGCTTCCATAGTTCATTGTAAGTCTCATAAATGACCCTTTTAGGTCGAGGACCACGAGGCCCTAGAACAAAATCGGACAGATCAATGTTGCCTGATATTAAAGATAAATGCTGTTTTACAGAATCCAATGAAGAGTGCTGCAACCACTGTTTACACAATTTACCAACAGAATATGTTGTAACAGTACGAGAGTCAGAAAACCGTGGATCTGGCCTATCCTGTTTGTAACCAGGAGCAGAGTCATGAAAACGTAATTGGCAGGCATTTGATGCTACGGGCCAAGCCAACCAGGGTGACTGTACAAACGTAGAAATATTAAAGGAATTATTTTGATACAAAGCTTGCAAAGTTGAAAGGGAAATATTAGATGGCAAGCTCTCATTGGGAGTGGAAGATAATATGGGAATGGAGGGTGCATTCAATTGTTTGGAAGTAGCCAAACCCCAACACGTTGTTTGAAAGATCGTACTATTTAAAAATAAAATCTGGGCCGGGATTAGGCAAGCACAGTGCAAAGCTTCCGTACCGCGTACCTGCCATGATTTGGTGCCCCAAATAGATTTTAAGTCAATGGTGTCTAGCCAGTGCTCATAACCACCCACGGCTAAGTCGTTCAAAAAGGAACTCGAATACAGCAATTTGGTGTGGGTCAACATGACCTTCTGAGTGGACGATGTGTTCAGTTTGAAATAATAGGACTCAGGGTTTGATCTATCAAAGTCCGTAAAATAAGTAAATTTACTTTTAAGTGTTTGGGAGCTACCGGGCAAAGGGGCCGGACAATGTTCCCATTGGGTGTAATTAAAAGTACCCCGAAGCGTACTTGGTTTATGGAAAAAATGGTTGCCCCAATGCTGGTAACAATATAAATCAGCATAACTTGCAGAATTTAAGTACAAATCTTCAGCATTAAAAGCAGCATAATATTTCAAATCAGAGAATAACGATTCAACGGCATGCACATCCCAATCATCAGAAAGAATATTACTTTTCACCACATCACCCATAGAAACACGGAGGACATTAGGTACATTAATAATTTCGGTAGGTCCATGAATTTGGAAATTTACAGCATCCCATACGATGCCATCAGCGACTGGGAAAGCGGAAATGTTCACAAATGTGTGGTCACGCTTCATGATGTGAGAAGAAGAATGCGGAGCCAAAGTTACAGCGACACAGTCAACTGTAGAGCGTTCAGGTAAATAATGACCATTAATGAGCAAGAAAAAGACTGTCACAAAGCCAATGGACATGAACAGAAAAATCAGGAACAGCACCAACCAGATGTATGTCCATGGTGGGACCAAAAAATTGTCTCTGAACCAGGAGATAAAAACACTGAAGCGGGACGGTACAAGTGATGAGGTGGAAGCCGAATCAAAGGAAAAACGGGTTGGGCTCAGTGGTATTGTAGGTAAATGAGCCACCGACTCGGTGGCGGGGTATGCATACTCTGTCTCATCGTTGCAGGAGGAAGCCGGGAAGTTGAGCAGGCAATCAGGTAAATCTACCATCTCAATGGCAACATCAGGGTCTGTGTAACATGGAGGGACACAAACAGGAGTCCGTGAAATGGCTGGACATGATAATGAAGGTGTCACGCTATTCAGGATCGGCCAGATGTTGTAGCTTGACATTGTCCACTGAGATGTATCTGTTCTCTTTGCGACCAGGAAGCGGTGGTAAGATGACTGTACGAGTACCCTTCAAGCCAAGAACTGGAACCGGTGCTCGATAAGAGGGGCCAAATTCTTTTTTGTTCTCCACCTTCTCTCGGACCAGATCTCCAACCTTCGGAAGCCAGCCGGCAACCGGAATCTGCAACGCAGCGTCTGTGGCTGAAGGCAAATGTTCGTTTGCAAGTTTGTCTCGGGTCTCTTGTAAGTCCTGCAACATAGTAAAATGATTATCTACGTCAAAGATTGCGGCATTCGCCGCCATGTCTAGACCATCAAGGTCTGGCACAAACATTTGTATGCCAAAGAGCATTTCGTATGGGGTCCGCCCACCCAGAGATCTTCTAGGGAGATTATTAAGTGCACTTTGCACGCCATACAAGTGGGCCAGCCAGTTCCTGCCAGTACCTAAGACCCTAGCTGTCAAGGATTGCTTTAAGTCACGGTTCATTCGCTCCACAATTGAGTTGCCCTCAGGCCTATATGGAGACGAAAATTGCACCAGCACCCCCAGAGACCTCATAGTGTCCTTGTACGCCTTAGAGGCGAACGCTGGACCTTGGTCGGAATGGAAGGTGCCACAGGCAAAAATTCCCACAAAGACACGCAAATCCCTTATGACATTTCGAGCGTCAGCGCTGCGTTGTGGCCAGACCCAGATGAAACGTGTGCACGAGTCCACTGCAACTAAGATGTATTTATATGCAGTGTCAGAAGAAAATGGACCGCAGTGATCCAGGTAAACACACCCAAAAGGTTTGTTAGAAATGCAGAGCTGTGTCTGTGGTGGTCGTGTAACCGTCGAAGGCTTAATTTGCTGACAAACGTCACAAGAAAGCACATAAGTACGGGTTTGTTTATATAAACCTTGCCACCAGTAACGCTGCTGCAAGATGGAAACAGTCGCACATACGCCAGCATGGGCCGAAGCTAAGCCTTCATGTGCGGCCGTTATCAAGGAAGGTCTGCAGTCCGCGTTGGGAATCAGCCGATCACCAACGTCCGGAATTCTTACGTAAGGAACCTGTTCGGGACTTAAGTGATAAGAGTATTTGGAAGGGAAACCCTGTGGGTAATTAGCACCTTCCTTTGTTGCAGCAATAGCTGCCAGAATCTCATTATCTATTTTAGTCATGGATCTTGTAACCGCTGCTACTGAGCACGTTGCCACTGCAGATTTGGCAGCTTCATCCGCCAAACTGTTACCGACCGCGTGTGCGCCCACACGCTGGTGGCCAAGAGTGTGTATCACCTGTGTGAGGGGCAGATGTTGTTTAAGATCTACCACTCGAACCCAAAGCATTTTATGCTTGATTGTGCTGCCTTTAGCATCTCTATAGTCGTTTTGAGACCAAAAGAAGAGGTTGTCATTAAAGGATTGGACACAATAGTAAGAATCGCATACAATAAGTGTAGTCACATCCGGATCTGCAAACTCAAGTGCGAGCACCAAAGCATGCAGCTCGGCCAATTGTGCGGTACTGTTTCCTACTGCCTGTGTGCGCACTACACTCGACTTGAACTCACCGTTCACCATAGTACCTGCAACAATAGCACATGCTGCAGAATAAGCATGCTTAGACCCCGTGGCCGGTTGTGCCGAACCATCGGTGTAAATGATACATTTGTACTCCTCAAGCGGCAGCAAAGACAGAGGAGGAAGATGAACAAATTCATACTGTAAGAACTCCTGTGTCTGAAGTGAGGAATCAAAGATAAAGGTGACATCCGGGGACGTCAGAGAGGTAGCCCATTGAATCCAACGGGGGTGCAAAGCCTTAGAGTTCGGTACACTTGCCTTTGTCACAGCCTCAAGGGCAGGATATGGTGTTACCACCAAAATGCGTTTTCCCTGTGCCAGTGCGCGTTCCTTAAGAATCGCCATTTGCACTGCAGTCAAAACTTTCTCCACAGAGGAAAAGCGCAACTCGGCCAAAGTGTAAAGATGCGACTTGTATGCAATAGGGACTGTGTCACCTTCGTTAAAGGTTAAGTACGTGAAACCCACTGCCCATGGTACTATTCTAATCACCAGGTTTGTGTGGTTATCACGAGTCAACAAGAATGAAGATTCAAGTAGATCAGACTGCAAAGAGTGCAGTATTGAGGAATGCTCAGGAAGCCAACAGGACTTCGAAAGGTTAGGCTGTATCAAGGCATATAGAGGCTTGATACGCTGGGCATATTCGGGAATGTAAGTACGCCCGAAGTTTAGAAATCCCAGTAAGGACTGAAGCTTCTTCAGGGTGGTCGGAGGGCGCAAGAGTGCGCACTTCTCCAAAAAATGGGGAGCTAAGCCCCTACCTTCATTGTTGAGCTCATAGCCAAAACAAAACTGTGAATTCAGCGATGTGAGATTTGGCAAAATTAAATTTATATCCCAAGACCGCAAATTCAAGAATAATGCGGTCCACTCGGGAAAGATGCGGCCATAATTCGTCGTCTGTCAGATAGATATCGTCGACGTACGAACACGCATCTGGGTCTATGCTGTCCAACAAAGAGACAACACGGGCAGCGAAGACACCCGGGCTGTTCCTGCAGCCCATGGGCAAACGCCGGAATTTAAATTGTTTTCCACCGGAAGTGAAAGCGCTCCGTTGGCTGCACTCCGGGGACAAATTGTGCGTGTAAAATCCATTGGATAGGTCAAGTGTCGTTTTATATTTTTTACGAACAAGACTGTCTACAAGCGCAGAACTATGGGTATTTTGTACCGCAAAGGTCCGACAATGAGAGTTCAAATGTCGGTAATCCAAAACTAAACGGTACGACCCATCGGGTTTAGAAACCGCAAAAAGAGGATTATTCATTGGCGATACGCATGTTTCAATTACTCCTTGATATTCCAACTGTGTCAGAATGTCTGAAACGGGACCTTTTGCCTCCCGCCGGAGGGGATATTGGGCTTGTGGCTGTGGCAGAGACCGCAGTGGTATTTCATGGGAGGGTGAATCCACATCCCAGCCCACGTGATTTCGGTACAGCGCCGGAGCCAGGGCCCCAGCCCATTCAGCTGCGAGGGCTTCCGCTTTGTCCTTGGGGACGTGACGAGAAAAGCTCGGAAGGATGACCTCCTCCCCTCTACGAGCAGCCAATACGAATGGGGCGGCCAATCCGCCTCCGCCAACAAAATGTCGTACGAAGAGGTCAGATTTTCCCAAAAAATCCCTTTAATAACACGCTCAATGTCGCCTTCAATTTGAATGACAATATTAAATAGTCTATCAGGGGGTGCCACTCGGGTGTCAGCTGTCTCAACAGTAATGTATGTATCAGTTGCTGTCGCCTCCACATGAGGACGCAGTGCCTCCCGCACTATGGTAACTTCCGCAGTGCTGTCTAGCAGCGTCACTGCCCACGTCCAATTCAGGAGTCTCGTTCTCACCGTCTGTGGCATACCTCGCTGTTACTGCTGCAACTTTTTTCTTCTGAAATTGTGGGCGAGAACGTGGAAGTTCTGGTTTCCCTCGGCCTTGTTGTCGAGGTTGGTCTCGTCCTGGTGGGGCCTCACGACCCCTGCCTCTATCCGGGCGATCTCCTCCACCAGTCTGAGAGGACGTTGGTGCCTGTGAAGAACGAGGAGAACGCGGGTCAGGGACCTGAAATCTCTCTGGAGATTTAATTCCCGCTCTGTCGCGCAAATCATAAGTGCGTTCAGAAGATATGGAAACCGGGGATGCGGCACGCGACCCTGGTTTCGTTTGTTGCTTACCCTGTTTTTTCAACCTCCAGTTCTTTTTTAGTAAAGAACGGTTTCTCATCTTTTTCAGACTGAGTTTTTTGATGTGGGTTTGATTGAGTTTGCGTTTTAGCAAAAGGCTTAACCCCCAAACTATTGTGGCCAATGGTTTTATAAGCCTGTGCAATAATTTTCGGTAATTCGCGTGGCTTGTCCAGCTCCGGGACTAAAGCCAAAGCATTAGCGACTTGAAAGTTGACGGCATCACCCTTGACGTTCGCAAGGATTAAATCAGCCACCACATCGAACACTCCCACTAGTCTCATCCCCAGCTCTACAGCCGCTTCCGGGCCATGCTCATCTTGCACACGCTTAATCACGGTGGGGAGGACCGTCATGGAAGGAGTGCCGAAGCACTTTGCATACACTGCTGCGAATACCTTACCCCAGTTGGAACATTCAGCCAACTCGGGAATTAAGTCTTTCGGCAAGCTAATCGTCAAAATCCTGTGTTTGTCCACAGGAGAAGTATTCGGAAAAACAGCCTCCAGCTGGTCAAATTTTTCTGCAAGCCAATAAGGCAAATCAACCTTATTTTGTGGGCGCTTGCCCATCACCGAATTAACCATGACGGGACTTATGGTTACACCGCCTGGTCCAGCTGGATGCACCGCAACTGCAGGAGGGGCTCCCTGAACGTTGCCCGTAACATATTGTACCAAAGCTCTATGCACGCCAATTAAAGACGCATGCAAAATGCGCAGCTCATCTATTGGAACCGCCAAACGACGTGGATGTGGGGTAAACCTGGCCAAAACAGGCCAAGTGGCCCCTTCAATCGATAAGGGGCCTAAACGAATCGGGGTAACCGGATGTGGGAGGGCGCCATTAAACCAAACACGGTGTTGCCACGCCGTGAGCGGTACTTCAAGAGCCTGATAAGGCCTATAAACATTAGGAAGAGCGGTGGCAGTATATTCGTAGAACAAATTATCAGTTCCATCCACCGCCGGAAAAGTGACCCAAGAATAAAACACCTCAAAGTGGTAGGCGGGATCCGCTTGCACCACAAAGATCAGATCGACACCCGCGTCAGGCACTCCATACGCTGTCAAATGAGCTCAGAGCGCTGCGCAACTATGTGCCGCGATGTTGACAGCCATTAAGACTAAGAATTTTCGACAACCTAGTATGAGGCAGCGCAATATAGGGTTAACATAAAGCTTTTAATAACTTCAAGCTTGAAAGAACCTATAAAAACATAAATATAGGAGGTATCACCCTCACATACGTTTCCGGAAGCGTAAGCGAAGGTTATTGTGGACAAGCACAAGCACTACTCAAGCGTCTCGCAGATAAGAAGCCCACCACGTTGGTGGCGCCATGTTGCGGGGATTCTGCGCATATACAGAGCTATGCACAGGATAATAGGACCTCGGTAAATAGTGGTGAACCAACCATGCACCTTAGTACCCACAATCCCAATCCGACTAGCTTTAGCGTCTCATTTGTTCTCCGTACTACAGCGAAGCTACCAATGATTAGACAACCCAGAACACGGTCTCTCCCTCTCAGGACTCATGGGAGCAAGAACACTCTTTCATCTCTCACTCATACTTGTCCACAACGTGCGTAATAAGAGACACAGTATAGTTTAAAATGTTTATTTCAGCTACCGTGCTCTAAGATAAAGTACACTTGCCAGTACTATCAGCATAATGCATAATGATAAAATAATAAGCATGGTTACAATTCCATAGAATACAAACGGGGACAGCATTTTATAAAGACAGAGGATATAGAGCTAAATGGCCTGTCCACCCTTCCCGTGCTAATAACTAGTTTATTATAAAAATAGAAGACCTCTGGGCTTTGTCAGGCGGACCCCCATACCTCAATATCTAGATGCAAGGTTTACATCATCAGACAAGCACAGCTCTTCTCCCTGGAAAGGTTTTTCTTCAAGTGCCACCAACAGGGAGATCACAATATTAAAAGCACACGAATTTCTCCAGTGCAGCTGTTTCTTTGTGTTATGTCTAAGTGCGAGGGGCTGACCAGATCAGCAATAACAAGGGACGTTGTTTTTCGACCTTGTACATGGTGTGCAGACGAAACCCACAGGGAACATGAGAAAAGGTGAAAGGCAAAAAGGCAGACAGTTCTAATTTAGCCGGGCACAAGCAGAGTCTGGAAAAACAAAGTCACAGAGTAACGTGCGCAAAAAAGGCATCATAGCAGCCAGGCCTAAGCTAACTAACTTAGCAATGTAGACAATGAGGCCACAAACCACACTACATCCCTTTGAGTTGAAAGTTCTTATATGCTTCTCCTGTGCAGTGTGAGAAGTACAACAGCAATTCAAAACACCACAGCAGCCTTTTGACTTCAAGAAAGGGAATTTCACTTATCTGTTCAACAGCTGGCTGTGTTTCCTGATAGAATGAGTCATTTTTTCACAGATTTCTGGGATTCTAAAGAGTATGGCTGCATGTTTGCAAACAGGCGTTGCTGAAAAACAGTGTATCAGAAAAGTCACACAGCTTTCGCCTACCTATCCAATTTCGCTCTACACCCTCTGCTGACAGGAATTCCTGTGTTTACTTAATTGCGTAGCAGGGTCTAAGTTGTCAAATGAAGAGAAATACCTCTGGGTTGAAAGTTCTCATATGCTTCTCCTGCACGTGTGAGGAGTACAACAGCAATTCAAAACCCCACAGCAACTTTTTGACTTCAAGAAAGGGACTTTCACTGATCTCTGCAGCACTTGGCTGGGTTTCCTGACAGAATGAGTCCTTTTTCACAGACTCTCTCAGCTGCAGGAATGGTGTACAGTTCCCACTTGCCTAACTGCATTCGCTCCACACACTCAGCTGACAGGAAAATTCCTGTGCTCACATAATAATGTAATAGAGTCTGAACTGTGAAAAGTGAAGAGAAATACCTCAGAGTTGAGAATTCTCAGGTGTGTCACCTGTACCGTGAGAAGAGTTCAACCAGAGTTTAAACGTAATTTAATTCCCCTGAAGCAGTCTCCCTGCTTAAACACAAGGAATGACACTTATCTCTTCAGCAAACACAAGAAGATGATGGACGGAGTGCTGAAACTTTTCAAACACTCACCCCCAGTCACAGATCTGGGTTGAATCCGTCATCATTCTTTAGCTCACTTTGCCACCCCAGTGCAGACACAGCTATATGCAAATCAGTCTTGACCCTGTGCCTCATGGGAACAGTCCAGACCGAACTGCCAAGCCATGTCTTCCCTGGACCGGAATCAAGCATCCTGGGACCGGTTTCGGGCTAACAGCCCTCATCAGCCAGGCTAGCTTGAATCCAGTGGCAAAGTGAGCAAGGGACCTGTGGTACTGAAAATTCTGGACCTGTGTCATTAACATCATTGTAACATGACGATTTTGGTATCAGCAGACCGGTAATGACAGGTATGCTATATCTGAGTATTTGCGTCATATTCGAGTGACGGGATCACTCTAATATTAACGATTCCCTTGTGAACCCTCGGGTTCCATTTTGTGTACGGCAGCCATTTTGTGGTTGCCCTCACATAAGGCAATGTCTCAAGCCAAAACGCGCCTTAGGGGACACGTACACTTTCAGTGACCTGGGCAAGCTGACTCCACTGTCCAGAGCCAGAACCTGTTCGGCCAGTTTTAGTTCCCAGTGGCCGATCGAGATTAGGGGCCCAGGTGCAGCATGCCATAAACCCTTCATTGCACACATCTATATCTAAATCTTATTCACACCTGTCACTGCTCTTTCTTTATGACCTGCTTTACGAGGAGGAGGTGCCCGGTTTTATTAGGGGTCCAGATTATATCTGTTGCAGGTGTTGGGCCTCACTGGGTATTTGGTTGTGGGCTGGACAAACTGAAAATGGGCTTGTCATCATGAATCTGTCTTTGTTTTGTTGTAAGAAATATGTGAATGACCCACTGTAAAAATAAGGAATGTTTGCCTAAAGCATAATATTCTGTATAAAAGAGATAGCTGGTTTCCATGAAAAAGAGCAGTCTCCTGAGAACATACACCGTGTTGTACTTCTAGGATACCTGTTGCTGGCTGCAGCCAATAAATTGATCTTTGAAGCCACCAAGAAGACTCTGTGTTTCTGTAGTCTGAGACAGGAAGAACTCGAGGTCATTGGGTGTGTTCCCTGGCACCGCTGGGTCCAATAAAACCCAGTACTTCAATTGGCGCCCAACGTGGGGCGATTTCAGCGGTACCGGTCCAAGCCAGAGGTCGTGAGGAGCTTCGTGTAAAATTCTGGAGGAAGGCCAACCACTTCATCGACCCCTGTATGTCGTTCGTGGTCCGAAAGTCTTTGCTGCGAGGTTCCCCGCGTCCCGACGGCTACGAAGGACTGCTGCCCTGACTATCGCCCTGTCTTGGACCCTTTTATGATTTGTAGAGCGAGACAATAGACGAGTCTTCTGGTGACGTCATCGATACCTCAGTTAAGTATAAGTGGAGCGTCTCCCAGTCCTTAGTCTTGGTTCTTAGTTTTGGGTATCCCATGGGATCTTTGATTTGTTAGGATCTTTTGATTTGGAACTTGCAAGTACCAAAGCCGAAGGACTCGTGTATTCACGAGACTGTCGTATTCGATAATCCTTTGAAGTTTGAAGCTAGACTAGTGAGCGAAGATGCCTGGTCTTAGCAGACTTGGAAATTTGTTTTGTCTTGGTTGTAATAGGGATTCCCGATTGGAGGACTCGTGTCCGGTTCCTCCAATTGGAACTCCAACCTATGAGCTCTACGTGAAGCATGGAGTGGGCCCTATCACGTATAATAACGTATGGGTTAGGTACACAAGGAAAGATGGTGTCCTAAAGTGGCCCCAATATGGTAGTTTTGACACCGAAATTCTGGATAATTTAGAGGTTAGACTTTTTAAGAAGAAAGCCCGGCCGGCGATGTTTGACTCTTTCCGCCTATGGCGAAAAGAAGCCAAACAGAAAGAAATTAAATTAGTAAAGAAGAATAAAAGAGAAAAGGGTATTTCAATAATGCAAGCTGCTATGCAGTATAAGGATGATGAAGAGGAACAAGCGAGTGAACAGCTGCACAGGCAACGTAAATTGGCAATTGATAAATGTTATCCAGTTTTGCCACCTCTTCAGCAAGATACAGTGAAGGAACTTGAGAAGGATCCTTTAATGTCTCATTTGTTGAATTCACCACCTCCTTATGCGCAGAGTGCTACAGCACCTCCGCAACCTTTAGTTGTACAACCCCCAGTTGTTGTACCTCCGGTTCTTCCACAACCACCAGCTGTTTTTCAGTTGGCACCTACTACTATGGCGCAGCCCCCTCAAGGGCTGCCACCTTTACTACCTGTTCCATCTTTACTTCCTATGACTTTGCCCCCTGCATCTATTTCCCTCCACACTATCCCTTCTGACACTGCCTCTGCATTTGCTTTGTCTCCTCCTGTTTTTCCTCCTGTTCATTTGTCAACTTCTCCTTCTGTCCGACAGAGAATGACAAACACTGTTACTAGTATTTTGTCTCCTTTCTTTGGGTCACCGACTACGACCCCCGTTTTAGAGCGTAAACAATTGCGTAGCCAATTGCCCGATTCTAGAGAGAAGGGAGTATTGGATCATTTGGCGCATAAATGGGTCACTGACCCTACAAGATATGAGTTAGAGTCTGTTATGGATGTCTTCCACCAATGGCAAGCACCGAAACAGAGATATGTTTTTGACAAAATGTGCGAAGTTCTTCTTGAAAGATTAAAAGATTGTGATATGGAGGCCAATCCGCCTGAGTTGTGTCGTGTACGGTTTGAGTTTTCCAAAGGCACGATTGTGGGTTCCGATATTGAGAAAGCAGTTGCGACATTATTATCATTTAGGAGTGAGGGTATTTCTCGACTGTTGTTTGAGCCAGAACCCTCTGTTAAAAGGAAGGTCAGACAGTATCCCATGAGAGAAGTTCCCCCAGTTTGGAAAGAAGGAGACCTAAATGCTGTTCCACCTATTCAGCCTCATTTTCAACGTGTGTGGGTACATGTTCCATGGAAGCGAACTGAAGTCCTGGCTCTTAAGCAGACTCTACCCGACCCCCGTAAAAACCCTGCAGGTTATTATAAGGAATTATCACAGACTGCAGACTCCTGTGTTATGAATTTAGCTGATATAGACATGTTGTTTGGAAATGTGGTCCCACAGCCTTTATGGAGAGTGATCCGTCACACGGATCATGCGCCGGAGTTAGGGGACACATGGATTAATATCAATGCGGCAAATGACAGACAAGTAGGCGGTGCTAAACCAGAGCCTTTAGTAGCAGACCTCCCTGGTAGGATCGTTACTTACATGAAGACTTTGATGCCTGCAATGCGTGTAAATTGGGATAAATTGTCTGCATGCAAGCAGAAGAAGGAGGAAAGTGTATCTGACTTCTTCACTAGGTTTGAAGAGACATTTATCGACCACAGTGGTCAGGATATGAGTACAGAAGGTGGTCAAAGGTTGTTTGTTGACAAGTTTGTGCATAATTTGCTTCCCGAATTGTGTAAAAAATTGAAAGATTCAGAGAGTTCTTGGGCCGTTTCCTCTTCAGCACAGATATTGGCTACTGCACAATACTACGAAAATAGAGATAAAGATGAGAAAGATAGAGCAGACAAGAAAACTAAAGAGTTAAAAACAAAGGTTCTTTTACAACAAGCGTATCCGCCTCGTAGTAATCAGCGTGACTATCAGCAACCTCAACAGTATCAGAGGAATTCGCAAAGGTTTGAGTATCCTCAACAACGTGCTCTGATAGGCCCTAACCAATGTTCATATTGTAAGGAAGAAGGTCATTTTAAATATAATTGCCCTATTTTGTTGCAGCGTATGAATGGTATTTCTGGCGCAAGAGGTCGAGGTGTTCCACAAGCACCTAGAGCTAGAGGACGCGGAAATTTCACCCAGAACGCGCGCCCATTTCCTCCTCAAAATTCAATGAATAGTTTTGATCAGCAGAATAACGCGTCTGGTAGGACGACTCAGTACTATGCTGATGACTACTATGCAGAAGGTGAGAGTATGGAAGGTGATGATTGCTAGGACAGCCATAGACAAAGAGAGGGAGTTGTTTCAGTTCCAGTAGATCAGAGTGGACCTTATATTGAGGTGATTACATCAGGTGTGTCAGAGCCTTTTCTGTTGGATACTGGTGCTACAAAGAGTTCTATTATGCACTCTAAATTCCCTGGCGCACCTTTGTCTGGCGAAACTAATGTTTCAGTAGGTTTTTCTGGCGCCCCGGTTAGGAACCCGATTTCTAGCCCTATGTCTCTTTCTGTTGGACCTTGTGAAATCGAAGCACCACTTATTCTAACGACAGGTTGTGGTGAGAACTTGTTAGGATTGGATCTGCTGAAAAGATTGTATGCGACATTGTATTGTTCTCCTTCGGGAGTACAACTCACATTGGGTAAGACAGTGGTTTCACCAATATATTTGTCAAAGGACAAACTTCCAACAGAATTGTCGTTTCTCCCTGATATTCTTTGGGCTACTGGTCCCAATGATGTAGGTCTTTTGGAAATACCGCCATATGTTGTAACGTTGAAAGCCAATGTTAAAATGCCGCGCATTCCCCAATACAAGATCTCTAATGAAGGTGAAAAAGCGTTGCTAGCGATCATTTATGATTTGATTGAGAAAAATGTAATTGAAGAGACAAGAGGTAATGTTTGCAATAGTCCTGTTTTACCTGTCTTGAAGCGTACTGACTCTTCTCAGCCACCTGTTTACAGGTTTGTGATTGATCTTAGAGAGGTAAACAAGATAGTTGTGCCACAGTTTCCAGTCGTTCCCGATATCACTGCTTTACTGACAATGATTCCAGCCTCAGCCACTTGGTTCTCGGTGATTGACTTGAAGAATGCTTTCTTCAGCATCCCTATTGCCGTAGAGAGCAGGGATATTTTTGGATTCTGTTTAGGAGGCCGAAGCTTCCGATTTCAGAGAGCTCCTCAAGGTTTTTGTGAAAGTCCTTCTATCTATAGTCAGGCTCTGAAGTCTCAGCTTGACACTCTTGTGTTACCTGATGGCGCTACCCTTCTACAGTACGTCGATGATTTGTTAGTTGCTGCAGATACTAAGGAGATTTGTAAAGAAGCCACTTTGTCATTGTTGCGTCATTTGTCTGATTTACACCACAAAGTGTCTCTTTCCAAGTTACAGTATTGTCGACAAGAAGTGACCTATTTAGGTCACCTCTTATCGAAAGAGGGAAGAAGATTGACCCCAGAAAGAATTCAGGCAATTGCAAAATTAAGTGTGCCAATGACACAGAGAGAAGTGCGTGCTTTCTTAGGTATTACATCCTATTGCAGACAATGGATACCGAATTTTTCATTGATGGCTAAACCTTTGGTAGCATTGACCTATAAAGACACGCCGAATCCCCTTCCTTGGTCCGAAGATTGTCAGAAAAGTTTTTCCGAATTGCGTGATGCATTGTGTTCGGCTCCTGTGTTGGGTACCCCCGACTACAGCAAGCCCTTTACGCTGTATGTCCATGAGAGAGAAGGATGTGCATTATCAGTGTTAACACAGTCTTTTGGGGACAAGCAACGTCCATGTGCATATTTCTCGTCGATTTTGGACCCGGTAGCTAGAGCGTTGCCGAGTTGTTTGAGAGCCACAGCGGCAGCAGCTGTTTCTATTCGACAGTCTGCTGGTTTGGTGATGAATAATACGCTGGTCGTGATGGTCCCACATGCAGTGGATATTTTGTTAAACAGGACCAAGACACAGCACTTAACTAGTGCTCGATTGTCAGGTTACGAGTTGACACTTTTAGCGAGCCATGTGCACATAAGAAAATGCAACACGCTGAACCCAGCTACATTGTTGCCAATTATAACAAAGACAGATGTTCCGGAACAGCATGATTGCTTTCTTAGGACAGAAGAAGAAACGAAAGGGAGAGTAGATCTTAGGGACACTCCTCTTGTAAAGTGTGATGGTACCTTATGGGTGGATGGGTCATGCTTCAAGCTTCCGAATGGTGATACGACTGCGGCATATGCTGTCACGACTTTACATACGATTGTTGAAACTGCACGTATCCCACATAATTCAGCTCAAGCAGCAGAGTTGACTGCACTTATGAGAGCGTGTGTATTATCAAAAGGAATGAAAGTGACCATATATACCGATAGCCAGTATGCGTTTGGTGTGGCCCATAGTTTTGGACGCTTGTGGAAGGAACGTGGGTTCCTCACGTCTCACGGTACGAAAATACAGCATGGTCAATTGGTGAATGAGCTCCTGGAGTCACTTACTTTGCCATTGCAAGTCGCGATTGTGAAATGCAGTGCACATAAGAAGATCACTGACGACGTTGGTCGCGGTAATATGTTTGCTGATGAAGTTGCGAAAGAAACAGCAAGAGATGTGATGAGTCGAATGTATGTTGCGGGCCCTGCAAGATGGATTGGTGACGTTGGAATGTGTGAAGATACGATAGAGAGTGTGAAGTCCATCCAAGCTGAAGCTACGGAGAAGGAATTAAGTACGTGGAGAGAGAGTACGGGTAAATTGGATGCAAATGGTTGTTGGGTTGAATTGTCGGAGCATCAGCGATGGTTGTTACCCGATACATATGTGCTTGCAGTGGTTACAATGGCACATGGGATGGCCCACATCAGTGTGAAAGGAATCTGTAAGTTATTGGCTCCAGTGTGGCAAAATGCTGGAATTCCCAAATGTGCAGAGAATGTGGTCAAAAATTGTATGGTTTGTTTGAAATACAATCCTGGTAAGGGAACCCCAACTCCAGCTGGTCATTTTGCGCCTCCAACGTATCCGTTCGAGGTTTTGCAGCTAGATTTCATCCACATGGAGAGGTGCAACAATTTGAAATACGTACTCATTGTTGTTTGTGCCTTTTCAAGATGGGTAGAGGCATATCCTCTGAAAGATAATACTGCCTTGTCCACAGCGAAAGCCCTTCTCAAAGAGTTCTTCCCTAGGTTTGGTTTGCCGAGAATGGTGTGGAGTGATAATGGGGGTGAATTTGTGGGTCAAGTGATGAAACGAGTGTGTGAAGGTTTAGGAATCCGGCAGAAATTTCACGCTGCAAATCATCCCCAATCAGCTGGATTAGTTGAGTGCTATAATGGCACTCTTAAACTAAAACTGGCCAAGATACAAGCAAGCTCTGGCCTTAAATGGCCTGATGCGTTGCCATTAGCACTGTTGTCAACTAGGATGACCGTACATTCCCGAGTAGGACTTAGTCCTCATGAGATAGTGTTTGGTCGCCCGGCTAACATATGGGGAGTGCCGAGGCCAACGAAATTCAGCGAGATTGAACACCCTGTACTGCTTGATTACTTGCATGATTTGACGGCTAAATTGCGTGTTTTACACCAACAGGTTCATAATACACTGCCTCAGGCTTCTAAAGATCCAGGGCATGCAATCAATCCCGGATCGTGGGTGTTAATCAAGAACTTTCAGCGGACAAAGAACGATCAGCCCCGCTGGATTGGCCCCTATTTGGTGATTTTGTCCACAAGATCTGCAGTGCGAGTACAAGGGAAGAAAAACTGGATCCACGGCGTACACTGTAAGAGGGTCCCTTTGCCTCTACCATATGACCGGTGGGTCCAGGAGGGAATTGCTGACTCGGAAACTGAAACAGTGCCTCGTTTTCTGCCTTTTAGTGACGCACGCGTCACAGGGACAAATTCTGAGCGAGAAAGTGACGATCTTCTCCAAAGAGCAATACCATCACCACTTCGATTGGACACTACTGAGCCTGAACTTTTGTTTTGCGACCAGACATTGCCTGGAAAAAGCCGTTATAACTTGCGACCGAGAGTCATGGACAAATAAAATGAAATTTTGGTCCTCCCATCCGAAAACCTGTTTTTGAACCACCATCCGGGTTCAGCTGTAGGGTCGTGGTGAAAAGACTTGAGTGTGTAGCCTGCGGACACAAGGTCTACGGGTCTGGTTTGTTCTAGGGCGTTCCCTGGGACATTCAGAAACACTCTCAAGTGAAGAAAACCAACCGCCGCGAACAGCACGTTAGAGGATGGAGCCTTTTCAGATGGAGAGACCTGTTGAAAGAATAAGTTTCAAGAGGAAAATATGTGCAACCATGAGCAGAAAATGTTTTCTAATTATGTGTCTTTGTATTTTACTTAGTCTAATGATGTCTTTAGTGGGGTATATCATATTCTCTTTTCAAGTGACATCTGCACCCACTGTACAGCCCATGCCTTCCTCTACTATCTCCTCACATTCTTTTCACCCTCTACCTGAACACGAGTCCGTTAGAAGATTAGAGTTTATGAACAACTCCTTTGTTCAGCTCTTACACCAACACCAGCTAGTAGTGAACAGAACCAACTGTTGGGTGTGTGGCCTTATGCCTCATACTACTGAGAAAGGTATTCCCTACCTAGTGCTGCCATTCAGCTACAATGGTTCTGTGTGGGCATACCGAACGATGTTCATCTATGCTCGCGAAATCCACCCCCTACGTTCCGTCAAAGACAACCCAAAGAATAGTGCTCTAGTTAAGGGGATAGTCGACATGATAAGGGGAACTAGTTCCTACGAAACTATCCCGGAAGATGAGACACTAGCGTATATTGGATGGAACGTGACTGGATATGGAGCGAGTCTGAGCGAGAACCAGCAAGCAAAAAGATCCGCTCCAATTTGGATTGTACCCCATCAGGGTCATCTATGTCTGCAAGGTAATGGCAAGAATCCAAGAGCTCAGTTAGAGAAGAGTATCTGCACTGAAACGTATATTTTTGCGTCTCAGACTTCCCCTTTGTTCTTAGCAGCTAGGGGTACCTACTTTATCTGCCATGATAGGGCCTACACGTGGTTGCCCCCTGACTTCTCGGGCACATGCTTCGTTTCATTCCTGTTGCCTCCCACCTACACAGCTGCGGCAGATTACCATAAGATAAGAAGAATTAGGGGTGTCTTCAGCAAGGAAGACACTGCAGGACAAGAAGCGGGAGACTTCTTTAGGGGTTTTCTGCCGTTCTGGGGACCTATGGCTAACAACAGGAATGTGAGGCAATTGACGCGAGTGGTTGAATCCACCATAGTCGAAACTGTCGGTGCCCTTAATAATTTGACTGCTGAGCTCCAGTCGGACCGCCTTATGACCCTGCAGAACAGGGTCGCGTTAGACATCATACTTGCAGACCGTGGTGGGGTATGTAGAGTGATCCAATCCAGTTGTTGCATTTTCATTCCAGATAACGCTCCAACAGTGTACCAGGCCATCTCCAAACTACATAGGATCTCTGAATCCATCCATATAGATGAAGGAGACTGGTCGTTGATGGGATGGTTCTGGGAACTGTTATCCACCTGGGGATGGAAAGTTCTGATGGTCATTGGGATACTTCTAGCCATCCTTTTCCTGTTTTGTCTGTGCATACAGTGTGTTCCTGCCATATGCGGCCTATGTGTTACATCATGTGTAAGGAAACCTGTATCAAGGGACGAGCTAAGTAATAGGATGATGCTACAGCAACATCTCAATGAATTCATGAACATAGACCTAGACTCAGATTAGCATGAGTGTAAGTAAATTGCCTATGTAAGGGCAAAAGGAGGGTCTGTGGTACTGAAAATTCTGGACCTGTGTCATTAACATCATTGTAACATGACGATTTTGGTATCAGCAGACCGGTAATGACAGGTATGCTATATCTGAGTATTTGCGTCATATTCGAGTGACGGGATCACTCTAATATTAACGATTCCCTTGTGAACCCTCGGGTTCCATTTTGTGTACGGCAGCCATTTTGTGGTTGCCCTCACATAAGGCAATGTCTCAAGCCAAAACGCGCCTTAGGGGACACGTACACTTTCAGTGACCTGGGCAAGCTGACTCCACTGTCCAGAGCCAGAACCTGTTCGGCCAGTTTTAGTTCCCAGTGGCCGATCGAGATTAGGGGCCCAGGTGCAGCATGCCATAAACCCTTCATTGCACACATCTATATCTAAATCTTATTCACACCTGTCACTGCTCTTTCTTTATGACCTGCTTTACGAGGAGGAGGTGCCCGGTTTTATTAGGGGTCCAGATTATATCTGTTGCAGGTGTTGGGCCTCACTGGGTATTTGGTTGTGGGCTGGACAAACTGAAAATGGGCTTGTCATCATGAATCTGTCTTTGTTTTGTTGTAAGAAATATGTGAATGACCCACTGTAAAAATAAGGAATGTTTGCCTAAAGCATAATATTCTGTATAAAAGAGATAGCTGGTTTCCATGAAAGGGAGCAGTCTCCTGAGAACATACACCGTGTTGTACTTCTAGGATACCTGTTGCTGGCTGCAGCCAATAAATTGATCTTTGAAGCCACCAAGAAGACTCTGTGTTTCTGTAGTCTGAGACAGGAAGAACTCGAGGTCAATGGGTGTGTTCCCTGGCACCGCTGGGTCCAATAAAACCCAGTACTTCAGACCCACGTCTGGGCATACCCTGCCAACTTAGGGCGAACAAAGCAAACACAAAGAGATGCTTGTTTCCGGTCCAGGGAAGACATGGCTTGGCAGTTCGGGCTGGACTGTTCCCATGAGGCACAGGGTCAAGACTGATTTGCATATGGCTGTGTCTGAACTGGGGTGGCAAAGTGAGCTAAAGAACGATGATGGATTCAACCCAGATCTGTGACTGGGGGTGAGTGTCTGAAAAGTTTCAGCGCTCCGTCCATCATCTCCTTGTGTTTGCTTTGTTCGCCCCAAGTTGGCAGGGTATGCCCAGACGTGGGTCCCTTGCTCACTTTGCCACTGGATTCAAGCTAGACTGGCTGATGAGGGCTGTTAGCCCGAAACTGGTCCCAGGATGCTTGTTTCCGGTCCAGGGAAGATATGGCTTGGCAGTTCGGGCTGGACTGTTCCCATGAGGCACAGGGTCAAGACTGATTTGCATATGGCTGTGTCTGAACTGGGGTGGCAAAGTGAGCTAAAGAACGATGATGAATTCAACCCAGATCTGTGACGGGGGTGAGTGTCTGAAAAGTTTCAGCGCTCCGTCCATCATCTCCTTGTGTTTGCTTTGTTCGCCCTAAGTTGGCAGGGTATGCCCAGACGTGGGTCCCTTGCTCACTTTGCCACTGGATTCAAGCTAGACTGGCTGATGAGGGCTGTTAGCCCAAAACTGGTCCCAGGATGCTTGTTTCCGGTCCAGGGAAGACATGGCTTGGCAGTTCGGGCTGGACTGTTCCCATGAGGCACAGGGTCAAGACTGATTTGCATATGGCTGTGTCTGAACTGGGGTGGCAAAGTGAGCTAAAGAACGATGATGAATTCAACCCAGATCTGTGACGGGGGTGAGTGTCTGAAAAGTTTCAGCGCTCCGTCCATCATCTCCTTGTGTTTGCTTTGTTCGCCCTAAGTTGGCAGGGTATGCCCAGACGTGGGTCCCTTGCTCACTTTGCCACTGGATTCAAGCTAGCCTGGCTGATGAGGGCTGTTAGCCCAAAACTGGTCCCAGGATGCTTTTTTCCGGTCCAGGGAAGACATGGCTTGGCAGTTTGGGCTGAACTGTTCCCATGAGGCACAGGGTCAAGACTGATTTGCATATGGCTGTGTCTGAACTGGGGTGGCAAAGTGAGCTAAAGAACGATGATGGATTCAACCGAGATCTGTGACTGGGGGTGAGTGTCTGAAAAGTTTCAGCGCTCTGTCCATCATCTCCTTGTGTTTGCTTTGTTCGCCCTAAGTTGGCAGGGTATGCCCAGACGTGGGACCCTTGCTCACTTTGCCACTGGATTCAAGCTTGCCTGGCTGATGAGGGCTGTTAGCCCGAAACTGGCCCCAGGATGCTTGTTTCCGGTCCAGGGAAGACACGGCTTGGCAGTTTCGGGCTGGACTGTTCCCATGAGGCACAGGGTCAAGACTGATTTGCATATGGCTGTGTCTGAACTGGGGTGGCAAAGTGAGCTAAAGAACGATGATGGATTCAACCCAGATCTGTGACTGGGGGTGAGTGTCTGAAAAGTTTCAGCGCTCCGTCCATCATCTCCTTGTGTTTGCTTTGTTCGCCCTAAGGTGGCAGGGTATGCCCAGACGTGGGTCCCTTGCTCACTTTGCCACTGGATTCAAGCTAGCCTGACTAATGAGGGCTGTTAGCCCGAAACTGGTCCCAGGATGCTTGTTTCCGGTACAGGGAAGACATGGCTTGGCAGTTCAGGCTGGACTGTTCCATGAGGCACAGGGTCAAGATTGATTTTCATATGGCTGTGTCTGAACTGGGGTGGCAAAGTGAGCTAAAGAACGATGATGGATTCAACTCAGATCTGTGACTGGGGGTGAGTGTCTGAAAAGTTTCAGCGCTCCGTCCATCATCTCCTTGTGTTTGCTTTGTTCACCCTAAGTTGGCAGGGTATGCCCAGACGTGGGTCCCTTGCTCACTTTGCCACTGGATTCAAGCTAGCCTGGCTGATGAGGGCTGTTAGCCCAAAACTGGTCCCAGGATGCTTGTTTCCGGTCCAGGGAAGACATGGCTTGGCAGTTCGGGCTGGACTGTGCCCATGAGGCACAGGGTCAAGACTGATTTGCATATGGCTGTGTCTGAACTGGGGTGGCAAAGTGAGCTAAAAAACGATGATGGATTCAACCCAGATCTGTGACTGGGGTTGAGTGTCTGAAAAGTTTCAGCGCTCCGTCCATCATCTCCTTGTGTTTGCTTTGTTCGCCCTTAGTTGGCAGGGTATGCCCAGACGTGGGTCCCTTGCTCACTTTGCCACTGGATTTAAGCTAGCCTGGCTGATGAGTGCTGTTAGCCCGAAACTGGTCCCAGGATGCTTGTTTCCAGTCCAGGGAAGACATGGCTTGGCAGTTCAGGCTGGACTGTTCCCATGAGGCACAGGGTCAAGACTGATTTGCATAGGGCTGTGTCTGAACTGGGGTGGCAAAGTGAGCTAAAGAACGATGATGGATTCAACCCAGATCTGTGACTGGGGGTGAGTGTCTGAAAAGTTTCAACGCTCCGTCCATCATCTCCTTGTGTTTGCTTTGTTCACCCTAAGTTGGCAGGGTATGCCCAGACGTGGGTCCCTTGCTCACTTTGCCACTGGATTCAAGCTAGCCTGGCTAATGAGGGTTGTTAGCCCGAAACTGGTCCCAGGATGCTTGTTTCCGGTCCAGGGAAGACATGGCTTGGCAGTTTGGGCTGGACTGTGCCCATGAGGCACAGGGTCAAGACTGATTTGCCTATGGCTGTGTCTGAACTGGGGTGGCAATGTGAGCTAAAGAACGATGATGGATTCAACCCAGATCTGTGACTGGGGTTGAGTGTCTGAAAAGTTTCAGCGCTCCGTCCATCATCTCCTTGTGTTTGCTTTGTTCGCCCTTAGTTGGCAGGGTATGCCCAGACGTGGGTCCCGTGCTCACTTTGCCACTGGGTTTAAGCTAGCCTGGCTGATGAGTGCTGTTAGCCCGAAACTGGTCCCAGGATGCTTGTTTCCAGTCCAGGGAAGACATGGCTTAGCAGTTCGGGCTGGACTGTTCCCATGAGGCACAGGGTCAAGACTGATTTGCATATGGCTGTGTCTGAACTGGGGTGGCAAAGTGAGCTAAAGAACGATGATGGATTCAACCCAGATCTGTGACTGGGGGTGAGTGTCTGAAAAGTTTCACCGCTCCGTCCATCATCTCCTTGTGTTTACTTATCTCTTCAGCAGACGACTGTGTTTTCTGACAGAATGAGTGTTCTTTTACAGAGGCTTTCAGCTGAAGGAAGGTGTCCCAGTGATTTGTAACCGGGTTTCAGGGCTTCAATGTAGAACTTGGTTTAACTGTCATCTCTCATGTCGGAAAGTTAGGTCGCTGTTATCTCCTTCATGTTGCCTTTAATTCTGGCTCCATGGGTGCTTTTTGACAGCTGTTTGGTAATCCTTCTCCCCTCGAGTCTCTGAGCTCTACATGGATGCGGCCATATCAGTCGGCAACCAGACTCCGCCTCCCATCTGCATATTTTTAAGGTTACACGAGACACTTGTCTCAATATTAAACTTGTATTGGACAGTTTCACAACTTCTCCGTGGATTTCTCAGTGACTTGATGGTTGCACCTGTCTCTCATTTGCATTACTTGCGGT
The DNA here is from genome assembly GCA_963921515.1 of Calotriton arnoldi. Taxonomy (NCBI): domain Eukaryota; kingdom Metazoa; phylum Chordata; class Amphibia; order Caudata; family Salamandridae; genus Calotriton; species Calotriton arnoldi. Next base: position 637,041 of record CAWUFW010001440.1, read on the forward strand.
GGCCAAACATACACAGGTATCACAAGTCTTTAAAGATAATATTACACAGTCATGTTTGTGAGCAGAAGAGATGTATTGTTACAATCCACTTTAGAAATCCAGACTCCATCTGTTCATGACATAGGTATGTGTAAAGCACGGAGTCCCCCTCATGAGGCATCTTGGCATTGATTAACAGATGTTTATTGAAACGCCCACCTCTGTGGTACTCATTGAATCGTCCCTGGAAGGATAAAAGACTGAGTGGATCCACCAGGGTTCTAATCTGTGACTATCAGGTCGGACACAGTTTCTTACAATGGATACATTAGTGTACTGGCAGTATTCAGACTTCTTGCATAAAATATTACACTCCATATTTTTACATTATCTTCACAAACTACCAACTGGTGCGAGAAATCCTCATCTGGTCATGAGGAGTGGTTTGCAGACGCCTTCAAGTAGGACTGTCAAATAGCCCCAGTTTATCTTTGGACATGCCCAGCAAACCCTCAGAGACCCTCAGCATGTCCTCGAAGGCTACTAGCAGAATATCAGGAACCTACTAGGCACCACCAACTGGTCATGCGCGACCCTCATCCCACTCAACCTACTTACACACCATAAAACAGCCCTCAGAAGACCTCAGTATGCCTTCCGATACTTGCGAGCTAGCCATCAGAATCCCTCATCCCATCCTCAAACGTCCTGAGATACCCTTAAGATTCTTCTAGATGGACTTTGAAGACTCCCTAGTCTGCCCTTAGGTACCTCAAACTTGCTTCCATACATAATCAGTTGGCCCTCAGACAGCCGTCAAAGTGCACAAGCTACTTGTAAACCCCTGTTGTTCCTCTCGACATGCTCTGTGGTGTACCCGCTGTCACCAGCCACATCATCATTAGATTTGAGGAGGTTGAATAGTTCCATTGGCTGTGTGTAAGTATCAGTCACGTTCCCAGGCCTATGCATCATAAATGTGAGCACAGCTATAACAGAGTATCTCCTTTGGGGGCGTGGCCTGATGCCGATGGAGTGAGCAGCACAGCTCATGAGCTCCGGTCGGCCGGCCGCCATCCAGCTCCATCCTAAGGTATACGGCGCAGAAAAACCCTTGCAGGGAACTCCAGCGGATACGTAGAGTGGAATGCAGCAGCTGCAGACGGTGAAAACGTCTCCCCTGGCAGGAATTGATGGCTGAGCAGCCGAACGGAAGCCGCGACCGCAGGGCTCCCAAAATGGCAGCACCCGCCGGACAACAGTAAGAGCAATGCCACAGTAAAACCTGTGAGAGCGAGGGCCGCGGTGAGGCACTTGGTTGAAAAGAGATGCGCCTGCTGCTGTGGTCTAGGCATTGAGCCCCCCCTCCCTGCTGGAGAGTGCTGGGGAGCAAAGTACTGACATGCCTGGAGCTGCCGGGGGGTCTACAAGACACCCCAGTGGACCTCTGCTGACAAAGACAGCAATGCCGCTCCAGGAGCGGGGCGCGCCGCAGCAGCCGCGGCCCTGCGCAGAGACACAGTAAAGGCCTGAATCGGCGAGCCTCTGGGATACATCACGCTGCACGGGGAGGCTGCCCTCTGAGCAGCGACACCCCCCCTCCCTACCAGAGAGTGCGGCGGAGAGAGGCAATGGAACGGCAGGAGACGCGGGGTGCCTATGAGACGCCTTGGACGACCCCTCCTGAGGCAGGCAGCGGTGCCGCTGCGAGGCGATACGCGTCACGGCTGGGGAATGCAGTGAGGGAAAACAATGGAGGCCTGAGACGGCGGGCCCCTGGGCCCTGTTACGCTGCAAGGGGGAACTGCGATGAAGACGGCCTGAGAGCAAAGAATCAGGCCAGAATCAACATACAAGCACGTTGATGAGACACAGGAGGGCACAGAGGAGGCACTAAGGCCATGGGAGACCCTGGAACTGGCGGGAGTAAGGAGACAGAAGGGGACCTCCGCAACTGCCCCAACACAGCCCGGTAATACCGGAAAGGATGAAGCGGGCCGCCTGGAGATCGAGCAGACAAGACGGTGAGGCAAATGGCCAGGCGCAGCAACAGAGTCTCTTAGGCCCCAAAACTGTGGTGAGTTGGCCCGGCCTGTAGCAGGGTGGGGGGGCTGGCAGAGGAGACAGAGTCCCCCCAAAATAAAGTGGTCAAATGTGAGGGACAATCACAGCAGGACTTATTCAGGCAGGGTGCAGCCCTAGGAGTAGACTGGGTACGCACCTGAAACTGGGACTTTAAGAAACAGGCAGAAAGGAGAAGGCGCAGCACATGTTAACTGAGAAGCTGAGCCCCTCTACTGAAGGCTCCACAAGGGCATACACCTAGGCGGTGATAATCAACAAGGCTCACGAAGGGCAGCAGTATCACCCCGCCCCCTGCCAGTGAGCCCCTGTCTGGCCGGCCATCACCAAAAGGGCTAGAAGGGGCAAGAAGTCCTGAGGAATACACAGGGGCTAGCGCCTGACAGAGCGCAGGCCGCCTGCGTAGTGCCGGGGGGACTGGATGGCGGACCCTGCCCATAGCTGTGTGCCCCGGCGCAGAGACCTGGTCCAGGGAGTGCGAAGATAGTACAGGCATGGACCTGACTGGGCCTGAGTGACCCGCAGGGTGTAAGTGGAAACAACAACTGAGCGGCAATAATAGGAGACGCCAAGGCTCTAAGAATCAAACACCCGGGAAAGAAGGCGCATGAGCACAAGGGGCACGGGGCCCGGCGCAGATCTGGAGGGAAAGAAGGGGAAAGTACTGAATAGGAAAGACAAAGAAGGGGCCCCAGCAGAGAAAGCGACGGAGGGGAGGGAAAAGTCCCAATCTCAAACGGAATGCCCGGCGACCCGACACGCCAAGACATATTACAGGCCATCACCTCCTCAAGTGAGCGGCTGGAAGCCAAAATAGACTCTCTGGGTACAGACCTGAGCATCCTCAGGAAGGACCACAAGCGCTTAACGGAGCGAGTATCAGCGAATGAACGCCAGCTGCCGGAAACCTTGCCGGACATAGTGACAATGAAAAAACAACTGGCAGCCCTTAAAACGAAAGTGCGCACACTGGAATTCCGAGCAGAAGACACCGAAAACAGATTGCGCAGGAATAATCTTCGCATAGTGGGTCTGCCTGAAAAAGTAGAGGGCCCCAGCATGGTGGACTATCTTGAAAAATGGCTATGTACCGAAGTGGCGCTGGAGGTGTTATCAGGGTTCTACGCGCTGGAGAGAGCTCACTGTGTACCAGCGAGGCCGCCTATACTAGGAGCTCCACCCAAGAGGTAATAGCAAAACTACTTCACTATAAGGACAGAGACCACATCTTAACCCAAGCACGCCAAAAAGGAGACATAAAAGTGAACAATACTACAGTGTGAATTTTCCCAGACTTCTTCAGACATGTACAGAAGCAACGGAGCTCCTTCCAGAGCGTGAAGCAAAAGCTACGCCAATTAAGTTACAAATACACAATGCTCTACCCAGCTCGGCTGCGGCTGTCTACACCGGGTGGAATGGAATTCTTCCGAACCCCACAGAAGGCCTGGGAATGGGTGGAGAGACACAAGGGAGCAGGACCATCACAAGAACCTGGGCAAAGACGAAGGTGAGAGAGACGTTCCCACAACCAACGGGCCATAAGAGAGGCCTTGGCCCCCACGCAAGAGGAAACGCAATTGGAGCGACAGAACGTGATGAAGGAGGTGGCGCTGATGAGCAGGAAGGAGAAGGTCCACGTTTCCCCTGAGGACAGCGATGCAGTGGTAGAATCCAGCTCTGAACAGGGATCTAGTGAGTTGGAAGCATTGAGTGTGGTGCTCCCAGATGTAACACCACAGACGGCGGATGGCATTATCTTGAACCCGCTGGGCAGCGCTGGCCTAAAAAGGATCCAGAGGGACACATGAAGCACTTGACCTAACGACAAGGCGTTGGGGTTCCCATGGGGAGGACACTGTGGGGGTCTCCTGAGGTTCCTGAGCTGGGTGGCGGCTAGGGGGATCGGAGGAGCGATGGATCACCCCCCTCTTTTTGACTGACTGAACTGAAAGCAGTCACTTGCAGACTTATTGTTCTAGTTTGGATGGGAGACATTTACCTACTTGTCCTTGGGAGTGGTAGTTGGGGGATTTGTTTATTGGTGTTAAGGGGGGGGACACCTTGAGTTGCACTGCATGCAAAAGAAGCCACTAGCTGTTGGGAAATACACGCCAGCAGCAGAGATCTGGGTAAGGGAGAAACTGGAGACACTAACGTATGGCTGACACACAGAAGTACAAATGCATGACTTGGAACATCAGGGGTATGCACACAATGGTGAAGAGATATAAAGTGCTCTCCTACCTCCGGCGGCGGGGGGTCCAGATAGCCTTACTGCAGGAGACGCACCTCACGCACAAGGAGGGAGCTGCATTAGAGAGGCGCTAGAAAGGCCAAACCTATCCCACCACATACTCGGCCTACGCAAGAGGCATGTTGATATGGATACAAGCAGGGATCCCATTTCAACTTATGGACTCGCTGGTAGACCCGGAGGGCCGCTATGTAGCGGCTCGGGGATGACTAGAGGGTCGCGAACTAAATATAGTGAATGTTTATGCCCCCAATGCAGAGCAGTCAACCTTCTTTGCCCAACTGCACCATACCTGACTGGCACCACCATAGTGGGGGGAAATCCTTAATAGCATAGACGATATACACATGGACAGATCCCACCCTCCACTGCGAGGCTCCCAAGCTGTGCGTGCCTCACAAGCATTTAGTCCGTGGCGGCGAAGCTGGGGATTGCTGGATGCCTGGAGAACCCTACATCCCCAAGTAAGGACTACTCCTATTTCTCCGCAGTGCACGAAGTACACGCGTGGCTGGATGCCTTCCCATGCACGGCAGATATACGGAGTCGGGTCCTCACTGCAAAATACCTCACATGCACAATATCAGATCATAATCCAGCAGTGCCCCACACCGGCGATTCTCCCTTGGAGGCTCCGCCCCGATGTCCTGGAAGACCAGGTCTTCCGGGAACAGATCAGAGATAAAATCACACAATACTTTACTGACAATGCAGGGACGGCCTCCTCGCCGCACGCGGAGTGGGACGCCTTCAAGGTGATGCTGCGGGGCCAGTGCATAGCGCATGCCACGGGGGTCAGGCGCACCCTCCTAAAGCAGGTTAAAGAGGCAGAAGAGATTCTCAGGGGACTGAAGTGCAGGTGACCAGACCACCCAGAGCTCCAACAGGCAGTACTTGAGGCTAAAGAGGAAGTGGCTAAGCAGACTGAGAGGCTCAGGTGCTTCGACTACAAACAATATCTTGAGCGCACCCACGCAGAAAGGGACAAGTTGGGGTCCCTCCTAGCGTGGTTGGCGAACCCAATAGGTAGAGGCCCCCCCCGCTGGTGGAAATAGAAGTTGAAGAGGGCCCCAGGCATTATGTGCAGTCAAAGATTAATGAGGTCTTCGCTCACTATTATGCTGGGCTGTATAAGAGATCAACATACTGTGACAGTGCGGCGACCCAGGAATACCTAGAAGGCCTGCAGGTGAGAAGCCTGGACCCAGTAGAGACGGAGAGCCTGGGAACTGATATTGAGCTACAGGAAGTGAGGTCTGACATGAAGAGTATGACATGTAACAAGACCCCAGGCCCGACGGATTGCCGGTCGTATTGTATGCGGGATATGCAGAGGAACTGGCCCCCAGATTGGTCTCATTATATCAGGCGGCCCGCGACACCGGGATACTTCCAGAGAGCACCAAGGAGGCCCTCATTGTCCCTGTGCCGAAACCCGGGAAACCGGCACACGACTATATGGCCTACTGGCCGTTATCCATGTTGAACATGGATTACAAAATATTAAGATTTTAGCAACCAGACTTTTGCCGCACATGTCGAACTTGGTCCACGCGGACCAAGCTGGGGTTTATCCCAGGGCGGAATACTGCTATTAATATACGGAAACTCCTGGCTGTCATGGATTCTAAAGAATACGACAAACTAGAGGCAGCGGTGTTTGTGGTAGACATTGAGAAGGCCTTTGACAGTCAGGAGTGGCCCTTCCTGTACGAGGTCCTGTCCACGATGGGGTTGGGGGAGGCTTTCTGGCGTGGGTAAAACTGCTCTATGCAAGCCCCACAGCCAGAGTGTGTACCGGGAAAACTATTTCACTTAGACGGGCGGTGGAGAGGGGCACGAGACAGGGGTGTGCCCTCTCCCCTCTGCTGTTCGCCCTTGCCTGGCTTGCAGGGCGAGGAGCGGGCAAGACTACAGTGGTTTGTGGCTCGGGGACACGAGGCATTACATAGCTCTGTATGCGGATGATCTCCTGTTGTTCCTCCGCAATACATCCACGGAGCTGACAGAAGCGGTCCATGCTGGCTCAGTTTGGCAGGCTATCTAGTCATAAGGTCAACTGGCAGAAATCGAAACTGTTCCCCATGACGCCCAATAGACACTTGCCGCCTGACCTAGGGAACCTACAGTGGGAGCCTAGCTACCTGCCATATTTAGGAGTTAACCTCTTCCGTGCTCATGACGGCCCCCGGCCGTCATGAGTCACGGTGGGCGTGTGCTCACGACGCGCGGGGGCCGTCCGAGCCACGCCCGCGATCGGAATGTCCAGCACCTGGGCGGAATTCCGGCCGCAGCGAAGCGGTTAAAATATACCATGGCCCTGCTGAGCTGTTAGAGGGCAACGTGGGCAAAGCGATACGCTCGATCCGATCCTCTATAGATTTTTGGATGACCTTACCGCTCTCGGTAGCTGGACGAATAGCAGTCCTGAAGATGGTGGCACTCCACCGACTGCTGTACTTTTTCGGAACCCTCCCGGTGTGGATACCACGAGCAACATTTAGGGACCTTGACTCAACGATTGTGTCATTCCTTTGGGGGACAGGACGCAGGAGGGTCGCGCTGGCCACGTTGCAGTTCCCCATGGTGAGGGAGGTTTAGCAGTCCCGGACTTTGAAGGATACTACATAGCAGCCCAACTGTACTGGCTGATCCAGTGGCTGGCGGCCGGGAGGAACCCAGATAGAGAGCGGTGCCCCTTCGCGCCGACCGCCCCAATGTTTGTGAAAATACTAATGAGGATACAGAGGAACTCGTCGGGAGACACAGCAGAAACTAGGATGGTGACGCGTTGTTGGGCTCGGTATCTGAGGCGAGTGGGTGCTAGAATACCCTATTCTCCGGACCTACCCATAGCTCTGCTTCGCTGCCTTCCACAGGGGGAACACTGGGCGGGGCTGGAGGATTGAGAAGAGGCAGGTCTGAAAGTGATGGCGGCCATTACCGGGACTCAGAACTACTCCCTCTTGAAGAGCTCAGAACGGAATATGACTTACCCAGAGGCCAGTTCCTAAAGCATAGAGCTGTCACGCGGAGGATAAGAAAGCACTGGGGCACGGGCAGCGCAGAACACCGAGCGTTCGCGGGATGCTGGTACGTTGCACTCTCGGAGGGAATGATCAAAACGGTTTCCTGCCTTTACAAGGTGATCAAGGAGGACATACAAAGACCGTTAGACTGCTTGCGAGTTCAGTGGGAGGTGGACCTCGGAAGACAGATCCCAGCGAAAGACTGGGATATGATAGTGGAAAGACCTTGAAGGTACCCAGAAAAGCGTGGTTCAAACTAATAAACTACTACATGCTCCACAGAGCATATCTAACCCCGTCCCAAATAAGGCGGTACTTTGGAGTAGACTCGTCAGTATGTCCCAGGTGCAGGGAGAGAGAAAACCCACATTCTGCACATGTTTTGGGACTGCCCTACCTTGCATACATTTTGGGAGGAGGTACGACGCACAACAGGTGACGCCATAGACAAGGTTTTGCCTCAAACCCCCGATCACTACCTGCTAGGGTGGTTCCCACACACGGCGGCCAAAAACAAAATGACCGGGAAATTCCAAGACCTCGCATATGTCCTGGCCAAACGAAAGATAGCTAGGAACTGGAAAACTCCAGGGGGACTGCGGGTGGGAACATGGAAAAAGGAATTAGAAAAATGGGCGGCTGGAAGGAAGACTCTTACTTAGAGAAGCGAGGTGGGGAATAGGCAACATAGACTGGGTGAGAGCATGGGAGCACCTAGTGGGTGAATTGACAGCTAATGAGCATGGATCCAGTAGAGTGGAATCCCCGCAGCCAGTTGCACCAGACCGAGAAGAGGGGGGAAGGGAACTGGCAGACCAGGGACAGGTTGACTAGAGGAGGCCATGATAGCGACATGTGCACTTTAGCACCTAGAATCAAGGCAAGGTCCATAGCGCGCGCACAATGCCTGGCGAAACATTCATTTGGAACCGACTGCAACTCAAGGGAGGGAGGGAGGTTCTTAGTATTAAGATTAGAGTGTGACAGAGGGTATATGCCTAATTGTACATGCATAATGTTGATGGAAATTAATGTATGCTATGATTGTTTGAAAACCCAATAAAATCTGGTTTAAAAAAAACACGAGTGTCTCCTTTGTCAATGCGTGCTGTGCCACACTTTCCGCCTTGCCACTGTTTAACACACCCTCTCCGTCACATAGTTCACCTCACAGAGTTGCGACCTTGCCCAATGTCATGACATTGAGTTTCAGGCAATCGTGACTTTTCAGCCAACAAATCTTTCCTGTGTTTTTTAGTTTTATATTTCCTATTATAAGTTTGGGCCTACAAGTCGGAGCACGCTTAGCCCATCAGTCTAACAATGTCGGAGTGACCAGACGTCACTCTGATGTCATGCTGCGCGTGGACTGCAATGCTGTCACACCTAATACAAGACCTCCACACACAAGATTGGTCTGTGGAGTGAAGGTGACGATTGAAAGGCTCCTGGGGTGTCTGCATGTGCAGAGGACGCCTGATGCATGTTCACTCTTGGGGAAAAGAGCACGCGCTGCTGGGGACCAGGACTTCAGTGCTCGTCTCAAACCTGCAACTTATATCACAACTGAAACCAATCGTACCCTTCATTTTGTTCTCTGCATTTACCTTTTTCATTTTACTGTTTTAAATTTCTGCCTTTGGTTCTGTACGTCATACTGTTATAATTGGCCTGTTTTTCCTCGTTGTGCGTCTGGTTATGGGTACAATGCCCCAAACGTGCATCTATAACTTTATACGCAACCTCTAAATCCCTTACAGAAAACTCTTCTTTAAAAAATAGCTAAAGCAGGGCATGTCACCTGTGAATTGTCTACAACCAGCAGCAGGTTATGCTGTGCTATACACACACACCTCACACCCTGCATAGCTGCAAAGTACTCCCAAGTCTTGGGTGACAGCTTGGGGCGCTCCTGGCTTTTTACTTCAGCGCATGCGCATTCGAGAACTGTAACACTCTAATTCTGGTCTCAAAGATCCGAGTGTGCGAGCGCTGCCAGCTAAAAAAGACACGAGTGCCTGCAGGTGTCACACGTGGCATGTGGTCACTCGGTAACTAGGACTGGGCACCGGAAACGGTAGGTTTAGGACTGGGCACCGGAAACGGTAGGTTGTGTGTCTGCTTTGTGAAATAGACCATCACGCTGGGTGCCAATCAAAGCAGGTCAGACAAGAAAAACGAGTAAAGCTCTTCTAGACAGGTAGACATTTTTGAACACCAAGGGAACAGATTTGAGGAATTTAACTTTCCTAATATTTTGCACTGGGGTCCACAGCGGGTTAAGTGTTGACACATAAGAGACATATCGATCTGAGCACCAGGAAAGGCAATAAACACAAATATAGAATCAGAGCAAAAACATCAGAATTAACGGGGCGAATCGGTGACATTTGAAATTGCAGAGAAAAACCCAAAATTACACATGTTCTAACTGTGCCTCACTGAAATCATGTAAGGTTTAATTTTCAAACAAACTTAGGGACCTGATGACAAATCCCAAACAAACCGCGGAGGTGCAGCTGTGGCACTGTCCAGGCAGCAGGGTCACACACAGTACAGGGGGTGGAAAAAGAAGCCAAAAGAGAGGCTGCAGGACAGGCTCAGAGATGCCCGATAAGCCACATTTTTATGTGGCGCAGTCTTTGTCAGCCCAAGCTTTGCGGAAGTACATTTTTATTTTTTTAACCTCTTGCTGTCCTGAGTTTGGAGATTAGTCACAGACCTGTGGTCGTAGGAGGCTGTGCCCGGGAAAAACATACCTGGCTGTCCCCTTGTAACGGTGATGCCTCAGACACCCATAAGTGGTCTTTGCACTATCACAGCTGGCCTGTAGAGGCCGCCTCTTGTCCCATAGACACCCCCAAGTCTTCAAAGACCCACAAAATGTCTAACAGACCTTCATTCGACCTCCAGACTCCACCAGGCGACTGTCAGAGACACTCAGCTCACCTTCAGACAGTCTTCATGCCCTCAGACACCAACCGCAGGCCCTCAGAGACCTTAGCCTGGCCTTACAATACTTCACTGTACCTTCAGGCATCATAATCCTCTCTCCAGCACCTCTGGCCGTCTTCAAAGTACACGCACCATCATTCGGAGATCCTCAGCGTACCCCCAGAGACCTAAAGGCCCAGTCAGCATTTAGACAACCCTAGTTTGTCATCAGCTACCTCGGCCAGCTCTCAGATGACTTCCACATACTCTCAGCCAGCCATTAGATGCTACTAGCTGTCAAGTAGAGAGCCTCAACCTACCTTCAGACACTCCAGAAAGGACTTCAGAGACCCTGCAGAACCTAGACATCCTTACTGTCGTCAGGCACCAAAGCCCACTCTGAGAAACCTCACATTGGCCCTTTGAGGACCCATTCCACCTCTTAGGCGCCTCCATTTGGCCTTTAGTCATGCCCGGCCGCCCCTTGACACACCACCTACTTGTAGTTAAATAACCCAGGTCTACTCCCAGATGTATCTGGTGTTCCACGGGCATCTCCTGAGTATCTTCAAAATTCAGAAGCACCTCTCAGATACCCTCAGGTGACTAACCTCACAAGGTCATGATTTGGAAATTTTGTCACTTTTGAAGAATTGTCCCGTTAATGAAAATTCTCCTAAAAATGTTTTTGTGGTACAATGTTCTCACAAAAAAATAGGATTCACGTTCTTTTCATCTGCAAAATAATTTTTGCTGTATTGTATACTTGTTATATCTTTTTTAATGTTCGCCAAGTACATGATGGGAAAGTTGGCAAGTTTAAAAACACTTCTCAGAGGTCAACTTTGCAACCTCTACACGTATCCCCTGTTACAGCATTCCACAATTCCTATTTAATGTTTCCGCTTGTTGGCCTTTAAGGCATGTTTTTGCAAGAGACTTGAATCGGTTGAGGCAGAGAGTACCCCAATGGGAATGATTGTTGTATATTCAAACTGCAGAATTTGGACAGTTTAATGTGATAGTTATTGGACCAGAATTTGCAATGAAGGTTCTAACCGTTATGTAGTTCCTTCTTCTGCTCTGACACATCAATAATAACAAGCATCGGTAAAGGCATTAGGTTTCGCCGATGTGATTAATAATAAGCTCGTTTTTGGTGCAAGTTGTAGCTTGCTGAACAGTTGTACAATATAAGTTACAGAAAGTCTGTTAAAGTGTTATGACTTGTTTATGTACAAAAGGGCAATTTATTGTGCTGTTAATGGTGGTAATAGTGCGAGTAAGTAATTTTGAAAAATTAAATGAAAGAGGGAAATAATGGAATTAATTGATGTAATAGCAATTGTATATGTTTAGAGGAGTTCTAACAACATTTGGGCCCGGTGCCACTGCACCGGCTGCACCATTGAAATCATGACCCTATTGTCTGCAAGATAACTGCATTTGTGACTGCCTGTTTAGTAGTAAAATATAGTAATATTTGGTGTTAAGCGGAGTTATGACAACTTTTGGCCCCGATGCCACTGCACTTGCTGCACCATTCAAATCAAGACCCTAGTGCCTGTAACGTAACTGCACTTGTGACTGCTTATTTAGTGGTTAAATATAGCAATATTTGGTGTTTAGAGGGGTTCCTAGAGATTTGGGCCCCGGTGTCACTGAACCTGCTGCACCATTGAAATCATGACCCTAGCGCCTGCAAGGTAACTACACTTGTGACTGCTTATTTAGTGGTTAAATATAGCAATATTTGGTGTTTAGAGGAGTTCCGACAACTTTTGGCCCCAGTGCCACTGCACCTGCAGCATCATCAAAATCATGGCCCTAGTGCCTGCTAGTTAACTGCACTTGTGACTGCCTGTTTAGTAGTAACATTTAGCAATATTCGGCATTTAGTGGGGTGCCTATAGCATATGGTCCTAGTGCTACTGCACCTGCTGCACCATCCAAATCATGACCCTGTTGCCTGCTAGATAAATGCACTTGTGACTGTCTTATTTTTTAGTAAAATGTAGCAATTACCTGGGTTTAGTGGAGTCTCCAGAGCTTTTGGCCCCAGTGCCACTGCACCTTCTGCACCATTAAAATCAAGTCCCTTTTAACTGTAAGGTAACTGCAATTGTGACTGCCTGTTTAGTAGTCAAATATGCAATATTAGGTGTTTAGAGGAGTTCTGACAACTTCTGGGCCCGGTGCTACTGCACCTGCTGCACCATTCAAACCATGACCCTGTTGTCTGCAAGGTTATTGCACTTGAGAAGTGCCTGTTTAGGAATAAAATATACCAATATTAGGTGTTTTGTGGGGTGCCAGGAGCTTTTGGTCCCGGTGACACTGCCCCTGCTGCACTATTGAAATCATGACCCTAGCGCTTGCTAGATAACTGCACTTGTGACTGCCCGTTTAGTTGTCAAATATAGCAATGTTAGGTGTTTAGAGGAGTTCTGACAACTTTTGGGCCCCGTGCCACTGCACCTGCTGCACCATTCAAATCATGGCCATGTTGTCTGCAAGGTAACTACACTTGTGACTGTCTGTTCAACTTTACATTTTAGCAATAATCTGGGTTTACTCGGGTCCCTAGAGCTTTTGGCCCTGGTTCTACTGCACCTGCTGCACCATCCAAATCATGACCCTATTGCCTGCTAGATAAATGCACTTGTGACTGTCTTGTTTTTTCAGTAAAAAGTTAGCAATTATCTGGGTTTAGTGGGGTCCCTAGAGCTTTTGGCCCCAGTGCCACTGCACCTGTTGCACCATCAAAATCAAGTCCCTTTTAACTGCAATTGTGACTGCCTGTTTAGTAGTCAAATATAGCAATATTATGTGTTTAGAGGAGTTCTGACAACTTCTGGGCCTGGTGCTACTGCACCTGATGCAACATTCAAATCATGACTCTGTTGTTTGCAAGGTAACTGCACTTGTGGTTGATGTTTAGGAATAAAATATACCAATATTAGGTGTTTAGTGGGGTGCGTGGAGATTTTGGTCCCAGTGACACTGCCTCTGCTGCACCATTGAAATCATACCCTGTTCTCTACAAGGTAAGTGCACTTGTGACTGTCTGATCAGCTTTACATTTTAGCAATAATCTGGGTTTAGTCGGGTCCCTAGAGCTTTTGGCCCTGGTGCCACTGCACCTGGCACACCATTCAAATCAAGTCCCTTTTAAGTGCAAGGTAACTGCAATTGTGACTGCCTGTTTAGTAGTCAAATATAGCAATATTATGTGTTTAGAGGAGTTCTGACAACTTCTGGGCCCGGTGCTACTGCACCTGCTGCACCATTCAAATCATGACCCTGTTGTCTGCAAGGTAACTGCACTTGTGGTTGCCTGTTTAGGAATAAAATATACCAATATTAGGTGTTTAGTTGGGTGCCTGGAGCTTTCGGTCCCGGAGATACTTCCCCTGCTGCACCATTCAAATCATGACCCTGTTGCCTGCAAGGTAACTACACTTGTGGCTGCCTGTTTAGTAGTAAAATATAGCATAACTCTAGCATATTAACTTTATTTTTAACGTGCAATGTTTATTACAACATTTGAATTTGATCATCATGACCAAATAGATTAAGTTGAAAAAATCAATCTGATAATGCCTACAAAGTGCAGAGAAAGGTACTGAGGCATGAATAGGAAATGCTCCAAACGTTCTAAGGCTAACACATCTGCTTTACACCACTAAGTAATAAAAAGCAAGCATTCCAGCATACTGTTAGAAGTTGTCTGCCTTTTCCCTGGGAAGAGTTCTTATCTGACAGTGAATGGCACTGAAACAGTGCAAACAGCTTTAGTGATGTATTGTAAATGCATGCAGCCAGGGGAAGATAACAAAAAAAAGTTCCACCCAAAAGTGAATTAACACAGTAATTCGGCCATGGGAACTGATAAGAGCCCCCTTTTAAGATATATGAATACAAGAGATTTCACAAACCTTGCGCAGGCAAAACCTAAAAAGGAGGGGTGAGTGCTAGCACCAAGACGCTACTAGGAGCATCTGGGCGCTCTACAAATCCCATTCATCATCATCAGTGCTGTGCTGGGAACGATCTTTCATAGAGTTCACCGTTCGATGGTGGGGACCCAGAAGTGGCAAAGTTGGGATGAAGCTCCTGAGATCAGGGTGGTGAGCTGTATATCGTCACCGTCTCTTCGATCAATCGCGTCTATATGTTGGTATTTATAATCATGCACTGTAAAAACATAAAACATATTCTGACACTTGACCCCTAAGAGCTGTGGCCCACACTCTAATTATCTGGAAATGCCATTCTTGTGGAAGTTCCTGAATCTTCTCTCACTCCAACAAGGTGGTCTTCCACAGTTGACATGACGCAACTCATCAGCAAACACGTTCAATCGCATGACTCGGTGTTACGAGAACTTCACTAGCTTCCCAAACAGGCCAGAATACATGTCAAGATAGGCTGTCTCACCTACAAGGGCGTTCATCTCCAGACCCCTTCCTACCTTGCAGAACATCTCACCATCTCAGGCTTAAGAGCAAGTACTCTCTTCTTCTACAACCACTGACCATAAGCACTTCCTTAGCTTTAAAACAGTCAATCTCTGGAGCAGCTCCTAACCTTTAAACCACCTCTTCTCCTGTCCTGAGAAGTCAACGGGACTTGCTCACATTTGAGAAGTTACTCAAATCCTACCAGTTCCGGTTAGACATCGACTAATCTGCGCCTAAATGTCTGGTTGGAGCCGCCCCTCCCGATGTGCTGCTACTACACTCTGATGCCCCTAAAATGCCTCTGATATTGTATCACCTTGGTTAGTTTGTAAAGCCCACCTCATGGTATAGCTGTGCTATAGAGAAGCATATAAATAGGCGGGCGCAGCGGAGTGCTGTATGTTGTTGAGACTGGGAAACAATTTGCGATTAGGACATGAAGTGAGAAGTAAGAGGGATGAACCTTTCATGTATTGGGTCCTGTTGTGAGGTGCTCCTTGACGTAGAGTTGGTGATAATTTAAGGGGCGATCTTGAGAAGTGATTGGTTGTGGCACAGATTGGAAGAACAGGGTAGAGGAGCAGAACTTCTAAAAAGGGACGTGGCAAAGGGTAGATGATGGCATGATGAACCCAAACGGAAGGCCGGAAGTACGGCATCACGCGTTAGAGGTCTGAAGTCCTAAAGAATGGAGATGCACTCTGACAGAAGCCTGGAATGAAATGACCCTATCGACCATGCGAACAAAAGCACTTCATTAAATGTGTGTGGTTCTTTTGGTGGACATGTGTGTATATCTGTGCGAGTGTGCATGCGCACAGGCACACATCGATACAACAGGATGGACAATTACCATAAAGTCCTCCTTACTTCCACTCACCCCACACAGCATCCAGGCCACCGAACATCTCTAGACATTCCACTCTCAGTTCCCCAACTTAAAGGATGCGTGTGCTACCCCAATATCCCAATTGTCTCTACCAATGGAACGGTCAAATTCTTCATCTCACGCAATAGAAATGAAGCCAAGCTGCAGGTGGAATTGTTCTAGACCATGAAATCAGAGGCCCCTTGAGGATCCTGCTGCTCTGGAGGGAGGCAAGCGGCAAAGGCCAGGGCTGTGAGAACCTGCAATAAATTCTAGGCCTCATGTAATAAAAATGCGTGAAGGAAAAGTGGTTGCAATTCATGCATCATCTTCCGCCAAGTGCATTGGTATTTTGTGAACCGACCTATGTGTTATGTGTGGTCGGTTCACAAAATACTAAACGATAGTGGGTTGTAATTCGACCTTCCTCATGAATATTAATGAGATAGGCTGCGTATTGCGACCCACTACAATTCACCGCCATCAGAACGAATGGTGGCCTGATGGTGTCAGTAGACCACCGTCACTGTAATTGCTTTTATATAAAGCAATATTTCTGTTAAAAATACAGCCCTTTTTCCTTAAAGGAAAACAGGATGTACTTAAAAAAAAAGAACATTTTTACAAACTTTTTAGACTGGACAGCGGGTGGCAGGACCACCGGCTCCTCTTAACAAATGTTTTTGTGAACATTTACAAAGGGGAAGGTGTCCCTGTGAGACAACTTCTGTTTACAAATGGGCTACCACTCCTGTTGTTTAGTTGGCAAAATATGAATGTTTTCCGACTGAATTTCAGTCACAAAACATTAATACATACCGTTATGAACTGATATTTGAAAAGGGTGCCCTAAACACCCCCCCTTCCAAATATCGATTCAGTGAGGTTTCCCAAACACATTTAACGATTTGGAACACCTTTTCCATTAAATGGACTTATTACATTAAAAATGGGTTTTAGCCTGTGATTTACTGAATTAAAAGGATGTGAACCCTTAAACCCTTAGTACACGAGTCCCTTTGTTCTCACTCAGATGATGCCTCTGACTAATAATGTACAAATGATGGAGAGAGTGTGCAGATTTTGGGCTAGAAGTGTGGTGTTATAGGACTCGAACAAAAAGCGATTTTGTCGTGTCAGGGGTCATCTCAGGATCTTGTGTGTTTGAAAATGTCATATGTCTGCCAGTCGATACAGACAATGCAGACAATGCACACGGAGTCATAGCAGGGTGTACCGTGATGAAAACCTAGCTGGGTCTAAGGTGAAGATACAACTAACGAGTGATTGGAGAAGTAGCTTGGATCTGGAAGCAGCCGTGTTACTGCATCCTGATGAAGTGTTCTTTAAAGAGGTGCATCTTCAACTCTTTCCTACTTGGAGCAGCGTTGGGGCGGTTTTCATGGATACAGGAATGTTGTCCCAGATCCTGGGTACGTAGAGGAACAAGGCCTGTTGCCTTGTTTCCCTTTCTACACTTTGCATCCAGTCTGATGGCGTCCTGGCTTGTCAGACCTTTCTTTGGCAGGATCCCCCTCTAGTTTAGTAACCACAGTTTTGACCATGCTACCTCCATTTTCAAAATTACAAAGTTGGTGGGTTCTAGTTCTGATGATATCTGTAGAACAATCACAACAAAGGGAATGTTGATTGGATCAGCCACAGTATTCCTCAAACATACACAGTCCAAACATGGTGCTTCGGCCTCTCTCTAAAGGCGCCATCTTGAAGAGGTGCAGCTTATCCATTCTCTATGTCCAGGCAGTTCTCGGTCTCAGTGCTCGGCTTCCAACAAGGTGGCGCAATGATGGTTGCCATGAAATGGCCCAGAGAAAAGACAAACAGAAAAGGTGTGGGGGTCATTGGGTGTGTTCAGCGTCAGGACACAGGGACCAGATGCGAGACTGATGGAGACATAGGCACCTGGAAGAAGGGGGTAGCGGGAGGATCAGTACTTGCTGAAGATTGCAATGATGTGCTCTCCATCCTTGGGCACGTAAGTAGCAACACCTGAAAGAGAAGAGAATGTGAGAATTTAGAACAGAAGGCATCATTCATTGAAGGTTTTGCCTGTTCAAGAATGTGTAATATTGATACAGTCTCAAGTCGGGAAGGATGGCCCTGGTTTACGATGAGTTTGAGCTGACTTCAGACAGTTTTAAGACACTCTTCACATTTTCCTTCCTTCTTTTAAGGTTTTCTTTTCTAGGTGCAGACAGTTTTGGATCGGCCTTAAGCCGCCAGTGAAAAGCAGGGCAATGTTTGCACTTTAAAAGAGTCTTAGGACAAGAAAAATCCCAAGAAGACACCTTCTAAGGTGATTGTACCCAAGCGAGCTGCTGGATTTAGCCCCTTCCAGTCATTGTGCCAGGGTTCAGATCAGAAGTTTGAGATGCGAACACATTTGGGGCAGGTGATTTCGCTTTAAAAGGTGGGGGGGGGGTTGAACACAGCCTGGTACTTGGGAAATGTCTCTCCCTTTTCTATCAGTCTGTTTCCATATCCAGCATCATCATATGTCCGTGTGGTCTTATAGTCCCTCTTCAGTGATCGTGCCTCACAATCTGGTATTGAATGTATTTGGAGACTGATTGCCTTACCCCTCCAGGTTTTATACTTTACCGTCCTGCCCGTTACCCTCTTGAACAAGAATAAATGCTAGGAAAACCTGCCCCACTCCATAGCACATTAGAACTAAAAGGACTAGAACTACCAGTGCTGTTTTTTTTTATTTGTATTCTTTTTTAAATAGAAAATATAGAAATTTTAGACAGCAGGTTCTTAAAAGGTACAATTGGAGATTTTAATAACATCTGCTGCCCTCCAATCTTTGCAAACTTTCGCTGTTGTCAGAGGTGTACCAACGTATTGGTCAGATAGGGTAGAGAGCCATCAAATACTGTCCGATGGGAGTGATAACCACAGCTGACATATACATGAGTCACAAGAGGGAGTTCTTTGATAGGAGAGAATTCCTGTTTTTCACAGACGTGGCAGTGGAGAGTGAGAATGGGCACCTTACTTCTCCAGCTGCACGGGTAAAATATGGGGTCACTCCTGGCTACCGATTATGCCATCTTTTATGGAGCATCCATTGGAGCCCTACCTTGGTGCTGCTCTACGATTATGGCGCACAGATTGCTATGCCGATGACATGTGGAGATACCTGTGCATCATGGACCCGGGCAGCTTGATGACAACTATGTCCAGAAGACTGGGCTTTGGGGGCTTGGAGGAGAAAGAGACGCCTCCAGCAACAAGGAGCTGTTGGTTGGTTCTAAGCATCAACTGATAACACAACTTCCCATGGTAGAACTTCATGTGCTTGTTGGCTCTCTGGGTACCACAACAAGTACAGAAGAAAATATTGCAATCTTTTGATTGTGGTGCTAAATGTTACATTTGCCCACAGTTTGGATCTGCAGTAAAAAAATGTTTTGTCATTTTGCCGGATGCAACACTACTCTGTGCTTATTGGTGCTTTGGTAAATTGAGGCCTTTGGGGGTAAATAGAGTACTTTAGGCAGCTTAATCTGTACTTAGATGTGCAAATCAGCGTTCTTTTAAGGAAGGAATTGTGTTTATACTACCATGCTTTGTTATCAGATGTGTTCCCAAGGCTGGCCCCAGGTACATTACCACAAGATTGTGAGTGCAATCCAAAAAAAGAATGTACAAAAGAAGTCACAAACACGGCTAACTAATACAGCCTAAGTCTTAGAATGCGCAGTCATTGATCAGCCCTAAGAATAGATCCTCCTTTGGAAGTCTTTGGAAACAGTTGAGGCCCTGCCTATTTCAATATTCTTAAGCTGCTTCCTTTTCATTATTGTTCTATTTAAATTCTATGTTGATACTGCTGCTATTTCCTTTTTGATAGGCATTTCATTTTCCATCTTCATACATTTTACTTTAGTTTTGTTTCTTTATCTTTTCTTTGTATCAGATTTAATTGCTACAATTTATTTGTGTTTGTGAATTTTACTGTGCTATTTCAGTTTCATTATTGACAGGGATTTATTTGAAGTTTTGTTTTACCATATGCTGATTTAGACCTCCACTATGTAAGGGACGGATGGAGGATGGAATGGAAGCAGTTGGAAGAGACTGATTAATCAAGTAATAATCAAGATAACCTGTAAGAGATCAAAGCATTATCTTCATCTGAATCCTTACTTTCTACAGAGATACCTAAGGCTTAGGGTTTCCAATTGATGGAAAGACACATCCAGAACATCTAGAAATAAACATAATGCCACACATAAACTGTAAAATCAGAGGTGAACCCATATTAAGTATTATTACATAGTAAGTGCTACCACTTTATCATTTGTGTGGCACCACTTATAAGCATTGCAACCACACGCCAGCTTTGTCCGATCTACCTGCTTTCTGTAATGCCAGATGGATGTGTGTGGAGGGATCTTCAGATGCTGTTGTGCCACATATAACCCCCCTTAACATCTACCCAAGACGTAGACATTCTGTGCATAGACCTCCCTTGGCCCGTTGTACTGCCCTGTCCCTGTCCTGTCCGTTCCCTCCTCTGTCTAAGTATTATCAGACATACTGAAGGCTTGAGCAGTATTCTGGCAGACTCGAAATGAACAAAGTGAAAATGACCCTGAATTCTGCAGATGTGGCTAAATGGATCACTGACACAATATCATGGTTAACAATATCGTTGGCAAAATATAGTGCCAAAAATATTGCTTACACAATATCACCATCGTATATATGTAATGGTAAGCACAAAAATAAAGGGAAAAAAATAGCGTTGGCTTTAATATCATCTAAAAATAATCAAAAATATCGATTTGTTTATATAAATAGAGTTTAAAGTAGTAAATGAAAAAAGATGTATTACATAAATTTAATGTAATGTAAATTAAATAAATTCCACTAATTTTTAATACTATATATAAATAAACACAAAAACACACATATATATGTGTTTGTGTTTATATAAATTACCTACTGGCATTCCCAGTAGGTAGTTATAGTTAGGACCATGTTTACATAGGAAAGGAGTTTTCTGACTTGACTCTATCTTTGGTGTCGTTTGATGAATCTTCACCAAATAAAAAAAAAAAAGTGTGCAAGTGATTGGAAAGTTTCGGGGTGATCCGTCAAGCAGGGGCTGACAAAAAGGGGGGTCAAAAAAACGTGTGTTTCCCATGTAAATTCCCAAAGGAGTTTGGACACAACTACAGCCCGAACTGCTGAACCGAGCTACACCAAATTTGAACGAAAGGTAGATTTTGTTCCGCAGATTGTGCTTTTTGTTATTTGGTGTAAATCCATTCAGTAATTTTCGAGAAATTTAAAAAAATCCAAATTTGTATATCTAGGGCCGCTGACTTTTCGCAACATCTTTGTGAAGATTGACGAGCTTGTGCATAGATCTGCAGAGTTCTGATTGGCTGCCAACACTTCAACCAGGAAGTGTTGCCAGTCATCTTGGGACTTGGCTTCAGATGAGCCCTAAAAACAAACGCAGAAAAAAAGAAAAGGGGCAGGGTACAAATACCCTGACCCTCTAGGTCTGGTGCTGAGGTCCCAGAGGGACTCCACCATGGGAAAAAAGCATTTTTGTTTAAATTTACAGTGTTTTTCATGAAATATTTGTAAATATCACCGTGAATTAAAAAAAGAAAAACAAGTGGGGTCTCCCCCACTTGTTTTAATTGCAGCCCCCGGGTGGGCCATGTCCCGGGTGCATAAGGCCTTTAATTGAAAATGGATTGGGGCACACTGGGCCTCCCTCCAAGGGCTTAAAAATGCCCCGGGGACCACCACCTCCCCGGGGCTAGTGATAATAAGTCAAGGCTGCGCAGAACCCCCCCTCTGGTCCCCTGGGACCACCACTTCCTCAGGGCTACATATTTAAAAGTATATGGGGTGGCCGCACAGACTCCCTGGGCCCTGGGGACCACCACCTCCCTGGGGCTAAAATAAACAGTAAGGAGGGGGGCTGCACCCTTCTGGGCCATATAGGGTCCCGGGGACCACCACCTCCCTGGGATTGGCCCATACAGAACAAAGGAAAGGGGGTGCAAGCAGACATGCTGGCAGGGAAAGAGGTGAAATGTTTGCTCTTGCACACAGGAAGCTGCATTTGCAGCATCTTCATGTGGGAAATAGCAATGCCGGCTCCCGCACAAGACGGGGAGATGAATTGGACAGTGTGGGCCTTGATGCTCCCCCTGCAGTCCCATAGCATACTGAGTGCCCGCTGCAGGACCAGGGCAACCAGGGAGACATAGCCAAGCCCCGGGGGATCAGGCCCCCAGGGCCGAAATTGACCCGGGGAAGGGTGGCCACACGGCTCTCCTCCCCCATTCAATCAAGGCCAGGCCCCAGGGAATGGGGTCCCCGGGGTCAGTCTTGCCCTGATGCTCATTTCAGAAAAATTAAACATAAACAGCAAGCACTTACACATATAAGCATAGCAGGTGCCCCCGTTGAAGCTCCACTTCTGTAAAGGGCATATGATTCAAATCCTGGGCTTGGCAAAGGCAAAGCAAGTCTATTTTCTTTGCAATTCTATATTGAAAAACGATCTGAAATGCTTTGTGAAGGTGAATGCATTGTTGCTCTATTGGAGCGCAATCTGTATGTGACTGTGACAAATGGGTTCTTCCTTGTCTTGTCCTGGTGAGAGCAGAGTCCAAGGTTCTCCCTTTAAAATGAGCCAAGCATGGAAATGTGCAAATCACTTGGAAGCTTCACACGTTTGGCCCCGCCCACCTTAGTAATATGCCAAGGTGTTCCTGCCTTTTGCCAGGATGATGAATAGCTTCACAAGCGATCCCCCAGCGCATTTCCCTCTGATTTTGGTGAGGAGTTTATGATGCGGAGGAATAGGAGGACCTCTCCACCAAACAAAGAAGCACTTACTTCATATATTTGAGGAAGGACCCTTGTTTGGTGGAGATATATAGTTGAGGAAGGACCCTTGTTTGGTGGAGATTTACTTCTGTGTAGTCTTGTCGTCTTCTCTATAGGAAGATTCATGTTATCACAAATTTCTGGATAAAGATGCACGAGGAACAATCACATTGCCAAAATGCACACAAGGTCACTGGTGACATTTACTTGTGCTCCATTATGCAGCTGTAGTGCAGAATACGAACTAGACATTTACCCAAGGAGGTAGCACTTAGTAATTAACCAGTAGAAAGTACTCCACTTGGATAGATATTTTGTGCAAAACTGTGGACTCTTTTTGGATAAAGGGGCAGGTGTGGTTGCATTGTATCCCAGGCACTGACACAGCTACTGATACACCCACACAGACACTCAGACACCCGCTCACACACTCAGGCACACACACATCCACTCACAGACCCACTCAGACACTCATACACCCACTCACAGATCTACTCACACACACACTCACAGACCTACTCAGACACTCTCACAGCCACTCACAGACCCATTCAGACACTTATGCACCCACTCAGACATGTACACCCACTTACACACCCATTCAGACAGGTACACCCACTCACCCATTCAGACACTCACACACCCAGTCACACACCCACTCAGACACTCATACACTCACTCACACATTCACTCTCAAAGGTTACAGGTAGAAAAGGAAATAAAAAAACCTTAGAAATTCACGTTATATTTAGGAAATAGAATTTAAAAAACCATAGAAATTCACTGAAAAAAACCAAAGGTTACAGGGACGTTATATATTTGAAATGTCATGGGTGATGTCATCTGTGATGTCACTGACCATGTCATGAGTGATGTAATATGTGAGGTCATAAGCAGTGCATTGCAGGGGCGTAAGTTATAGTTAGCTCAGGTAACTTATACCTGCTGAAATTCGATGGTTTTGTACGAGTGAAATCTGAGCCTAACTATAACGTCCCTGTAACCTTTGGTTTTTTCAGTGAATTTCTAAGGTTTTTAAAAAAAATTCTATTTCCTAACTATAACGTCCCTGTAACCGTTGTTTTTTTCAGTGAATATCTATTACATTATATTATTTTGCAATTTTTTAGTTTTTTAGTATGAAAATGTGTATATATATATGCACATATGTATACATTATCTACTGGCGGTCGCCAGTAGATAGTTATAGTTAGGACCTTTATCCATAGGAAATCCGCAACATTCTATTCCCAACAAGTTTGGCGTCGCTTGACGAATCATCGCGAAATTTTCAAAACTAGTGGGGCGTCCGGTCCGCTCCTGTCTTGAAAGTTTCGGGTGATTCATCAAGCGGCGGCCGAGAAAAAAGGGGGTCCCAAAACGCGTTTTCTCCATGTTAATTCCCATAGGAAATTTTAGCCACGGCTACAGCTCGAACTGTTGAACGGAATTACACCAAACTTTGCAAAAAGGTAGCGCTTGGTTCAGAAAGCGACCTTTTTTTAAATGGTGTAAATCCGTTCAGTAGTTGCGGAGAAATTAAAAAATAAGAGTGAAAAAATCGATTTCCCATAGGAAACTTTATGCAAGGCTACAGCAAAAACTGCTGAACGGAATTACACCAAATTTGGCAAAAAGGTAGTGCTTGGTTAAGAAAGCACCCTTTATGAAAATGGTGTAAATCCGTTCAGTAGTTGCTGAGAAAATCCAAAATAAAAGTTTCGATATTTATGGCCACGGTGGATCCGCGCACCCTCCCGACCTCGAGCTGCATGCTAATTGGCTGTCAACACTCCAAATCAGGAAGTGTTGGCAGCCATCTTGTTCCTCGGTAGGCAGTAAAAAAGTGCGCAATACGCAAAAAGGGGGCAGGGTAGAAACACCCTGACCCCTAGGCCTGCTCAGGGGTCCTACAAGGACCCCCAGGGCCCAAAAATATTTTTTTAAATCGTCAGGATGCGCTTAGGGTGCGCGGATCCTGCCGATTAAAAAACGAAGCGCGGGCTCCCGCTTCTTTAGTAATTGGCCCCCGGGTGGGCCAAGTCCCGGGGGCATGCGGGGGTTAGTTTTATGTGTGGGGGGCCTCTAAGGCCCCCCAAGCCCCGGGGACTGCCACCCCCCCGGGCTTTAGTAAAAAAAATGATGCGGGAGGGCTCTCGGCCCTCCCGCAGCCCGGGGGACCGCCACCCCCCGGGGCTTCTTTTAAAAAAAAAAAATTACATATGTGGGGGGGCTTGAGCCCCCACATGCCCCGGGACCGCCACCTCCCGGGGCACTAAATATTTTAATGTGGGGGTCCGTTACGGACCCCAGAGCCCCGGGGACCACCACCTCCCCGGGGCTGTGCAATTCAAGGGAGGGGCCGCAGCGGCGCGGCCCCCTCCTGGAGCCCTTGATGGCCCTGGGGACCGCCACCCCCAGGGCCGGCTCCTGCAGTGTCCCGGGTGCCTACCCCGGGACACTGTAGTTTGCTAGGACAGGACGGAGCCTCGCGGCTCCCGTCCCAGTCATGGCAAACTGCTCTGATATTGGAAGCGAGAGCAGGGAAGCCTGCTCTCTCTTCCAATATCCAAAGCAGATTGCTTTTCCACACGGGGAGCTGCATCTTAGCAGCTCCCCATGTGGAAAGCAATGCCGGCTCCCGAGGGACGCGGGAGCCGGTGGGACTGTGGGGGATTGGGGACCCCCCACAGTCCCCAACGGAGAGGGCCAGCCCCGGGGGATGGGGTCCCCGGGCAAGTAGTGGCTCGGGAGGGGGGCCACGCAGCCCCCTCCCCAAAATGAAAAAAAAAAAAAAAAAACGGGCCCCGGGGATGGGGTCCCAGGGGCCATAAGTGGCCTGAGGAGGGGGCAACGCAGCCCCCCTCCCTGCAGCACTGAGCAAATGCGCCCTGGTGCGTTGTGAGTTGGGAATTAATTCCCCTGAATACTGAGGGTCCCTGGGGCTAACTAGCCCACCAGGTACTCAGTGCTGCCACAGAGCTGCGTTGCAGAGAGGTGTTCTGAGGCCACGCCCCTTTTACACCTCTCTGCAACGCAGCTCTGTGGCGCTTACTGGAGGGACCTGGTGGGCTAGTTGGCCCCAAGGGACCCTCAGGACTCAAGGGGAATTAATCACCCAATTTACAATGCGCCAGGGGGCGCGTTTTCACAGTGGTGCAGGGAGGGGGCGGGGCCTAACAAAACAAGTGTGCAAATGGAGGATTTATTCAGCAGGCATGTGAAGGCCAGGATTTATTCAGCAGGCATGTGAAGGCCAGGATTTATTCAGCAGGCATGCGAAGGCCAGGATGGCCGCATCTGAAAGCCAGGAGGGCTGCCAGAGGCCCCTGGGCTGTACTTTGAGTATCACTGCTATAAAATCTATTTTACCAATATTATGAAAACTATTGTAGTCTAAGAATAATAAATATACTATTCCCACTCAAGTTTATGCAACAGTAGGGCAAGTGGTGGACTTCGTGAAGGGTTATATTTACTATTCCTACTCCAGTCAGAGCAACGGTAGGGAAAGCGTTGGGGGTTAAATTGACTATACCCACCCCAATCTAAGCAACAGTAGGGAAAGAGTTGGACTTCAGAGGGGTTACATTTACTATTCCCACTCCAATCTAAGCAACAGTAGGGAAAGAGTTGGACTTCAGAGGGGTTACATTTACTATTCCCACTCCAGTCTTTGCAAAAGTAGGAAAAGTGTTGGACTTCGGAGGGGTTACGTTTACTATGTCTGTGCAACAGTAGGGGGGGTGCGTTGACACTTTTGTCTGGCAGACCAGCGCTACTGGGGCGATTTCTGTCATTCCATCCCACTGGACATTGCTGGAGAACGCTTTTTCTGCTATCCTGAAATTGCTCTTGGCACAGGGTGGGCCAGTCTGCACCTGTCAGAGACCGGAGGAGGCTGGGCTGGGCCCGCCCTCTTGGTTTGCACACCCGCATTTGGACTTTGAGCTATGAGTGTAATAGTCTACAAGCATCTCAATTTCATATTGGAGTTGTTTTGGGTTTCGCCTTTGTAGCATCGGGGATCATAGTTATACTTCAGATTCTTACATGGTGGCTTTTGTGATGTATCGCTATCTGCTAAGGCTGTGACCACACTAGGGGGCAGATTTACAAGAAAGTGACGCATCTGTAGACATGCGTCACTTTCCCTGCGCCACCCTGAGAAACCCTTGCGCCACCATCGATGCTCCGTATTTCCAATACGGCACACCATGGCGCAAGGATTGACAGATGCGTCAGAAATTCTGACGCATCTGTTGTAGCAAAAGTCACGCAACTGCTGGAGTCGTGTCACAAGCACGACACAACTCCAGCAATGCATGGGGAGGCCTATCCTCATTGTGCTGCGTCACTCCTTACGCCTGCTCCAAGCAGGCATAAGGTTTTGACGCAGTGGCGTCCTAGAAGTGGCGCAGTGAAATCTTGTAGATTTCACTGCGTCACTTCTACAAGGCATTTTTGCGTTGGAATGCCCACCCTGCATACATTATACCTGACGCAGGTATAATGTGACGCTGGGCTTTACAACGTGACACATCTCCCTAGGGCAGTTTCCCCAATCATCCCTACGGTGAATCGCCTGCTCGGATGGTAGATTGACAACCATTTCCTATTACTTCACACACGGGGAATAGGCCACATATGGATAACCAAGACCCAGGCATGTCTAACGTCTCCCCGAATATTCCTAATGATTTTATCACTGACACTCTTTTTGCTGAGTCAAATAGATGACTGAATGGATCTATATCAGCTGGACCCATATCTCCCTTACCCCCCTCCCCCGCTCAATGATTGCTCTAACACTGAAACTATGGATTCTGGCAGTCCACTTATGCCACTTATGTCTACCGCTGCTGGAAAAAGGGTCTCCAAAATCTCCTGGAATGTTTCAGGCCTTAAATCAAAAATCGTACTTCCTGACTGGATAAATTTTATAGAGCTATATGATATTTGCCTACTCCAGGAAACATGGTGTATGGATCCCGTATGTAAATCTGGGTACCTAAATTATTCCATTCCCGCCATATGCGGTTCTGTTGGGAGACCCTTAGGAGGATTAACAACATGGGTTAGATCTGACTTGGATTGTACAACCAAACAGCTACCCATTGACTGTCCCGATATCTTAGCCATTCGGTTAGTGACAGACAATGGGAGAACCACTGATGTTTTGAACGTTTATGCGAGAGGTGTTGTGGAAGGATTGAGGTCTAAAACCATCACGACTCTTGAGTATCTGGAGGCGCATCACAGTAACTCAGGTTTGATAATAGACCCACGGACGAGCCCTTAGACAATGATGATAATATTCAGGGCGAAGAGGAGGATGAGGCATGGGGTATTCTGCAGCTTGATCTCCCCCCATACAAAGATGGACAGAGACTGCCTTACAGCTGACGGCCTTTCCGCTGGGCTTTGGCTTAAGATCCACAGATGGTAGAACCCAATCTGACAGGAAGGGGGCTGATATCTAAAGCAATTCCATCCATTCTAGTCGCATAGATTACATCTTCATGGATTTACATCTATGGCCTTCTCTTATAGATATAGTGGTCATAGAAAGGATAGAGAGTGGCCACGACCCGATATGTCCCCTTGTGGATTCTATCTGCCCTATGCTGGAAAATGAGCAATTCATACCAGCTTGTACTAGGGACATAAACCCTACAAATGACATGCAACGAATCAAGCGGTCAGAGGTTGTGGAGTCCCCAGATGTCCTCCTGAAAATAAATGAAGACCGGCAAAACTGTCTATTGGAATTGTCTAAAAAATCCTTTTCTGCACCATGTAGTGAGATGACAATTGACATTCTTAAAACATTTTTCCATTTACACAAACAGCTCCGGAAGGGGCCTACCTAGAGTTAATAGTTGGTTTGAGAAGGAGAGCAGATCCTTATGTAGATCCCTGGGCAAGGCATTGAGAATGAGAGATACCCAGCAAATATACCTGGCTAGGAAGGTGTATAAATTGGCTCAGGTTCGGGCTAAAAAAGAGAGGGACAAGGAAAGTTGGCAGGACCTGAAATTGGCCAGCGCCAACAAGAATTCTACCAGATTCTGAGCCCTAGCGAAGTGGGGAAGGGATGCCCAAGCCCCCACTCCACAAAATAATATCACTCCTTTGGCTTGGGTTTTACGAATCTCTACCTCGTATCTCCCTCGCCTATTAAAATGGATGAAGAATCAAGGGCTCTCTGTGCAGATGATCTTTTCACCTCATTCGATCTTTCTTTTGATCTAGATGATGCTTCCCTTGCTTTGGATGCAGTTGCCCGAGGTAGGACGCCAGGACTAGATAGCATTCCGGCAGATATATTTCTTCAGGATAGAGTAAACAGGTCCTCATATATCCTTACTCTGTCAGATGCTATTGCTCGTGGAGCCCCAATACCGGACTCTTGGAAGGTAGTAGAGGTCATCCCAATATATAAAAAAGGCAGTAGATCGATCCCGTGTAATTAATCAGCTTGATTGACTGTATACAAAAAGACTTTGCACGTCTGGGTTTGGTAAAAATACAGGAGTGGACTACGGATAATGACGTCATATCATTATTCCAGGCTTGTTTTTGGAAAAGAATTTCCACGATGGACCAGACCTTTCACTTTCTCCTTCTGCATTAGAGGCCCGTGTAGATCAGCGGGAGCAGCATGTATGTTGCCTTTGTCGATCCCAGATTGGCCTTTGATCTGGTCCCATGCACAAAGTTATGGCAGGGGCTGGGTGACATGGGTATACTTAAGAAACTCTTGAGTCTACTGATTCGTATACATGAGGGAAACAACACTCAGGTTCACTGGGGTAGCCAAGTCAAGTAACTGACCAGTTCCCCCTTAACAAAGGAGTCCGCACAGGCTGCGTCCTGGCGTCCACCTTGTATTCCCGATTCCTTGATGATATTGTTCATTTTCTTTCTAGTTCCCCAAATGATGTCCTTACTCTGGCTGGTATAAATAAACCTATACTGCTAATATTGCAGACAACACTTTATTGATCTCAAAGACACCAAGCGGGCTTCAGCTTGCATTTTCCCCATTATCCCGTTTTGAGAAATTTCGCACTGGACGCGGATTAGAGATCAACTCTGCTAAGTTTATGTCCTTCAAAAAACATAAGTCGTTCAGAGGTAGATTCGAGTTGGGGGGCACACATCATGAGAGGGTAGATGTTTTTAATTATCTGGGTGTCACTCTATCCTCTAATCTCTCATGTAAACCCCGGGTGGAACTACTGACTCTTAAACATAGGCAGATCACGGGTGCTATAGCAAGAGAACACAGTAGCTCTTTTAGCAAACCCATTGCACCAGTGCTACAGATGTATGATGGCAAAGCAGTTATCTCAGTTTTGTATGGATCAGAATTATGGGGATATTCAAACTTATCTTCCCTAACTAGATCCGAAAATAGTTTTATGAGAAACTTAGTCCGGCTGCCACCGAGCACTCTATTGAAGCCCTTGATGATTGACACAGGTAGATAGAGCTAGACTCCGACCGTTGTTATTCGGGCCAAGGATATGGCAACAACCTGAACTTGCCCAGTACACCATGGCCCTAAAGGATGCGATGGAGGCTGATAGATTTCATAAAATTGATTGGCTTTGGCAAATTAAAAAGCTATTAACAGCCATGGGCCTGAGACCGAGGCACTAAAAAAACACTTCTGTCAATGGGTTGGCGAAAATGTGGTTAAATCTAGCGTCAGCTCATCATTGGTTGGGAGATTCTTAGACTTTTCGTGCAGCAGCCTCCTGGACCCTTATTGGCATGCTATCACTCTCCCCTAGACAGAAAATTATACCTTCAGTTTAGGGTTGGCACATTGCCTCTTAAAACATTCACAAATATCTGGGCCTCAAAGGAAGACGTGCTGTGCCCCACATGTAAAAACGCCTGAGGGTCTATCGGTCACGTCCTATTTGTCTGTCTGGGGTATGTTGGGCCACGCCAGAAATGGATCAAATCTATCTGCAGGCAACTGGGGACCCGAAGCATATCCGCTCCCCTAAGCATTCTAAGAACAGACCCAAGCTTTGATTATGTATGCGCTATCGCAAAGTTCTGTGGCCAGATGTGGGTAGCTGGAGCAACGGCTCTGGTCGCTATTGATAAATTATCATAAATTATTTTCTATGAAATTCACCTTGTGGCTCACACTCTGAAGATATAGGCCCGAGAGACATGCAACTTTTGTAATGGCAAAATGACATAGTTGATTGTACTGACATTGTGCCTTAGTTCTCATAGCTAGTGCAATGAAATGTTAAACTGTATTTCCTTTGAGATTTATAGTTGCTTTTTTTTTCTTCTTCATCAATACATTCACACTGAGCTTTTATTCTAGTCTGAGATGGTTACATCATAATACTGAGCTAATCTGCATCTCAGAGAGATATGTTAGTCCCACTTTTTCTTTTATTGTTGTTCTAACATCCTATAAATTCTTCTATGGTCACACAACCTAAGACTAGGCCTTGGGAGATGATTTATTCTGGGAAGTGTCGTCCTTACCTTTGAATGTGTTTTCATTGTTCTATTTTGGTATGCTGTGATGACATGGCTCTCATACCTGTATGAACTTGTTTTATCTGTTTGCTTTTATGACATAAAATGTCGAAATAAAAAGCTAATTTGATTTGATTTATTCCCACTCCAGTCTGTGCAACAGTAAGGAAAGTGTTGGACCCCAGAGGGTTAACATTTACTAGTCCCACTCCAGTCTGTGCAACAGTAAGGAAAGTGTTGGACTTTGGAGGGGTGAAAATAACTATTCCCACTCCAAATATAACAACGGTAGGGAAAGTGTTGGACTTCAGAGGGATTAAATTTAGTATTTTCACTCTAAACAGCGCAACAGGAGGGAAAGTGCTGAGCTGCAAAGATGTTAATTTTACTTTTCATACTGCAGTCTAAACAAGAGTAGGGAAAGTACTTCACTTCAAACACATTACATATATAAGCAACACCATGAATGTAGAAAAATATTAAACTCTTAACATAAACAATATTAATTAACATGAATATATGTAATAAAAACTAAAACCAATTAATTAATTTACATAATTACTATTCAATAAAATAATTAATTATCCATTAATAAATCATTGTTATTCAATTATTACTTAATTAACTTTCCAGCCTATACCACTACGAACCTAGCATCCTGTGACTAAAATATATGTAAAATAAATCAGTATTCCATATTTTACATTATAAATATCAATCATATAATTAAATGAAATGTATTAAATAATTCCTTATTAATTATAACCTAACTAACTTCGCACCCTATTCCCCTGGAAACCCAACAACCTGCTACAACACTATAAATTACTATTAAAAAATGAAATAAAAAATTCTAAATCACTTAAAATTACAAGCTATGTTTTAAAATAATTAATAACATTTACATAAACAATGGTAACATAAAATAAATATATCAACTAAAACACATTCAAGTAATTAAAAAAACAATATTTTTAACCACTATATTATTGTAAATGATATTAAAACCATTGATATTATTTCAAACAATATTACATACCCAAAAACGATATTCTTGTCAATGATATTTGTGCATCACAATATTTTGTGTCACAATATTTAATTTCCAATATTTCTCTCTCCCAATATTTTTAAGTTGATATTTTGTCCATACACTGGATAAACATATGAAACAGCGCTGCGGATACCCAAATAGTAGAGTAGCACCTTCTCTAGAGGCAGAATTATGATAGGAAGGCTGGGGCCAATCTTCTTCTCTAGTTTCCTCCAAAGATTACTTTAGGGATGCAGGCTGGTCCCAGTTTGAGCCCAAGGTGTCAGGGGTGGCCTTGATGGAGAAATGTTTCATAAGAATTCAAACTCTTTGAATCCTCTGTCGATAGAATTGCTACAAGAGAAACATTTTTGATGACAAGGACTTAACTGAGACCTGTGGTATCATCTGTTTGCTTATGTCAGTACATAGTTGGTCACTTTCTTTTTTGTTCAGTATTTTCTGATACTCGAATGTAGAATGCGCAGACAGTGGGTAGCCCACTGTTGGAATAGGTGGATCCTGGCATCAATGGTGGAAAGACCTGCTGATGGTGCTCCCCATTTCACCTTATTGAGGCACCTCCGCTTCGAAGGTGAGGAAGTCGGTTCGGTGACTCACTGCTAAATAGGGTCAACTGTATCAATCAATCAATCAATCAGGGGTTTGTTAAAGCGCGACTACTCACCCGTAAGGGTCTCAAGGTGCTAGGGGTGGGGGGGTGCAGGTTCCATTCCATCAAGGAGGGGGTCTGTCGAAGAGCCAGGTTTTGAGGTTTCTTGCGAAGATGGGGAGCGATGTTGTCTGTCTGAGGTGGAGCGGAAGGGCGTTCCATGCTTTGGCCGCGAGGAAGGAGAAGGAGCGGCCTCCCGATCTGGTCTTTCTGGTGCGGGGGACCACGGCGTAGGAGAGCTGGGCTGATCGTAGGGTCCTTTGGGGTGCGTGGAATTTGAGTCGGCTGTTCAGGTATGCTGGTCCGGTGCCGTGGAGGGCCTTGTGTGCGTGGGTGAGCATCTTGAAAGGTGATTCTCGCCTCGACGGGGAGCCAGTGGAGTGTGCGCAGGTGCTGGGAGATGTGGCAGTGTCTTGGCAGGTCGAGGACCAGTCTTGCGGCGGCATTCTGGATGTTCTGTAGCTTGCGGGTGAGGTTTTTGTTTATTCCGGCATAGAGTGCGTTGCCGTAGTCGAGTCTGCTGGTGACCAGGGCGTGAGTGACGGTCTTTCGGTGTTCGAGGGGGATCCATTTGAAGGTCTTACGAAGGAGGCGGAGGGTGTGGAAGCAGGAAGACGAGACAGAGTTGATCTGGCGGTCAATTTTGAGCTCGGAGTCCAGGATGATTCCCAGGTTGCGTGCGTGGTCTGTGGGGGTTGGTGGGTTTCCGAGGGCGGGGGGCCACCAGGTGTCACTCCAGGCGTCGGGGTTTGGGCCCATGATGAGTACTGGCACCGTCATCCATGACTGTTAGTGAGCAGATGGTGAAATGACCAACTGAACCATCTGGGTACATATGAGTGTTTGTACCACCTGCTACTTATACAGTGCTTAATCAAAGGAGCCGAAACTCATGAGTTCTAAAGATCCAGAGTTTGGATTGCACCTCATGCGTTTTCCTTTCAACACAATCAATCAATCAATCAATCAAGGGTTTGTAAAGTGCAACTACTCACCCCTGAGGGTCTCAAGGCGCTGGGGGGAGGTGGGGAGCAGAGCCGTCTAAGTGCTGGGGTCATTTGACGAGCCAGGTCTTGAGGTCCTTCCTGAACTGGGGTAGCGTGATAGATAGTCTGAGGTGGAGGGGTAGGGTGTTCCAAGTCTTGGCAGCGAGGAAGGAGAAGGACTTTCCCCCGGTTCTGGTCTTGCGGATCCGTGGGACAGTGGCCAGGGCAAGCTGGGCGGAGCGGAGGTGTCTTATGGGTGCGTGGAAGGAGAGGCACTGTTCAGTTATGCTGGACCAGTGTTGTGAAGGGCCTTGTAGGCGTGGGTGAGGAGTTTGAAGGTTATTCTTCTGTCTACCAGGAGCCAGTGGTGTTCGCAGAGGTGTTGAGTAATGTGGCTCACATCAACCGGGAGGTCGAGGACCAGTTTGGCTGCGGAGTTCTGGACATTCATGAGCTTGCAGAGGTTTTTCTGGGTGACGCCGCCTTACAGTGTGTTGCCGTAGTTGAGTCTGCTGCTGATGAGCACGTGAGTGGTGGTCTTTCTGGAATCGGTGGGGATCCATCTGAGGGTCTTTCGCAGCAGGCGGAGGGTATTGAAACAGGCCGAGGATACTGAGTTGATCTGGCGGTTCATAGTGAGCGATACGTCTAGTGTGGTGCCAAGGTTTTGTGCGTGGTCCGTCGGGGTGGGGGGAGTTCCTAGCGCAGAGGGCCACCAGGTATCGGTCCATCCAGAGGGGGTGTATCCCAGGATCAAGACTTATGTCTTGTCTGAGTTGAGCTTAAGGCACCTATTCTTCATCCAGGTGGTGACGGCTTTCATCCCTTCTTGGAAGTTGTGCCTGGTGATGTTGGGTTTGTTGGTGAGGGAGAGGATCAGCTGTGTGTCGTCGGCGTAGGAGACGATGTTGAGTCCATGGTTCCTGACGATGGTTGCAAGGGAGGCCATATAGACTTTGAAGAGGGTGGTGCTGAGAGAGGAGCCCTGGGGAACTCCGTAGTTGGTCTCTGTCGGTTCCGAGAGGTATGGCAGAAGTCTGACTTGTTGTGTTCTGCCTGTGAGGAAGGATGGGATCCAGTTGAGGGCCTTGTCACAGATGCCGTGTAGTCTAGTGGTTAGGGTTCGGTGGGAGACAGTGTCAAATGCTGCCGAGAGGTCCAGGAGGATGAGGGCTGCGGTTTCACCCTGGTCAAGGAGGGAGCAGATGTCGTTGGTGGCGGCAAAAAGGGAGGTCTCAATGCTGTGAATGCATCGGAAACTGGATTGGGAGATGTCCAGGATGTCGTTTGTTTTGATGAAGTTGGCTAGTTGGTTGTGGACGACTTTTTCGATGGCTTTGGCTGGGAAGGGGAGCAGGGAGATGGGCCTGAAGTTCTTAAGGTCTGTCAGGCCAATGGAGGGTTTCTTCAGGAGTGGGTTGATTTCGGCGTGTTTCCAATCATCTGGGAAGGAGGCGGTCTTGAGGGAGCAGTTGATGGTTCGGCGTAGCTCGGGTGCGATGGCGGGGGCGGCTCTGTGGAAGATGCGGTGCGGGCAGTGGTCCGATGGTGCTCCAGAGTGCTCCCACGTTTTTATTTCACTCCTACAGGCTATTTTCATCCCTACTTTTTCCCTTTGTCACTGTTTTCCTACCTTTCCTATTATTTCGTACCTCATTCTTTCCTTAGTGGTCAAGCTAGAGCTATTTGTGCAAGACTCCACACAAGGCTGAGGTATCCCCGTGCAGCTGTCTTGAGGACAGACCATGCGATTGCCAGCCCTGGCCATAGCCTACCCATGGAGGAAGTCTCACGTCATGACATATGAACTCACTGTGTATGGAGTACGGCTGCAAAGACCAGCTCCGGTGCCTGGATACCCTCACGGGTGACAAAAAGCGCTCCACAAATCTACTGATTAATTGATTGAAGACTACGTAGCCAGTGTGTGTAAAGATTTGAGAACGAGGCCAGAACAAGCTGTGGAAGACTTAGAGGAAAAGGTAGGAAAGGTAACCGTTTAGGTGGAGGTCAAGGAGTAGTGAGGGTGATCAAATACTGCTGAACGGTTTGGTGGGTATTATACCATCAAGTTTTTAATATCGTCCTGCAAAAACATCAATTAATCGGCTACCCTTATGTAATTAAGGTAATAACATTAAGGCGAATACAGTTTTACTATTCGGAACTCCACATCTACGTACCTTGAAAATATATATGTCATCAAGTTACATCGATGCGGAGTTAAGAATAGGGAAGGGTCCCTCGGTAGCGAGCGCTATAATTGGCTGGCTGCAACAATAAAGAAAATGTTGCGGCAGCCATTACAGGACCCTGGGGACTTAAGGCCTAATTACGAGGGAACCCGTGGTGGCAATCTCTGGACCGCCAGACTGGCGGACCACCTGTCATATTACAAATTTAGGAGTGGGACCACCACAGGAGCGCTGCAACCACCAGGGATACCTGATCCCGGGGCGGTGGTGCAGCGGTGTGAAGCTGTAATACTCTGGCAGTGCTGCTGCGGCACTGCCAAGCATATTACGAGCTTCTTCACTGTGACCTTTTTCATGATGGTGAGCCCGTCATGAAAAGGGTGGCGGCAAAGAAACTAAGGGGGCACTTGAGGGCCCCCTATTGCCTCTGTGCACGGGTGTGCATGCAGGGGGGCACATGTTGTGCCCACCTGTATTTTTGCACCCCCTGTTTTTACACGGACAGAAATGCACACTAAGGCCCCAGAGACACCATCCCCGGGGCCAAATTTATTTGGAGAGGAAGGGGGTCGTGCTTTCTCCTCCCCCAGCCGTTATCGGCCCCGGGGACCCCATTCCCTGGGTCCTGATCCTCCTAAACCTCTCACTGGTGTTTGACACCATCTCCCACAACACACTCATCAACAGACTCTACAAAATAGGCATACAGCAATACGCCCTCAAGTGGATCACCTCCTTCCTTACAGGACGCACACAGAGCATCCGACTGCCTCCCTTCACCCAAAGACATCAAATGCGGCGCATCACAAGGATCATCCCTCTGCCCCACCCTGTTCAACATCTAAATGACCCTCCTGGCAGACGTCGTCAGATCCCACGGACTCAACATAATCTCCTACGCAGACAATACCCAACTGCTCCTCTCGCTCACCGAGGACTCCTCCGACGCCAAAACCAACTTCTGCAAATGCCATGATCAACGTAGCCAAATGGATGAGAGACAACTGCCTCCAACTCAACATGGGAAAACTGATCTTCGGGAAGAACACCTCCGCATGGGACCACAGCTGGTGGCCTGCAGAACCTGGATCTACACCACACCAACCGACCTTGCACGCAGCTTGGCATCATCCTCGACAGCCAACTGACAATGAAACAACAAGTCAATGCAGTCGCCTCCTCCTGCTTCCACACACTTCGCCTGCGCCATAGAATTTTCAGATGGATCCCAACCAACACCAGAAAGACCATCACTCAGGCCCTCGTCACCAAGCGCCTCAACTACGTGAACATCCTCTATGTCGGCATCCCCACCCAGCTCCTCACGAGACACCAGGCCATACAGAACGCTACAGCCAGACTCATCCCGGACCTTCCCAAATTAACCCACATCTCCCCCCACCTGAGAGATCTCCACTGGCTCCCTATCCAGAAGAGATGCCAGTTCAAGATCCTCACGCATGCCTACAAAGCTTTCCACGATCTAGGACCTGCCTACATCAACCATCGACAGAACTTCCACCAACCCGCTAGACACCTGTGCTCCTCTTCACTCGCCCTCGCACACACACCTCGCATCCGTCACAGCTGCAGCGGTGGCCGCTCCTTCTCCTACATCACTGCCAAGACCTGGAACGGCCTTTCCCTCCAGCTCCGTACAGCCCCCTCACTGGCAGACTTCAGAAAAGACTCAAGACCTGGCTCTCCGACACAGACAGAGCTCCCAGATACCCCTAGGGGTGACAGTGTTGCGCTTTACAAATGCTGTTTGATTGATTGATTGATAGTCAACTGTGGGGGAGACGATATCACTGAAAGTAAGCTTTTGTTTTCAATTCTCTCAAGTGTTCACTGAACACGTTTTTCGATCTGGCTGAACTGAGCACTCTCTTCTTTTACACAAAGGCTTCAATGTGGACTTGTGACTGGCTCTTGGTGATGAATGAATGCGTCATGCATCACGTGTGCAGTAAAAGTAGTGCATCGTTAGTGGAGCACATTTGCTTCAGCCATTGAGACCTGGTGCAAAGGATTCATGGGAAAGCTGTAACAACATCCTTACATCTTTAAAAAGTACAAAAATTAAAAATGTAAACAATTTTAAATAGTGATGCGTGCTCATTGTTTTGTATGTCTTCTCTTACATTACTTACCTGATAATGTTTTCGATGAGCGCTTTGGTTCTAAGCGTCACACCGCGTTCCAGGCTAGGCATTGTCTTGCCTCTGATTCCATCTGGTTCAAGCTTAGAACCAGCTCGGGTTCCCTATAAAACTTCCTTTTTGTACATCTTTGGTTCCTAAGATCTGTCACCGTTTGATTTTGATTTAATTTGCAAAGCGCGAGGTATGCCCGAGGGCGTCTTGGCGCTGCCTGCAAACTGAAAAAGAAACAAAGCGACTCTACAGCAGGAAAGTAAAAAGCCAGGTCTTATGAAGCTTTCTAAATGCCAAAAAATTGGAGGAGTGCCTCAGAAAAATTGGCCTTTGATTCCAGAGGCGAGATGTAGCATGAGAAAAACTTCTCCCACCCCATGAGAGAGTCCTAGAGACCAACAGGGTCTTTGAGGTAAGCGAGCGTAGGGATCTGTTCGGGGTGTACCAAGAAAGTGTTTTCCTGAGGGATTCGGGGCCTGTAGAATGTACTGTTTTATGAGTGATACAAAGAGCTTTAATAGCTATTCTTTATTTAACTGGTTACCGTTTTAACCGTTCACACGCTGCTTCTCACAGAAGCCCAAGTACTAGGATTATAATGAAACCTTCTCCTTACCTTTGTCCAGAGCAGATTTCCCACTGAAGAACTGCCAGAAGGTCTTGCCATTGGTGGTCCCAGAGAGGTGGTTAATGGTTGTAACAAAAGGACCCCATGACGTTGATTCAGTCTGGAAACTGAGAAGAGGAAGGCCAGGTTAATCCCCACAGACTAGGCACCAGCCCTGGAGGAGGCAGCCGAGTCAGATCCCCCATACCAGCAACATTTACTACTCAGAGGTAGAGGCAAGGGCTTGAGAGAAAAGACCAACAGGGTGTGTGGTGGCTGTGTGGTCTGTGACAGAATAAGTGTGTGGTGGCAGCATGGTCTGCAACAGAATACATGTGTGGTGGCAGCATGGTCTGCAACAGAATACATGTGTGGTGACTGTGTGGTCTACGACAGAATACATGTGTGGTGGCTGTGTGGTCTGCAACAGAATACATGTGTGGTGACTGCGTGGTCTGAGACAAAATAAGAGTGTGGTGGCTGAGTGGTCTGCGACAGAATACATGTGTGGTGGCTGCGTGATTACATGTGTGCTGGCTGAGTGGTCTGCGACAGAACACATGTGTGGTGGCTGCGTGGTCTGCGACAGAATACAGTTGTGGTGTCTGCGTGGTCTGCGACAGAATACAGTTGTGGTGGCTGCGTGGTGTGCAACAGAATACATGTGTGGTGGCTGAGTGGTCTGCGATAGAGCAAGTGTGGTGGCTGTCTGGTCTGTGACAGAATACGTGTGTGGTGGCTGCGTGGTCTGCGAAAGAATATGTGTGTGCTGGCTCCGTGGTCTGCAACAGAATACATGTGTGATGGCAGCGTGGTCAGTGACAGAAAACATGAGTGGTGGCTGCTTGGTCAGTGTCAGAATACACGTGTGGTGGCTGCTTGGTCAGTGACAGAATACATGTATGGTGCATGACGAAGAATAAAGACGTGTGTTACAGAGCTCCGTGTGTGGCATAGTCATTTGCGAGTTGCAGACCTGGGGTGAATGCTACAGCTGTCACCTGCAGAAAAGATGTTGTCAGATTTCAAAAGAGAATCTATCTTTAGAGAAAGAGCAGTAGAAGCAAAAGGCCCTCAGCGACAGCAAGCACAAGCAAAGGCAGCCGCAGCCTCCTCTGGAGTCCATCCCGCTCAACCACCAGAAGAAGGCAACGGTGGCCAAAGACTGGGACAGACACACCCTGAACAAGTATAGTGCCTTCTGAAGATCCTCTGATGGAGAAGACCAGGAGCTGCACACACACACAGCTGAGATTAACTACAAAGATAGCTGGCATCGATGACGAAGACTTGTCCTAGGAGCCAGTGAACAGTCAGCACAAGAAGCTGTGATTGAAGAGGAGAAGGGACAATCCTTACCTGAAGACCTTGGGGTTCATCTTCTGAGCTTCTTTCATGACATCAAGGAGCACCGACCCCTCGGGCACGGAGACCTGGATGGAATACTTGAAAGGCTCCCCAATGAGGTTGTTTACAACGGAGTACTCTACGGTGATGCTGGTAACTACTGATGAAGGTAATGAAAGAAAATTCAATGGAAGAATTAAAATAAGAGAGGAAGGAGAGGAACATGAAAGAAGAGCAGAAGAAGAGGAAATGAAGCAGTGCAAGAAAAAGAAAGGATTAAAAATGAAGAATGAGAAGAAAAGAGGAAAAGGGTGCAAGCCAGAGACAGAAAGGATGAGATGAATGTGAGATAAAAAATTAAGAGAAAGAATGAATACAATTAAAAAAAAATTAAAGTAAAAAAAAAAGGTTGCACGAAAGAAAAAAGTGAGCAATGGCAAGAACAAGATGGAGAAAAACAGCCAAGAAGAAAAGAAAAGAAAAGGGTGAGGCAGAAAGTGGGAATGGAGAAAAATGAAAAAGGATGAAGAGAAAGGAAAGGAATTTACAGAAACACATTGAAAAAAATAAGTTGAAAAAGAAAGAGAAATAATAGGCGGCGAGAGATAATAAAAGGGAGAAAAATAGTTTGAGAGGAAAGTAAGTGGTAGGGAAGATAAGGAATTGAGTATTCCAAGGAGAGATGGAGAGGAAAAGAAGGAAAGAGGTAGAGGAATGTAAAGAGTGAGATGGTAAAAGGTTAGATAAAGGCAAAAACAATGTTAGATATGGCGCATTTCTGCCCTTTTCGTATCATGCAGCACAGCAAGGTGACTTGCTATGCTGCTTGATTTTGAATAAATACGCCCCGGTGTGTTGGGTTGGTGGATGAGTGTTGATATGGCAGGACAATGGCCTTACTCGTCACTCACTGAAGGCAGCGGCATGAGGGCGCCTGCAGTTGGCAAGCACTGGTAACAGGAACTCACTGTCCAGGTACAGAATAATGGTATTGATTACAAAGTCCTCACGCGCTTTGCTAGGCGCTTGGTCTTCACTCAGGATGACTGTGGAGCAGAAGCGCTAGGGAAGAGGGCTGGCCTTCAATAAACTTTACGAATTTTAAGACTTTCAGGGGCAGATTTACAAGCCCCTTGCGCCACTTTTGCGTCACTTTTAACATGGGAATGGGAAAAGTGACGCAAAAGTGGCACAAGGGGCTTGTAAATCTGCCCCTCAGTATTTACGAAGGGCATTTACGAGTAGTAAATGCCCTTTGTGAATACCGAAAGTCGTAAACTTACTTTCGTCTAACTTTACCTTTGTGAATCGGGCCCCATGTGTCTCCCTGCAGGTGTATCTCATGCAGGGTCGGACTGGGACAGAAAATAGCCCCCCCCCCCCCCCATTAGCAAATCAGATAACTAAAAAAGTGGCCCACATTTACACATCAGTGCAGTTTTGAACTTCAAAGCCAAGCTATGTATGTGTTTGGCAAATATGGGCGACTGTGTGCATTTCTTCTTGGTAAAGGCAATGTGTGTGGTAATATCAGAGAAGGAAATAGCCAGAGCAGACCATAAAACAGGCCCACAAACAGCCACAAAACACAGCGCACACACTGACCTGTCAGACCAGTCCTCTGGGCACTGCCAGATTGTGTATAGTCAGACCCTGATCCCACCCACGCCGCTCTTCTTTTTAAAGTGTTTCTCACCTTTCTTATTTTTTCTTATCACCTTGCCTCAGTTACCTGGCGCCACTTTGCCCCCAGCATCTTCCCCTTATATATTGGCTCGTCAGAAGGGAGGGGGGGGGGGAGGTTAAATAAATCCCCCGGTATTGTACTTTTTGAGGGCCCCGCAGTCGTGCTGCAAAATAGATTTTAAAAAGAAAGCTGCCATCTTTATAAATTACAAGACTGCTGATAATGCTAGTTCCACTAGATGGCGCCATATGCTGATCTACCGTGTTTCCTCTTTCCAAACAGGACATATTTTAAAACTTTGAAACAGGTTCTTCCCCTATGAAGGGTCCCGCTTGAATCCAATTGCCTGACCTTACACGAACTTTAGATACTCGTGGTTAGATATGTGATTTGTATACCCATTGTATTTCCCATGGAAATCAATACTAGTATTTTTCCAAAATTTAGATTTACCGGCGTGAGGTCGTTATGTTCCCCAACTAAAATTCGTCATCCTATGGGATCTCTCTGTAGCGCCCTGTAAGCCCATCTCCTACCCCCCCCCCCCTGCCACCCCTATACACACAAACATTATAGGCTTCCCAGAGAACAGGCTCGTTTTGGATTTTCATGAAAGTGAAATGATTCATTTTAGGCGCACAGAAAAGCAGTCTAGCTTGTCAAGTTGTTACACACACTTTAGCTGAGTTAGGTGACAAGAAGGACTGGAACCCAGAGTTACGAAGATTAGTAGCAAGTTAACAGTAATCAGGAGGGTCTCAGTGCCTAACCAGAGCAGTCTCTGTTGGGGGCGGGGGGTCCTGAAGGAGGGGAGTTTGAAACCTCAGTCCTTGCGGGAGAGGAGGGCATGCAGATAGGAGGCATCTCGGGTTTGCAGTACTCAAGGTTGTATAATTCAGACTGCACATCGATAACAAAGCCTGAATGGCATTTAACTGGCAGAACCTGCCATTCTACAGATGTACACACCTGTTTGCCAAATTTACACCTGACTCTCTGGGTAGCAAGGCTGACTCCAGGGGGCGCTGTTGCAGGCTTTGCGTTTTCCTGCTCATGGCCCCTCATTGCATTTAATTTATTCCTGTGCTCATATACACATTTCTCATTTA
Organism: Calotriton arnoldi; assembly: GCA_963921515.1. NCBI lineage: Eukaryota > Metazoa > Chordata > Amphibia > Caudata > Salamandridae > Calotriton > Calotriton arnoldi. The sequence continues at coordinate 679,857 of CAWUFW010001440.1, forward strand.
CAAACGTGTTTGATTTAGTAGTAATTGCACATGTTTATTATAGGATGTTTGCATTAATATAGGTTTACAGTGCACCAACTGTTCATATATCAGGGTGCACCCTGAATATCGACCCCAGAATATCGAGGACAAAATATCGAACAGAAATATGGAAAAGTAAGTGTCTGGATCTTCTAATCCCAACTCCACACATATGTACCCCTGCAGAACATACATCTTCAGGCTGCATGGATGTGGAGTTAGGAGTAGCAGACCTATGTTCCCCTAGGTGCACTTACCTCTCAGTGTTTGCTCTTCTGTCCTCGATACTCCTGCACCACGGTATTCTGGGGGTCGGTGTTCAGGGGTACAACCGCATATATCATGTATCGGTGTGATTTATGTGGCAGGATATAGTAAATGTGCAGCAGAATTAATATGCCAATTCCTCCATTGAACATTACTAATTATAAGGCCTAGCCCTTTCATAATGATAAGACAAGAGTATTCAAGTCTGATGCAGGGGCATCTTCGAGGGGAGCCCTCTTCAGATGTTGCTGGCGCATAGAGCAGGCTGCATGCCTCAGACATCTTAGCTGAAGACCACGGTCGGTGCAGCTCTAGGCGCTATAACAGAACCACGCTAGACCTTTCAAAGCACAGTAGCTGATGTGAGAAAAAACGTTATTATGTAACAAAAGGTACGTGTGTTAGAGGCCATCTAAGACATTCGTGTAGGTGCTTTGGTGCTAAGAAAGATTTGCTAGAAGCTAGAAAGGAAGGGTTTGTTTTCCGAAGGCTGGTTTAATTATTCAATACAATTTAAACACCGCCTCGTATGTAGCCATTCTTTTTAATGTACTCTCTAATCGCCTTTTTAATTACACCCATTATGTTTATTTTTGTAGTAGCATCTATTCCTATATTATCTTCACTAGAAAAGGGTATTAACTATTAATAAAGCCTTTTTAAATTTATAGTGTGAATTTCATATGTGTTCATTCATGGAGAAGGGGCCATGAAATGCACTAACAACTAATAAATAACCCTGTGTTCTCATAGGACTGATTGTTACCTTAGACACACCATCCCCAAGTAGCTCGTAAGAGGTAGGTGGGTTACAATCCCCCGGGTCTCCCTGGCCCTAGTTGATAAGCTGGCCTGGGTTTGCGGTAGCCACAGGGGTTCGGATTTCTAAAACTAGGTGGTGTCTGCTGGCAACTCAGCAAAAGAGTTTTGCTCCATGAAACCATAGTTCAGGCTAGAGCTGCAGCTGCCCTCCTCCATTAACTCGCCCTTCATCATCCCTTTGTCTTCCTCCCCTGATCAACCATGCTAACACCAAGGAGCAGCTCTTGTGCCTGACAAGAGAAGATTATGTACCAGAGAGCAGAAGCTTATACAGAAATGTGTTTATTCTATAATATCTTTTAGTAAAGAAAAGCTAGCGTAGGGGTCATTGTTATCAAAAAGCCCTCTGTATGTCAGAAGCCGTAACCAGGAAGGCTGCAAGTGAGACCAGGTGAAAGCCCAGAGCATTGCAAATATTAATCCCTGTATCAGGGCAATCACAGCTCTGTAATACTGTTTTGGTTAATTAGGTGTCCCTTTGATGGTTGCTCCATAGGAGGCTGCCTAGCTTTACCCTGCCCTTGGAATGTACCTGCTGTTCCCTCTGTAACACCCTGTAGCCCTATAGTCCCTAACTACAGTTCACATTCCTATGGGGCCTCTGTAGTTCACCGCAGCCTGCAGAGCCTAACTGAACTTTGTTACCCTATGGGGCCTCTGTAGCACCCTGTAACCTACAGTCAATAACTGAACTTTGTTACCCTATGGGGCCTCTGATGCACTCCGTAGTTCCCAGTCCATAACTGAGGTTAACTATCCTGTGGGGCCTCTGTAGCACACTGTAACCTACAGTCAATTACTGAACTTTGTTATCCTGTGGGGCCTCTGTAGCACTCCGTAGCCCCAAGTCCCTAACTAAAGTTTATAATCCATTGAGGCCTATGTAGCACCCCATAGCTCGCAGTCCATAACTGAAGTTTGTTATCCTATGGGTCCTCAGTATCACCCTGTATCCCGCAGTCAATAACTAAAGTTTGTTATACTTTGGGACCTCTGCAGCACTCCATTGTCTTCAGTCCATAACAGAAGTTTGTTATCCTATGAAGCCTCTGTAGCACTCACTCCCTAGTCAGCAGTCAACAACTGAAGTTTGTTATCCTATGAGACCTCTGTAGCACTCCATAGTCTACAGTCAATAACTGAAGCTCATTATCCTATGGGACCTCTATAGCTCTCCATAGTCTGCAGTCCATAACTGAAGTTTGTTATCCTATAGGGCCTCTGTAGCACTCCATAGTTCCCAATCCATAGCTGAAGTTTGTTATCCTTGGAGGCCTCTGTCGAACTCACTCCGTAGTCTGCAGTCCAATACTGAAGTTTGTTATCCTATGGGGCCTCTGTAGCACTTCACAGTCCTCAGCTACAGTTTGTTATCCTATGGGCCTCTGTGGCACCCTGTATCCTGCAGTCTTTTACTGAAGTTTGTTATCCTATGTGGCCTCTGTAGCACTTCACAGTCCTCAGCTACAGTTTGTTATCCTATGGGGCCTCTGTAGCACTTCACAGTCCTCAGCTACAGTTTGTTATCCTATGGGGCCTCTATAGCACCCTGTGGTCCGTAGTCTATTACTGAAGTTTGTTATCCTATGGGACCTCTGTAGCACTCCATAGTCAACAGTCAATAACTGAAGCTCATTATCCTATGGGACCTCTATAGCTCTCCATAGTCAACAGTCAATAACTGAAGCTCATTATCCTATGGGACCTCTGTAGCACTCCATAGTCAACAGTCAATAACTGAAGCTCATTATCCTATGGGACCTCTATAGCTCTCCATAGTCAACAGTCAATAACTGAAGATCATTATCCTATGGGACCTCTGTAGCACTCCATAGTCAACAGTCAATAACTGAAGCTCATTATCCTATGGGACCTCTGTAGCACTCCATAGTCAACAGTCAATAACTGAAGCTCATTATCCTATGGGACCTCTATAGCTCTCCATAGTCAACAGTCAATAACTGAAGCTCAATATCCTATGGGACCTCTGTAGCACTCCATAGTCAACAGTCAATAACTGAAGCTCATTATCCTATGGGACCTCTATAGCTCTCCATAGTCCGCGGTCCATAACTGAAGTTTGTTATCCTATGGGACCTCTGTAGCACTCCATAGTCAACAGTCAATAACTGAAGCTCATTATCCTATGGGACCTCTATAGCTCTCCATAGTCCGCGGACCATAACTGAAGTTTGCTATCCCATTGGTCCTCTGTAGCACCCTGTAGACCCATAGCCCCTTACATAATAGCCCGTAACGAGTAAGCGCACAATTTAAGAGCCCCCTGAGGAAGGCTACAGTGCTGAGGCAGGGTCTTTCCATGTAACCTCCACCCTTGCTCTACCATTGCGCACATCAGCATAGTCCAGGGGTGTCCATCGAGTGTCAAGGAGAGACAGATACACGTCAGATATTCAGCAGGGTTGTATAATAGAGGCACGCATGGCTAAACCACATGTGCCTCTGCTACGCTGCCTAAACCATGAATGCGTCTGAACAACGCATGCCTTTACCACGCATGCCTTTACCATGCATGCCTTTACCACACAATTTCATGGGAAAGGCATGACTGGTATAGGGATGAGTGGTAAAGATCACACCCTATGCCACCTGCCCTTAGCTCTAAGAACTACCCTGACCCCCCGAGCCCTAAAAAGTAGCCCGACCCCACACTGAGCCCTAAACACTAGCCCGACCCCCCATCCCTAAAAACTTCTCCGATCCCCCTGAGCCCCAAAAACTACCTGACCCCCAAGTCCTATAAAGTATCGAGCACTTAAAACTGCATGACCCCCCTGAGCCCTAAAAACTACCCGACCCCCCGAGTCCTAAAAATTACCCTGACCCCCCACCCCCTAAGTCGTATAAACTACCCCGGCCCCCGGTCCGAGCCCTAAACACAACCCCAAACCCCAGCCCTAAAAACAGCCCGCCCCCCAGCCCTGAAATCAACCCTCAGGCCTAAACACTACCTCCAACCCTTAAAAACTACCACCCACCCCAAATCCCGGCCCCAGCCCCACTTAGCTCACCGCGTCCTCTCGATATCCTTCCTGTTCCTGGGCCCACCCATCTCAGCATCTAGACCACGCATATGCCTTAACCATGCATATGCGTGGTTAAGGCAAGCGTGGTTACACTTGCGTTGGAAGGCACGCGTGGCTCTGCCGTCGTTGTTCAGGCCGTTTCCCACTCAGGGGACCCTCAAACTGTGTGCATGAGTTATATTTAGATCCACTGCACAAACAATTATCGTATGACAATATCTTGAATGTCCAGCATGAATCTGGCCCTCCTGGACCTATGGATGCCACCCCTGGCATAGGCTCCGCCCCCACACTAATTTATCAAGGTATACAAAAAGATCTGCAAAATGCGGAACGTGGCTTCTCATATTTTGTGCACATTACTACAGAGAGCTGCTGCAGATGTTTTCTGCTGCTTCTTTAGGCGCATAGGGTGAGATTGGATAAGCGAGACATATTTTACCCGTATGTAAAAGGGGTGCAATCTTCTCCTACCTCTGTTGTGTCTCACTGACTCCTCTTCTCACAAATAGTGCCTGACCCACCTCCATCCACCCCAAGGCTACTGTAGATGGTTTGTAGCACTTTAAAAAACACTAAAATAAAATAAAGCATATATGTCAATCACTCACCACCTACTGCTGAGCTCTCGACACTACACACAGCGACGGTGACCACCCAGAGGGCACAGATGGTGGCAGGTGACATGGTGAAAGGCTGCAGCACTGAGAGAGGGGTCCCAAACCTGTGTGCAGGTCTCCTTTATACCTCCCTCTCCTCTCTTGTCCTAAGACACACTCCTTCCTCCCTCCTTCCTCCTCTTTTGTCCTTCTGTGCCCTCCGTCCCTCCACTCCTTAATCTGTTTGAGTTCAGATAGTGGTGCTGAGGACAAATGAAATCATTGCTGTTAATGAAGGGCACCCACAAGTGGTTCTGACCTTGAGCACTGGAGACGGAAATCTTTTAACTCTTTCACACCATAGGATTCAAGAGCTCACCTACCACAAAGTATTTTTGAAGGACATTTTGTAGGAAATACAGACGTGGAGGTGGTTCTGTGAAATGAACAAGCGCAGTTAGAGCCATGGAGTAATAACAAGTGAAGAAAGACTTCCAAACAACATTAACTCCATATGGGAGCTTTTACACCTAATAATGAACTTGGTGATAGGCAATGGGAAGTGATGTGAACAAATGGTTTTTGCAATCTATTGCCCATGTTTTCTGATTCTGTTGTGGTATTGACATGTATTAATTCATGTTTTTTGTTTTTTCCTATGTAGATTAATTGGCATGGACTGTGTACCTACAATTGCAGTTTGAATGTTGCCTAAGTGTGTGTCTAATGTCACTGTGTTAAACTCTGTACAGCTTTCAGTATTCTTGTACATTCTAAAATTACATTTCAGCAGTGATAATGAGCCACAATCTGGTTGTGTCCCCAAAGGGTTGCTCGATCAGTGGGCTTTTTTGTTAGTGTTGGCTGGCATGAACTAGGTTCTTCCCTTTTCTGAATGAAAACATTGCCGGATCCTTGGTGATGCCTATTGATTATATCAGTGGCCAATATTTCTGATTGCTCTAGTCAAAGTGTTGCTGTGTGTGCAAAGAGTGGTCACTCAAACTATTCATTCAGTCCCCTGCTTTTCTGTTGATGTAAGTAAATGTTCAAGGGGTGAGTACCATGCTCTCTTGAGATATATACTAACCAGTTTGTTCGGGTAACCCTGGCCAAGAGTTTTTAACTTAAAATCTCAGTCATCCGGAAATAGTCCTGCTTCCATTTTCAATTTCTTTGGATACATAGAAATTGGGCAGCCCATGTTTAAGTGCCCAATGATGGTTATTAGCATACTGGATAAAGTATACGTCACCAATGAATCGATTCCAAAGACAAATGGGTTGGTGGAACGGATTAACTGCTGAATTGTACATAAATGTGCACTCAAAGTCATTAAAATAGAGTATGGCATAGTTAGAGGCAAAAGAAGCCCCCATCGCAGTGCCTTTAGCCTGTAAATAGTACGTGCCATCAAAGTCGAAGTAATTTTTAGTTACAGCAAGGTTCATGACTGGTGTGATAAATTCAGTGGAAACAATGACAGGCGCTGTACCAGTTTCCAATAATTCAGCAATTAATTACTTTAATGCTAGGCATGACCTGGATATTGGTGCACAATAACTCAATATCCAAACACACCAAAAGGTCAGTATCTATGTCAAAAGCAGTACGCCAATCATATTGGTGGATCCTCTGCTATCACATATATCAGTAAGAGAGACAAAATCTTTAAAAAATCAATGTATTTCCCCAGAGGTTTTAACAACAATCCACAAGCTGAGGCTATTGGTCGGCCTGGTGGATTTTGTTGGTATTTGTGACTTTTAGGCAGGGTGTAAAGAACGGGCATGAGCAGGCTTCGCATTAAAATAACCAAATTCATGATTACTTAGAAAGCCTTCAGCTTTTGTTTTGTTGGTGGTCATTTCTTTGATGACTTTGTGGATCTGAGAAAGGGGTTCAGGGGTTAAAGGGGGAAAATGCTCATGGTTGCTCAGTTGTCTCTGCACTTCTCGTTTACATGATAGTGTGTTTTGGCTTACAATGCCTCTCCCTTTGTCAGCGGGTTTGATGATGATTGCGTACTGATTCATTGATTTGTTGTGGACCCGTCTCTCATCAAGAGGGATATTGTAAGGAATGTATTCATGAGTGCTGATGAGTTTGGTGACTTCCCTATAGACCATGCTCTCAAAAGCGAAGGTGGTTAATCTAGCGCTCAGAAGGTTGAAGACTGAAGGTGGTCTAAGTCTAGTTGGATTAAAGGTTTCGGTGTGTGCATTCTCCGAAAACATTACTTTAAGCGATAACTGAAATAGTTCCAAAACAATACTGTTTTTTCAGTGGGATCGAAATATAAACCTCTTTTTAATAAAGAAATCCTAGTAGTGGATAATACAAAGTTAGATAATGTAGGAAGCCGGCTCTCTATATAGTGCACTAAAACGAAGCCCACTGTGCAGAGAGTCCATTGAGACCCAGGTTGGTATACAGAGGCAAAGGTAGATAATACTAACGCTCTATCTGTGGTAGTGTGGGCGAGCTGTTAGGCTTATCAGAGGGTAGTGTTAATCATTTGTCGTACTCACAGAGGCAATAAATGAGACACTCACGAATAAATCCAAGACCAATTTGTAAAAATAACATTGAATTTTATGTAATTTTTCAGATCAAGAACTTCGTTTAAAGGTAAGTACTTTTTAAGTTATGAATTTTTAATGTTTGCAAGAGAAATCACTGTTGTACGTAATTACCACAATAGAAGTCAATGGGAGAAAATAGGAAAAAGCCTACAAAATCACACAGTGGGTTCTCAAGGTTCACCTTCTTGATTCGGGTAAGTAGCACGGTCAGGTCCAATGTTCCTGCAGCAGAAGTCCGGGAGCGTCCCGATTGATCCAGGAGCAGGGTGCTGAGGTCATTGGTAGAAGGTGTGCTACAAAGAAGGGGGCCACCTGAAAACCCACTGCACAGCTGTACTTCAGGGTAGGTCTGGGGGGTTCCCACTCGAGGGAGCAGGTCGCAAGGCCCACAGAAGCACAGCTGGTATGTCATTACCCAGGCCTGGCGGACTGGATGCAGAGCAGATGTGGCAGCCAAGCATGTGCATCGAGACAGTCCTCGCAGTCAGGGCAGGCAGGTTGCAGAGGCGATTCCAGGAAAGCTGGGCCACTCATGGAGCGGGTCTCAGGGGGTCTCAAAGTCCCTTGATGGGTGTCTATGTCCTGTGTCATTTGAGTCCATATTGGAGTCTTTCTTCTTGGACTTTGGTGTAGGGGGTCCGGTACCCCTGGTATTGGCACTGCACCGCTGCGGTAGGTCCTGTGTCCCCTCACTTGGTGGTGGGATATATGTGACCCTTTGGAGCTGATGTACCTCTTCTTGCTTGGGTGCTGCGTCGGAGTCACCGGGGAGCAGCAGATCGGTAAACCGGACTTCACAGTCCGGTGCCTGCAGGCTGCAGGGGAGCAGCTCCTCTACTCCAAGGGAGGCTGTCAGCAATTTGCGGAAGGCCGGAGGTGCTCTGTGGTGCTTGGAGGCCTCACACTTGCAGGACGAGACAGCAGCCCAAGATGGTTGAGTCCAATTTTCTGCAGCAGGTCAACAGTTCTCGTGTCAGCAGCTCTTCTTTGTCCTTTGCTCTTCTTAGGTCCTTCGAATCTAAGTTGCAAGGTCCAGATATGCCACCTAAATACTAAATCTAGGTGCGTTAAAGGGGGAGACAGATAGTAGCCAATGGGCTGCTTACCTTTAGGGTGTCTACACCCTCTAAGTGACCACTTCCTATGGGAAGGGTTCCTACCCTAGCCCTGATAGGTTAATTCCTGCCATCCCAAGATGGAGGAATTGGAAAAGTTGTGCCCACATCACCTGCCCCTTCCTAGGGGGGGGTGCTGGCTGAATATGAGCAGACCTCCTAATTTAACTAATTTTCTCACCTGCCCTCCTGCCAAATGTGGAGCAGGAAAGGGGGGGGGTTGACACCTCCACCATCTGGAGATGCCTGGGTTGTATTTCAAAGATGGCATCGCCTTTGAAGCTTTCCTGGCCTGGTGGAGGTATGGAGCACCCCTTCGCCCAGAGCAGGCTTTGTTCCTGGCCTCTGAGAGCGCTGGCTCTCACCCAATTAGGTCAGAAACATGTCTGGTGGTGGCAGGCTGGCTAAGATTAGTCAGAGACCACACTAGTGCTTGGTAGGATTTCAGGGGACCTTTGAAGGTGTCTCCTGTGTGCATTTATTAATCAATCCAACACTGGCATCAGTGATAATTTATTAAGATAAGATGTTTGGTACCAAACATCTTAGGGTACAGTGAAGCTATCATGGAGCTAGGAAACCGTGGTGACAAGTATCCAGCCCATGTGCTCTTTATGCTCATGCAGATATGTCCACACATGGGATAGAGTGCACCTGCCTTAGAGCTGTAAGGCCTGCAGCAAGGGTGACGTACCTATACCACATGCAGTGTATGGGGGCATGGCACACAGGGTTGTGTGCCATGATGACTCTTTGATTTTCTCTGTGCCAAGACAGGCAACCTTCAATGGCAGTTTGCTGGTCTTGGTGAGGGGTCCCTAGGGTGGTACAATTTGTGCCAAAACCCTAGTGGGCCCTCTTCAGCCCCAATGACCTAGGTATCAGGGGTTCCATTTACTAGGGACCTATAGGGGTTACTGAAGTTGTGCCAATATTGGTACAGTTTTAGGGAAAGAACACTGGTACTGGGAACCTGGTTGGCAGGGGCCTAGTACACCTCAGTCGAAGTTGCATCAAAAATCAAGCAAAAAGTGAGGGGGGCGGCACTACAACAAGAACTCCGTTTCTCACAGATAAACTGAAGATCGGTTTTGTCTCCAAATTGTCAGTCGTGGTAGCAGGTGAATCAGTCATCTTGCATATCTGTAAAATGTGCATCTTGTCTATTGCTTGGCTTGTTTGAAGGTTCCCTGTCTGACCTCGAAAGCGTCCCTTTGTTAGCCTGAGTTGTTTTTGCCTCATAAAGGGGGTTAATACCCCAAAGTTGGTGTTTGGATTGCGCTAGTACCTTCTATTGGGTCTGCATCATCCAAGGAGCAGCCTGACGATTCAGAAAATGTTGCATTCGTCTGCTGTTGTGTCTCTGTCCCGAGCTCTGTATGTTTATGCGTTCTCAGATTGTTGTTGGGTGTCGAACTCATTCAGCAAGTAAGAGTAAGCTTTTCCTAATTTGTGATGTCTTTCTGAATTTTATTTATTTTTTGCTCTGTTCGATTGCATTAAAGTCTGCGATAGTTTATTTTATTGATCCTACTGACGCTTTGACTTGTGCTATTGTATCAGACTCAGGAATGATTTTACGAGCCAACCCAAATATTGTAAAGGGAATAGCCACATTGCTACCACCTGTTGTAGACCCTGGTTAGTGCTAGGAAATGGCACAACTCTTGAATACAGCAAAACTTACAAGCGAATACTGAACTGGGAAGGAAGATTTGGGAGGCTGAAACAATCGCAGGTCTAGGTTAGGCCTGGGCGAAACTTTTATTATGCTAGAGTAATTGAAGTAATTTCCATAATTACAGATTACTCTTGTGATGCGAAATTACCAAAATGATGTGATTACTCCAGTTTGAGTAATTAGGAGTAATTTGGTGCAGAATCCTGCCGCGAGAGCACAAAAACAATGTTTTCAGAAAGAGGGAGCAGCGCCGGCTACAGCTGTTTGTGTCCTGTATCGTTTAGAGCTATTTTCTGAGCACCTTATGCATCATCGAGCCCATTTTGGACACGAGAGTGCAATTTGCACTAAGAAAAAGCACTAAATGGTGGATTACGCTTCTTACACAATTACGCATAGTTACAAATTACAAGAAAATATGCTAGAGAGAATTACTCCAGTTACGCCCACCCCTAATCAAGATCCCTATTTTGTCAGTGTTCATTTGGAGAAATCTAACTCCCATTCAGTGGACTACTGCAGTGAGACAAGAAACAAGAATTGCACGCAACGCCGTTGGTGTAATTGTGAAAAGTGGCCAGTGTTATTCCAGATGATGAATAGAAAGCTTTGTGTTCTGGCCTTTTCCTTTTTCCACTTTTTAATTTCAAATCTGGCAGTGTTGAGACGGCTTACTTTCCACTGCCTCGTTGAGACTATGGGGCACATGCATCAAGGTAGGCTTTTGCGATTTCTTAATTGCGATTATTAAGGAATCGCAATTAAGGAATCGCAAAAGCCTATGCATGTAAGAATCGCTATAAAATTAGCGATTCCTAAACATTCCTTAATTGTGACTCGCAAATTGCGAGTCGCAATTAAGGAATGGCTTCCCTTTCATTCCTATGGGCCTACTGGCCCATAGGAATGAATGGGAATTGCATACGCAATTTGCGAGTACCCATTAGGTACTCGCAAATTGCGCATGCAACTTCAAGGTGCCAGGGTGCCAAAGGACACCCTGTTGCACCCCTGAAATTGTAATGTGCACCCATGTTGCTAACACACATGCCCCAAGGGCATGTGTGTGTGTAACATGTAACTTTGAAAAATGCACTTTAGTGCATTTTTCAAAGTTTTAGCAAATTACCGACCTGTTTTATTTTTCGGTAATTTGCGACCCCTATTAGCGAAATCGCTATTTAAAATTGCTTCTAGCATTGCATTTAAGGAATCGCAAATTGCGATTTCTTAAATGCAATCGCAATTTCCGATTTTTGCATTTGGGATGATGCATCCCAAATGCAGAAATTGCGGTCGCAAAGGGGCAGATTCGCAGAATCTGCCCCTTTGTGAGCGCAAAAAAGGGGCACATATAGGGGCATGTGCCCCTATATGTGGTAATCTCTGCACAAGCTTGCTTGACTCTGGAGTGTGAGCTCGTGTAGAGAATGCGATAGAAGGACGGTTGGTGGGGGCGGGACTCCTGTTTCACAGCAGCGTTGTGAGGCTCTTGTTATTCACTGTCATCTTGAAATAAACCTCACCATTCCAGAGCACACAGTAACTTGTGCGGTTTATGTGCATTTACTGCCTGTAACACTGGTGACGAGGATGGGATGTGTACATGACTTCAGAAATGGCTGCCAACATTAGCAGACAATATTAGACTAGACATTTTGTTTAACTGGGCATCCTCCAGGGACCACTGAGACACTTACTGCTTCAAAGCCAGCACCTGCTCCGGGTCCAGGCATAAGAGGCCTTCAAGGCGATGGATGGTGATGTCTATGGCACAACAGACGGGGAAGGCCCATAACTTCTGGAAGGATTCCTTGACGTGCCTGTTGACATGCAGGTCATCCTCAGACAAGCCTTGTGACCTGCAGGTCATCCTCAGACAAGCCTTGTGACCTGCAGATCATGCCCAGGCCAGCATTGTGACCTGCAGGTCATCCTCAGACAAGCCTTGTGACCTGCAGATCATGCCCAGGCCAGCATTGTGACCTGCAGGTCATCCTCAGACGAGCCTTGTGACCTGCAGATCATGCCCAGGCCAGCATTGTGACCTGAAGGCCATGCCCAGACCCGCATCAACCCATTAGTAGGAAATGTCCCAGCCTTTCCTTTCTGGCCCCCACTGAACGGAGTAGTGTACCACTCTGTGTATGTACTCACTCCAATGTAAGGAAATTCAGAAGAGTTGGAAAGCTTCTTATGTTTACACTGTGATACGTAGTCAGTTTCATCTTCTTATCAACTGATATTACCTGGCGGGCTGGTACCAGCTGAGCGTTATTGGACCCTACATGGGTGTAAGTCTACACTGTAACAAACACATTATAAAGAAATAAATTGGGTAAATTGGGCTAGTAAAATCGCTGAAGTTGCCTAATTTTTAAAAACGGTTGAGAGAAATTATTTGGAGGAAGAGACATTGAGCTAAACTTAGAGCAACCCCCTCCCCAATCCATTATTTTACCCTGGATTGGTTAGATTCAGTTAATTACCTTTATTGTTTTGTTATTTAATTATGTATGTACATACTATATCTTTAACTTCCTTTTTTGAAGATAACTTGTCTTCCGCTATGGGAGCAGGTGGATGTGATCATCATGATGTCTGACAAAACCCTCTGGCATTCAGCTTACAACCAGTTTGGGAGGTTGTATGACAGAGGCACGCATGGCTAAACCACGCATGTCTTCACCACACAATTTCGTGGTAAAGATCACACCTCAGCCTCCCGTCCTGGGCCCTAAAAACAACCCACCCCCCTGAGCCCTAAAAGCTTACTCCAACCCCCTCACCGATTGCTAAAAACCAACCCAACCCCCGAGCCCTAAAAACTACCCCACTCCCCCCGAGCCCTAAAAACTACTCTGACTCCTCCTGAGCTCTAAAAACTTCCCCAAACCCCCAGCCCTAAAAACAACGCTGAGCCCCCCTCATGAGCCCTAAAAACAAGCCTGACCCCCTGAGCCCTGCAAAAACTACCACCAACCCTGAGCCCTAAAAACTACCCCAACCCTTAAAAACTACCACCACCCCCAGAACCCAGCCCCAGCCCCCCTTACCAGACAGCGTCCTATCCTTATCCTCCCTCTTCCTGTGTCCCCTGAGCCCTAAAAACTACCCGACCCCCCAGTCCTAAAAACAACCAGACCTCCCCGAGCCCTAAAACCCAGAGCCCTGAAAACAACCCCGGCCACCCCAAGCCCTAAAATCAACCAGAGCCCCCGAACCCTGAAAACAAAGCTGACCCCCCTAGCCCTAAAAGCTACCTCAACCGTCAGCCCTAAAAACTATCCCCAACCCTTGAAAACTACCACCACACCCCCAAAATCCCAGCCCCACTTACCAGACCGCATCCTCTCCTGATCCTTCCTCTTCCTGTGCCCCCCCATCCACGCATCTAGACTCTGCACTGCCTTAACCATGCATATGCGTGTTTAAGGCATGTGCGTGGTTACGGGAAGCGCGGTTCCACTTGCGTAGAATGGCATGCCTGGCTCAGCCCGCGCTGTAAATGCCGTTTCCCTGTTTTGGAGACTCTTGGTTCTCAGGGTTTCTACTGCTTCTCAATATTCTCAGGGTTACTATTGCTTCTCAATCGAGTCCGATTGCCTCTGACATGCTGGGGCTCACCCACTGGTGTCCTGAAAACTGAGCGCCAAGCACTCTCTTTAAGTGCTTGACTCTCATTGTAGCCAGCTAAGGAGTCCAAGGCTTATTCAGGGAGGTGGTGTGGAGTTAGTCACTCAGAACTCAACAGGGCCCTCAATAGCACTCATAACGGACTGTCTACTCAATACTTTTATTCACAATGAAAAAGTATTTAATTATATCACTACTTAATAAGACAAAAATAGATAATATCGAATGCAGGCATAAATAATCACTAAATCATCCCACGATGCTATGTAATTCTACGAACGCAGCACTACACACAGAATGTTGACAGGTGTCGGCTCTCTTGCAGGGCGGTGAGGAGCTTCTTCAGGGTTTGGTGACCGTGAGATCAGTCTCTCTCCGATTCTGTTCTGGCCCTTTATGAAAATGGTCTCTGGCAAGATTCAGCCTCCCATGCCTGCCTATGTGGGAGCCATGTTACCGTCACCATGTGTATTGGATTCCAACACAACAGTGGGGGTCAGAGGTCAGAGGCATAAATACAAGCACTGGGAAACGTTCAGTCGCACCATACAATTATTACCATACAATATGTACTACATCACAATCAGGCATGAAACGCCCAATGGGCTAAAAGGACATTAGACCCATTGCCCCCTTCCTTTCCCCCCCAAATTGTGGGGCGGATTTACAAGAAAGTGACGAATCTGTACAGATGAGTCACTTTCCCTGCGCCACCCTGAGAAACACTTGCGCCACCATTAATGCGCCGTATTTCCAATACGGCGCACCATGGCGCAAGGATTGACAGATGAGTCAGAAATTCTGAAGCATCTGTTGGGGCAAAAGTCACGACACAACTCCAGCAATGCATTTTTAGCCCTATTCCCACTACACTGTGTCACTCCTTACGCCTGCTTCAAGCAGGCGTATGGTTTTGACGCAGTGGTGTCCTAGAAATGATGCCGTGAAATCTTGAATTTTTCACTGCGTCACTTTTACGAGGCTTTCCTGCGTGGGAACGTCCACCCTGCATACATTATACGTAACGCAGGTATAATGTGACGCAGGGCTTTACAACGTGACGCATCTCCCTAGATGCGTCACATTGTAAATTGGCCGCATTTTTTGACACCGCCGCTGCGTCACAAAAGTGACACAACATCGGCGCAAAAGTGTCGCAAGGGGATTGTAAATCTTCCCCTGTGTGTGTAAGTCCGGGCTGGTGCAGCTTCGAGGACACACACAGCGCGTAGGAGCGGATGTGTGCTGGAAATGGGGCCTCAGTGACAAGAGCTGAAGTGCTTAATAATACGGTAACTGCAATTCTGAGAAAGGCAATCTTTTGTGTTATGAAGGCTCAGTTGGCTAATGCAATCACTGCAGATATCTGTGTGTGTAACCAGCCACACAACTGAATCCTAGTTGGTGCACCAGGGAATAGTGATGTATATTTATAGTGTTATGAGGTCCCAGCCTGCGACTGAAAGCTGCTGTAAATATGGAAGTCGTTATTTTAAAATGGCAGTACAAACAGTATGAGATAGGATGCCACAAAATAAACAAAGAGATTTTGGGCCTGACGTACAGAGCATTTTTGCGATCACCAAGTTTGGGATTGTCAAACTCACATGGTTTGTGAGTGGTATATGACTCTTTAAAAGTCCTAAACCCATTTTGTGATTCAGTAACAAGTTACCAAATCGTAAAATAGGTTTAGAACAGCATAATGTACCACTGTTCGGAAGGGGCATGTTTAGGGCCTGCTTTAGTGTGTTAAAAATATATATTAGTGTGTACTACACAACCAAACTATATCGAGTGCGCATCTTTTTTATACGTTTCTATTAAAAGGATGCAATTCAGAACGTATCTGATAACACCCTCAGATTTCCTTTCAAAAAGAATTAACCTTTGTCACCATGAAGTCTCAAATGACTCCAACAATAAAAGCCATATAGTGTCTCCCAAGCAGCCTTTAGATTTGCTGGTTAGCCAGTTGCACACTTTTACATTTATTTCAGAAAGCAGGCACCCTGGCGAAAGGGCTTCCTTCCTCTTTTGCTGTCTGCGTCTACACTAGCTTCACAGAACAGGAGACCTCCCTTTGCTTTTAGACAGAGCCACCTGAAGGTCAGCATTATCGGCACTAGGATGCTTGTTTTTTTTGTTTTTTTAAAGCATGCAAACTGTTCTTGTAAAAATGTAAATGTTTGGGAATCAATAATAGACCCCACCCCTTCAACCACTGAGGCCATCCCAGAGCCACTTGGAGGCAGAGGAGGCTTTCTTTGTTTTGTTGTTTTGTTGTTTTTTCATTGCTTCTCCTGGTTTATGGTGTTGCGCTCTCTCTGAATCATCAGCCCAGTTTCAAGGCGCCCATGGGTGCCGAGTGGGAACTGTGCAGAGCAGAATTCCAGAGTGGAAGCTCGTGCCGCTCGATTGCAAGAGGCGCAGCTCTCCTACATTGGGATTTACTGGCGGTGGAAATAACAAACCTGGGGGCAGATTTACAAGCCCCTTGCGCCACGTTTGCGTAATTTTTAACATGGGAAAAGTGACGTAAGGGTGGCGCAAGGGGCTTGTAAATAAGCCCCCTGCTTTTACCGGCCAGAAAATCCAGCAGGTAAAATCACTGTGAGAAAAGAGTGCATCGTAGCCCGGACCACTTCCTAAACCTCAGACGAGGCACGGGGGAGCATTGCATGCCCTCCACTGCCAGCCAACATGCTCCATTCCTTATTTCACCCTCCTCACCCTCTCCTCCCCCGCCCCACTCCTTACAACAGCCCCTGCACATTTGTACCACCTGCTCAGAACAGGTTAAAAGTATGCATTAAGCCCCACAGAGAAGGGAACCGAACACCATGTGGAATACCACCAGGTAATTCCCTGGGGTTTAACTCATTATTGCACAGTACTGATGGGTTGGTACTTAGCAGGTGGGCCGCTAGGTTAAAGACTTACACCAGCAGATCCAGCGAAGGCTTCTCCAGAGTAAACACGCCCCTTCCACCAACTCTAGAGTGAGGGAACGGCTAGTGTGGGTGGTCTGAAACTCCCGCTCTGCCAAACTGGAAATGAGGCACGCAGTTTCACCTCTGTCTTTGCCCAGGGTGCCTAGAAGCTGCCAGCATGAAATGGGTAGCGCTACTGAAAGCACAACGTGCCGGTGTTAGTTTAGGCACATCCGGTTGAGGTCAGGTAAAGAAAAAGAGGGCTGCACCCGTCCACCTTTGTATCTGAAAAATATACAATTTAGCAAAACACAAATTAGTATGTACATATCCATGCACGCACACACACACGCACGCGTGCACACACACGCACACACACAGACAAACAAACTTTGAAAGCAGCACATAAATGTCAACATCTCAGCATTACAACTTGCCTCTTCCTGTTGCCTCTTTTATTTCAAAGCTCTTGCTCAGGCCTACAGCTCCTCAAGGGTTGTTTCTGGGCGGACACCAATCACCATGTGTCAAGATGACTATTCAGCCCACAACTTGTTTATGACACTTTGTCCTCTTTTTGCTTTGAGTAGATCAAGGCCATTCATTGCTGCATTGCTCACCTTCCGGTTGCCTTCTGTATTATGCAGCAGGAGTACAAGCCTTTGTCCTTGTTTCACTGATGTCACAGCTCTGCCCACAGTCAGGCTCCCCAGATGAATGTATGTCCAGTCAGGACTCTAAACCTTTACTTGCAATTGTTGCACCTGCTTTTACCTTCATCCTTAACATCTGGCCCTGCCCCGAGTACAGCGAAGAAAGGGGTCATCAAACCCCTTTTAAAAGAGTCAAACGCAGACCCCAGTGCAGAAGCCAACCATAGGCAGTTACTAAAGTTGGCGGCATGTTCTGGCCACCAACATTCTACACATGTCGAAGAG